>CM032232.1:83885000-84407500 GCA_019009955.1 Riptortus pedestris
GCCATCACTGGATGCTACAACTGTTGCAGCCCTGGGCATGTTGTACATGAGGGCTAGCTCTCCGAAGAAACCGCTGTTGTTGTATTTTGCCACTAATTCATCCTTTCCATCTTTCATTATAAATGCCTCAAATGTACCACTTGGAATTGGAAAAATAAATTAAATTAGGTAGCAACTAATATATGTGTGTGAGTGTGTGTGTGTGTGTGTGTGTGTGTGTGTGTGTGTGTGTGTGTGTGTGTGTGTGTGCATACGCATGCGTGTGTGTGTGTGTAAAACTTGGTACATATATTACTATTCACCCAACTAAGACTTTAGGCTATACTAATATTCTCTGAAACGGACAGGAGTGGGGGCTTTAAGGGAAGTCTGAAATGAAAAACCGCGATATTTCGTTTTTTATTGTTTTTTCGGCACACAAGCACAGAATAGAAGATGTTTATTTTTTTATTTAGAGTAACTTTTGTTCATTGTTAGAGTAACTCTACTGTCATTTATTTCCACCGGGTATATAAATTATTAGAACGTTAGATTTTTTTAATGTTTGGAATAAATAATTTAAGTAATACAATGTTGATAAACCTCAAGGGGGAGCGGAAGTTTTAGGGAGACAGTTCCTGTGCAATGTTGGCATTACTGGAATTACTGTTAACTCACATTTACTATTACGTATATAGTATTATTTTATATAACTTTGCTTCATAATGTATGCTTGAAATGATATTTGTCAGGAAATATATAGATAATAGGTAATATTTAATTATAATAAACGCTGTCCATGATAACGACATGAATTATTCACGATGTATCAAACATTGGACAGAGATTGATTAAGAACTCATTTTCATTTATTCTTCTACACCAAAATTTCTATTCTAGAAGTCCCCTACAGTTACCTGTCCTCAACAAAAAAAAATACACCCAGATGGAAAGTGTAACTGTACACATTGAAGCCCTATTATAAAAAAAAAAAGTCCGCCACGCAGGGGCTGCATTAACTAAGCAGATTTCCCACGTGTGCAACGTATTTGCATTTATCTCAAAACTTAAAAGTTCAATGAGAACAATATTTGGTATTTAAGCTTCAAATAAAGTGCTTCATAACATTAGAGAATATTGTTAATATGAGATGAGTAGGATTGGGGCTTTACTGGAGACCAAAAACTAAAAAAATGCAAATATCTAAGTTAATAATCAAGATAGTGAAACAATGTACATAACAACATTTATAGAACATTACATTTGCAATAAGACTCGTTTTATACCATTTTTCGATCCGACGTATAATAACGCAGATATTAAGAATTTTCGAAATTCTCCCCCTGTAAACCCCCCCTCCCCCTGGTCTGATTTCAGCCGTAAAAGAACTTGATCTTTGTTTTAGTATAAAACGATTATATATAAAGTTTGGTAATGATTTGGACACAAATTGCGACAGCTAGAGCGGTAACAGACAAATATATATATATATATATATATATATATATATATATATATATATATATATATATATATATATATATACAGTTTTGAACGGGCCTCATTTTCGTCATCTCCTGGGTAGGATCGATGGACATTTGAAGAAAAATTTCGAAAATCGCATCATGAGTACGACCTCAATACGGCTTTCCACTGCTGGATTCACGCAATAGATAAAGTCCGTCACGCAGGGGCTGCATAAACTAAGCAGATTCGTGAAGTTTTGTAATACATAGATAGATAGATAGATAGATATGCATACTGCTAACACAAAAACACCGTGAATAAATGTTTCATCCAATTTCAATCAAATTTCAATAACCTGCCGACAGGAAGCGTTAGGTTAGAAATGTAAACAAACGGGTCGGCCTGCCTCACACCGGAAAGAAAAACAATTACTGAAATATATCAGAATATAACACATTAATTTTATTGAGAACTATTTACTATATCTACTAGTGTAATTTATAATGAGTCAGAATAATTGTTATCTCAATCAATAAAATTTTAGTAGTCCAAAACTTTAAGATGGGGGGGGGGTCACCAGTGCATATTTGCATGTATCTCGTATAATAAAGGTCTCTTGAATACAATTTTTGATATTTAAACTTCCAATAATGTGATTTATTATGTAGCAGAGTATTGTTAACGTAACATGAGTAGAAGTGGCGGTTTGCTGAAAACTAAAAAATGCAAATATCTCGGTTAATATTCAAGATAGAGAAAAAACGTATATATTAATATTTATGGTAAATTTAATTTTCAATAAGATTGGTTATATACAAGTATTCGATCCGATGCATAATAACGGAGATATCTCGAATTATCGAAAATCCCCCCTCTAAACCCCCCCCCCTCCCTCTGGTCCGATTTCAGCCGTTAACGAACTTGATCTGTCTTTTTACATAAAACGGTTAAATATCGAGTTTCGTAACGATCAAACACAAATTGCGACAGCTAGAGTGGTAACACACAAATAGATATATAGATATATATATAGATATATATATATATATATATATATTTAATTTTGAACGGACCTCATTTTCGTCATCTCCTGGGTAGGATCGATGGACATTTGAAGAAATTTTTCGAAAATCGCGTCATGAGTCGACCTCAATAGCTGATTTCCCTTAAGGGAAATCTGCTAAAAACTGGAGATCTTTTGTAATCCTAAAAGAAAGTTCGTGTATCATAGACATGACTGAGTTTCGCCCATACAGTTTCATTATTGTCAATAAAAGGGGAGTGTTCAATGTGTATGAAATCCAATGAGAAATCTTATAACACTAACAATCCATGAAACTTTTTTATGCTTACTATTATTATCCTTTTCAATTAAAAATACTTTCTTTAATCATAACAGTTCGATTCCCTCCTGGGCAAGGGAATTTATTTAGTGACGGAATTCATTAAATAAAAACCTTAGTCCCACCCTGGCTAGAAAAGGGTGGTAACCTGTAGATAAACCGTCCCAATTAGCCTTAGTTGCAAAAAGTGGACATTAATAAATAATTAAAAAAATTAATCATAACAGTAAATAAAGTTTGAAGATTTAAAAAAAGAAACAATTACCTATCAATGATATAAAAGAAATCACCATCATCCCCTTCCTTTATGATGACTTCACCATCCTTTACATTCTTGAGGCACATTGCATTTATGACGCCACGCATTTGGTTCTAGAAAAGAGTAATTAACTTTATCTCATTCAATTAGACTCAGGAGTGGTTGGGATACCAATGTCTATTATCTCCAATAACGATGAAATTACTCACAAAAACCAATCTACTTTAATATGAAATACAATATAACTAAATATATGGTGTAGCCATACATTACTGCAATGCAAATATCTCTTTTTAACAAGTATGTTTCAACGCTTTATCAAGGTACAGTGCCACAATACCTGCCAATTTCTATGGCATTTACAAATTCATACAACTAAGTCTTCAAATTCTTTATGTAAACGATATAAATGGTACCTATTATAATAAGTGAGACAATGGTCATAATGGGGGGAGGGGGTTATTGTGGAGCAGACCCAGATATTTTTAGCAGATTTCCCTTAAGGTAAATCTGCTATTCAGGTAGTACCCATGACGCGATTATTCGAAACTTTCCTCAAATGTTCATCGATCTTACCCAGGAGATGGCGAAAATGAGGTCCGTTCAAAATTATATATATATATATATATATTTGTCTGTTAACGCTCTAGCGGTCACAATTTTTGTTTGATCGTTAGCAAACTCCATATTTAATCGTGTTATGTAAAAAAAAAGATCAAGTCCGTTAATGGCTGAAATCGGACCAGTGGGAGGGAGAAATTTTGAAAATTCAAACAACATTGGATATATAGATTTTTAGCAGATTTCCCTTAAAGGAAATCAGCTATTGAGGTCGTACTCATGACACGAGTTTCGAAAAATTTCTTCAAATGTCCATCGATCCTACCCAGGAGATGACGAAAATGAGGTCCGTTCAAAACTATATATATATATATATATATATATATATATATATATATATATATATATATATATATATATTTGTCTGTTAACGCTCTAGCGGTCGCAATTTTTGTTTGATCGTTACGAAACTCGATATTTAACCGTTTTATGTAAAAAGACAGATCAAGTTCGTTAATGGCTGAAATCGTACCAGAGGGAGGGGGGGTTTAGAGGGGGGATTTTCGAAAATTCGAAATATCTCCGTTATTATGCATCGGATCGAAAAATTATATAAAACTAATCTTATTGAAAATTAAATTTACTATAAATATTGTTATATACACTTATTCTCTATCTTGAATATTAACCGAGATATTTGCATTTTTATGAAGTCTGTGGTCGGGCGTTGTTCGGGTTAGTTCGGCAGTTTTCGTAAGTCTCGGCGGCCTTCTAACCTAACCTGTCGTTTCTAACCTTACCTAACCTTCATTACTTTGTGAGATTTATGCAAATACGTTCTGTTCATCCGCCCCCCCCCCTTCTTTAGTTCTTGGGCTACTAAAATTTGAGTTATTAAAATATAAATTATTCTTACAATTCAGAAGCCGTTTAAGTTGGGAGTTTATTAAAATTAACTGAAAGATTTCTCATTACCGTTTGTATTTACTTATGGTGGTGTTGTGTTACCAGTATGCAGATTTCTCTATTGCTAAACTTCACATAGGAAATCTGCTTAGTTTATGCAGCCCCTGCGTGACGGACTTTTTTTTCCCCGACTCATAGTAACGGAGGTCATTTTAAATAATTCTCCCCTCAAATCCCCTCAACCGACACAGCTGATTCACCCAATACTTAATAAAATCTTTACTTTTCCATGAAACGTTTAAATGTCGATTGTGGTATTGATCAAATGCAAATCATGTAGTTTGGAATGTAAAATCGTAAATGTAATGTCATTATTTGCGTATATCTCACACAGTCTATGTTTAATGAAACTAATATTTGGCGTTTAAGCTTCAAATAAAGCGTTTAATGATATAACTTCATTTTGTAAATATAGGCACGTACGGACACGCACACATTTGACTGGTTGTCATTTTCTTTCTCTCCAAGGCAGGGTCGGTGGGCAGTTGAAAAATCGTGTGGATACCCTTAATAACTGAATTCAGTTAAGGCGAGTCTGATAAAACAACATAACAAGTTGAATAGTATACATACAGAATCCAGTTCTCTGAATATTAGGGTATCTTTTACTTGAAGCAACAACTTCCTTCTTTGCTCGTCGGTTTTAGGGTAGACGGGTGGCTGAAAGAATACAAAAATATGTTTAGAACGAGTAAACACCGTTTTAGACTAGCTTGCTCATGAAACCGTAATACAGCATATTGTACGGAACGGTACAGCATGTCGATGGTGTTGTGCAGTGGCCATGGGAAGTTTTGGTACTTATCACTTGATGGGAGGCCACTCATTTAAAGACGATTATTAAGTCATACTAAAAAGAAAATCACTTTATTATTTAATATAAGACTTCTACAGTTTATAATTAAAAAAGAAAATGAAGTCATTATAAAAAGAAAATCATATTATTTAAAATACCTCTTCTGGAATTTATAATTAAAAAAGAAAGTTAATTCATTATAAAAAGAAAATCATATTATTTAAAATACCTCTTCTAGAATTTATAATTAAACAAGAAAATTAAGTCATTATAAAAAGAAAATCATATTATTTAAAATACCACTTCTGGAATTTATAATTAAAAAAGAAAATTAAGTCATTATAAAAAGAAAATCATATTATTTAAAATACCACTTCTGGAATTTATAATTAAAAGAGAAAATTAAGTCATTATAAAAAGAAAATCATATTATTTAAAATACCACTTCTGGAATTTATAATTAAAAAAGAAAGTTAATTCATTATAAAAAGAAAATCATATTACTTAAAATACCACTTCTGGAATTTATAATTAAAGAAGATAATTAAGTCATTATAAAAAGAAAATCATATTATTTAAAATACCACTTCAGGAATTTATAATTAAAAACGATTATTAAGTCATTATAGAAAGAAAATCATATTATTATTTAAAATTACACTTCTAGAATTTATAAATGACAAAATGTTATTTATTATAAATTAGTGACAGCCCAGAGCTCGGCTGTGTCGCGGAGTAGCCCCATGAACTGCATGCAGCTGTCCGAGTGGTGTGTGGTAGTATCGTTCAACGTTTTATGTACGTATGTAATGTACGTTTAACGTATGTATTTATGGTAAACTTGTAGATTTAAAAATCCAGCTTTTAGCCGATATCCCATAAGGGATCCGCTCCTGACGCCATTTTTGAGTCCTCCCGTTAATAACGTATAATCGATAAATACCGACGTTTTAAAAACTCACAAGAATATTGCATTAAAGCAAATAATTATTTGACATAAAACTCTGACAAAAAAAAGATATTTACAGGTCTCTCCTTTATACCAATCAAACTTAAAAATTAAAAATAGGCCTCTTGGGATTTGAGCCGATAAATTAAATCCTATAAGTGTAAAACATGCGAATTCAATCATATATTACCATCCATCCCGTTTCTTGCAGCTCTTCTGGTTCAATTGCTTCGGCGTAAATTGTGTTTCTTGGCTTCTCTGTAAATTAATTTATGAATAAGCAACTGCCATTTAATACTAAATAATTTGTAGTTTGAAATGCTCGATGGCGATTTTAATTTGTATTAAAAAAAAATAAAAGTCCGTCACGCAGGGGCTGCGTAAACTAAGTAGATTTCCCATGTGAAATTTTACAATAGAGAAATCTGCATACTGGCAACACAAAACCACTGTGTTTAAATATAAACGGTAATGAGAAATCTTTCAGTTAATTCAAATAAATTCCCAACTGAAACGGCTTCTGAATTGTAAGAATAATTTATATTTTAATAACTCAAATTTTAGTAGTCCAAGAACTAAAGTAGGAGGGGGCGGATGAACAGAACGTATTTGCATAAATCTCACAAAGTAAGGAAGGTAAGGTAAGGTTAGAAGCAGCTTCCACCTGACCCGAACAGTTAACGGAAACGGCCTAACTAATCCGAACATACCTCTCCACCACATGTCCCATAGACTTCATAAAAATGCAAATATCTCGGTTAATATTCAAGATAGAGAATAAATGTATATAACAATATTTATAGTACGTTTAATTTGCAATAAGATTGGTTCTATACAATTTTTCGATCCGATGCATAATAACGGAGATATTTTGAATTTTCGAAAATCCCCCCTCTAAACCCCCCCTACCTCTAGTCCGATTTCAGCCATTAACGAACTTGATCTTTCTTTTTACATAAAACGACTAAATATCGAGTTTGGTAACGATTGAACAAAAATTGCGACCGCTAGAGCGGTAACAGACAAATATATAAGTATATATATATATATATATATATATATATATATATATATATAGATATATATATATATAGAGATATATAGATATATATAGATAGATATATAGATATATATACAGTTTTGAACGGACCTCATTTTCGTCATCTACTAGGTAGGATCGATGGACATTTGAAGAAAAATTTCGAAAATTCCGTCATGAGTACAACCTCAATAGCTGATTTCCCTTAAGGGAAATCTGCTAAAATTCCAAATATCTCGGTTAATAATAACCTTAGAGAAAATATGTATATAACAACAAATATAGACAATTAAATTTACAATAAGATTAGTCCTGTACACTTTTTTGATCCGACGTATATTAACGGAAAATTTCGAATTTTCAAAATTCTCTCCCTCTAAACCCCCCTCCCCAACACAGCATAGGCGAACGTGGCGAGCTAAACACAGTTCCTGTAGTATTGCGGTGTTATTACAGATCAAATGTAGTTGGCTAATCAAGTAGGAACTCAACTCCCAAAAAAATGCCGAATGGGGACCATTTGGGGAGACGATAGAAGTCCCATCACAATGCCCCATTTAAATAATATTCTAGTGTGTCTCTGCGTTTGAATTTAAAGTCTAGAGTAAGGGCGCATTATGATTAAACCCGCTAGGGATAATAAACCAGAAAACGTCATATTACTTATATTTTTGACAAAATGTATTCTATTCATTTTCTTGTTACTGGGCTAAAAACCGACATATTTGTGCTTTAGTGGGTTTTCTTTCATGGGTTGTTTTCGAGCTACTGCGGTGCTCAAAGGGCAAAAATCGTCCAAATCGCGATGTCTGCAGGAATGTTGTTTAACCAAGTGTAATTTAAATGGCGGGAGCTGGGGTTTTTATTTTATTAAGTTAACGAAACTAATAACACGTAATTTCATTTGAAACATACCTTATATATTTAAATTTTTTTTTGGTAGTTTATTAGCAAGTAAATTGGATTTAGTGTTGGTCTTAATCATGGAATCGATTTAAATTTAGTAACAGGGTCATTCCACAACAATTCAACCAAACCATGTGACACCCATTATTTCGATTTTGATGAATCTTATTTTGGGCGTTCTATTCATTGATGTGAGAAACTATACACTTTTTTTTTTATCTATTTTTAACGGTTTGGATTTTATGGACTCTTAAAGTTTTGATATTTTCGT
This sequence comes from Riptortus pedestris, assembly GCA_019009955.1. Classification (NCBI taxonomy): domain Eukaryota; kingdom Metazoa; phylum Arthropoda; class Insecta; order Hemiptera; family Alydidae; genus Riptortus; species Riptortus pedestris. The sequence continues at coordinate 83,893,537 of CM032232.1, forward strand.
GTTTTTTTTTTATCGATACGGAACAGTAAAATTAATTTGGTTTGAATTAAAAATAATTTATTACTTTCTTATTTGCAAACCAATTTTGATGAAATGTTTTGTATGTATTCATAAATATCTTTAAAAACAATAAAAAAAATAAACAAATGTACCACGTAAGTATTTGTGACCAGAAAAAAAATACAAAGTGTCAATTTGAGTTTTTTCAGAAAGCAAATGCATAGTTTCAAGTTAAATTGAATATCTCCGAAAGGGAAAAGAATAATCATGGAAATCTTTTTTTGTTTTAGATCTAAGACATATTTTCAATTCAAAACAAATTAATTTTACTGTTTCGTATAGATAAAAATAACAGAACTTTAAGAGGCCATAAAATCCGAACCGTAAAAGATAGATAAAAACAAATTTGATATAGTTTCTCACATCAATAATCAATGAATAGAACACCGAAAATAAGTTTTAACAAAATCTGAAAGGTTGGGTGTCAAAATTATTTTTTTGTGGTTGATTTGATGTCGAATGACCCAACTACCAAATAACACTTCATTCAAGGTGATAAATTTAAAACCCATAAGTGCTCATGTCACCTGAATTTCGTATAAAATAAAAATGTTGTCACCTGGCAATCTACTGAAATTCTCTTTTTCAACCTCATCGTCATCATCATCATCATCAGACACTGGCTCTTCAAAGATTTCTCTATCAGTTCTTTCCAGTTCAATGGCATCTTCCAAACTTAATTCTTCATTTGGTCCACGCAACCTATCTAGAATATTCCTTGACGACGTTTCTTTAAGCTGAGGGCGTTTCTTTTCTCCAGACGCTCCGCTCAAGTCGGTCGTTACTGGAACAATGATTGTCAGACGATATCAGTAATCTGTTTCAGCATAGCTGGACGGTGACAAGCAGAACGTTTTGGTCCAAACGTTTATTAAGGACACCATAGGTCTATTAAGGTGCTATTTTAATAATCTTGAGGGGTCTAAGTACCTCTCACTTTAGCCTCTCACAAGTACTCCAGAGGTTATTCTAAGCTGTAGAGTTAAGGTAATTATTTTTTTTAAGCTCTATTAGCAAAACTTCTGATTAATGGACAAAATTAGTACCCAAAAAAAATAATTAGTTAGGTAATTTATTGTTATCTCAAATAAAGTATAATTATATTATTAATTACTGAAACATAATTATATCATTCTGTATTTGTGTGAGAAAAGTGCTTTCGGTTTAGAAGGGAGTGATAAGAAAATATGTAAAACAAAGTTTTTTCTGTTAGGCTATAAAGCGACTAGGCTGAAAGACAAAAACGTTCGTCACGCAGGGGCTGCGTAAACAAAGCAGATTTCCTCGTGAAGTTTAAGAATAGATAAATCTACATACTGGTATCACAACTCTATCGTGAATATTAAGTGAATAAATACAAACGGTAATAAGAAATATTTTTTTCTGTAATCGTTGAATAATGGTAACATTACTAAACTGAAATGAGTGAAGAAAGTAAAACATTTTGCAATAGAGTGAAGAAAGTAATCACTTTCTTCACAAGTGAAGAATTAATTAGTAATAAGTATAAATTAAAAAATAATTTGAAGTTGGAAATTAAATGCTTTTAAATGTTTCTTAACATTGTAAGAATTTATTTTAACAAAATAAATTGAAATGTGAATGAATTATTGGTGGAAATAATCAATATATTTTAAAATTTAAATATAATAATAATTACCTTCCTTGTTTATAACCTGCACTTGTTTATAACTGCACTACTTCACAATCATCACTAGTTGTTTTATAACTGTGCTTATAACCTTTCACAACCATGCTTATAACCTACCAACAACATACCATAATCTTCACAACATCCTAATTTTGTTCATATTCTGGTTAGATCTGATCATGTATTACACGATTACAGAAAACATTTAATATTACACTCGTGACGAAAGTAGAATTTACAACTCTCGTGAAATTACCACACGAGCGAAGCGAGGTGAAGGTAAACGTTTCACTCGAGTAGTAAAATGATCTACTTTCGTCACTTGTATAATAAATAACTATTCCTCGCGACGGGAATCGTCTGAAATGTAAACAAACAGGTCTGCCAATCTCTGACCGGAAAGAAAAAAAAAATTATATAATAAACCACTTCATTCGAAGCTTAAATAACAAATATTGATTTCAAGAGACCTTTATTATACAAGATATATGCAAATATGCCCCCCCCCCGTCTTAAGTTCTAGTATTACTAAAATTTGATTGATTGAGATAAACATTATTCTGAAATTACAGTACTATATATAGTAAATAGTTTTCAACTAAATTGATATGTTATATTCTAATATATTTTAGTATTTTTAGCAGATTTCCCTTAAGGGTCTCAGAAATCTTTCAGTTAATTAAAATAAATACCCAACTGAAACGGCTTCTGAATTGTAAGAATAATTTATATTTTAATAACTCAAATTTTAGTAGTCCAAGAACTAAAGAAGGGGGGGGGCGGATGAATCAAACGTATTTGCTTAAATCTCACAAAGTAAGGAAGATAAGGTAAGGTTAAAAACGCCATCTTAGAAGAAGCTTCCGCCTGAGCCGAGAAATGACGAAGATGGCCGACATAATCCGAACTATACCCCACCACAGACTTCATAAAAATGCAAATATCTCGGTTAATATTCAAGATAGAGAATAAATGTATATAACAATATTTATAGTAAATTTAATTTGCAATAAGATTGGTTCTGTACAATTTTTCGATCCGATGCATAATAACGGAGATATTTCGAAAATCCCCCTCTAAACCGCCCCTCCCTCTGGTACGATTTCAGCCATTAACGAACTTGATCTGTCTTTTTACATAAAACGGTTAAACATCGAGTTTCGTAACGATCAAACAAAAATTGCGACCGCTAGAGCGTTAACAGACAAATATATATATATAGATATATATATATAATTTTGAACGAACCTCATTTTCGTCATCTCCTGGGTAGGATCGATGGACATTTGAAGAAAATTTTCGAAAATCGCGTCATGAGTACGACCTCAATAGCTGATTTCCCTTAAGGGAAATCTGCTAACACACGGTTCAGTCTCTTACACCACAAAGACTCAGAACTGATTCTTCATCAGACTGTTTTGATGCTTCCTAACTCAAATACAAATTTAAAATGGGCTGTCATAATCCCCCCCTAACAGAGTACTTCTCCCTATAGATAAATCTATTCCTTAATAGATATATACCTGCTTTACTCGGCTCTTCGGAAGAACTAAAATCCACATAGCCACTGACTGAAGTTGGTTTAACATGCTTCCACCAGGAGAGACTTTTCGAGGGCTCAGCAGAAAGTTCCCAATCACCATCGCCATTAATGAAGCTCAAGTCAGTTGAGAACGAACTGTCTTCTACACAAGAAGAACTAGGCACCATCGAAGATGGAGTGCAGTGTCCAATGCCTCCTGAACCACCTTCTGGAAAACCAAAATATAAAGTCCGTCACGCAGGGGCTGCGTAAACTAAGCAGATTTCCCACACGAAGGTTTACAATAGATAAATATACATACAGGTAATACAGCCGTGAATGCTCAGTAAATGTACAATACAAGGCTGAATTGTAAACAAACAGGCATGCCATCCTCGTAGCGCTTCATAGATAGACCGGAAAGACAAACAATTAATGAAATATATTTAAATATAACATATTAATTTTATTGAAAACAATTTACTAAAGCTAGTGCTGTAATTTGTAATGAATCAGAATCAGTATTATCTCAATCACTCAAATTTTAGTAATTCAAAAACAAGAGAAGAGGGGTGTCAACAGAACGTATTTGCATATATCTCACAAAGCAAAAGTTGAATGAAAACAATATTTGGTATTTAGGCTTCAATTAATATCTTTTATTATATACCAGAACATTATTTATATAACACTAGTAGAAGTGGGGGTTTGCTGAAGGCTGAAAACTGAAAAATGCAAATATCTCGGCTAATATTCAAGATAGAGAATAAATGTATATAACATCATTTATATTGTATTTAATTTTCAATAAGATTGATTCTATACACTTTTTCGATCCGACTTATAGTAACGGAGATAATTCGAATTTTCAAAATTCTCCCCCTCTAAACCCCCCCCCTCCCCCTGGTCCGATTTCAGCCGTTAACGAACTTGATCTTTCTTTTTACACAAAACGACTAAATATCGAGTTTGGTAACGATTACACAAAAATTGCGACCGCTAGAGCGGTAACAGACAAATATATAGATAGATAGATAGATAGATAGATTGATATATATATATATATATATATATATATATATATATATATACAGTTTTTAACGGACCTCATTTTTGTCATCTTCTAGGTAGGATCAATGGACATTTGAAGAAAAAATTCGTAAATTCCGTCATGAGTACAACCTCAATAGCTGATTTCCCTTAAGGGAAATCTGCTAATAGGGATGGAAAAGTAAACTGGAATACATATTACAGCAAAATTTTATTTATGGTATGTTCCGATGAAGTATGTATTTGTGTTGCTCAAGTATGTGTGTGTGTGTATGTTGCGCAACTCCATAAAGTTATATATATATATATATATATATATATATATATATATATATATCTCTGTCTCATTAATAAATTATTTTTTTATTATTTTTAATAAAAAAATTTCATTTTTATTTATAAAAATGAAGTAATAGTTTTCTCAAATATCTCAAAGAATTTAAAAAATAAAATTATAATGATTATGGGTGTTTGATTCTCAGTTTCCAGAGAATCTCTTTTTACCAGCGGAAGATTTATTCAGCCATTAAAAAGGGTTACATCACAGTCTATTGAGGATTTTGTCTATAGTATCTAATAATGTCGATTTTTAAGAATACAAAATTATGTGTTAAAGTAAATCGTAATATTTTGTGCTTTGATAATATTACTTGGCTCAAGTCCACTTGTCAGAACAACAATGGAGGCACATGTTACCCATATATTTTAAGGCGTTGGTCGTAATACAGTTAGTAGTCAACTAAGAGTTGTGGGTTTAATTCCCACGTGAGCAATAGGAATTTAATTAGTGACGAACTCGCTAAATAAATCCTTGCTCCTACCTTGGCAAGTGGGCAGAAACCTGTAGATAAACAGTCTCGATTAGCCATAGAATCCATAAAAGTGGGTGTTAATAAATCAAACGATGACAATAACACTGACTGATTTCAATTCTACAGTTAAGAATGTAGAATTATTATTATTATTTCTTGACTGGTTTCATGTGGTCTCAATAAATTTGAAATAAAAATTATTATAAGTTTTCCACAATTATAAATAGAGAAGACAAGCACACAACCTCTAGGTAAATGGAGAAATCATTTTTATCGGGGAAATAAAAAATTCATCAGCAGGAAATAGACTAGCATGACGTCAGTGCCAGTGGCTGCTCGTAGCTAAAATTAGTGGGGGTGCTGCTCCAGAAAAGTTTTAGCCTTAGCCTCGGCACTGCGGGAACGACAGTGCTCTCTCTCCCTTGTGGAGCTTCCTGTGTGCGCATGCGCACACCCGTCAAACACCTCGCCGTTGGAACTGTGAAGCGGACAGTTTCATACAAAGATTTTTGTATCTTTTTTCATAGCCTGGGGGATGGTTACTGCATTAAGCTTAAGGTTTATATATGATACAAGTAAAAAGAAAGAATTAAAGAAAAAGGCTCATTATATTAAATGTTATAGATAATATCAAGTGGAAATTAGAGGTGCTGCAGTTCCACAGTGCCTATAGACGAGCCACCACTGGTCAGTGCTATTACCAGCCACATTAATACTGACGCCATATCCGTATCATAGCAAGCGAGTTCTTACTTTGGCATGATATGAATCTGTATTTCCTGCGGTAAGCTCTGTAGGCTATCAGACACCAAGTCAGCAGAACATATATTAACATCAGCTGAGTGTTATGGTAGACCAGCCAATCTTCAACCATTATTTCTACGCCCCAGCGCATGTTCTCAATAGACTTCCTCATTAGGTATTTGAGAATTTTCCTAAACAAAGTGTTGGGGTTACCACTTGTCGGGTAAAGTAAAGTTTCGAACTAAAAATAAAAGATTGCTTAAATAAAAAGGGGGGCTCAGGTTAGCCATGTGAGTTAAAGAGTTGACTTTTTATCTCACATGGTAAACCTAGAGTGGCGAGTTCGATTCCCGCCTGAGCAAAGGAGTTTATTTAGTGACGGAATTCATTAAATAAAATCCTTAGTTCCACTCTGTCTCGAAAAGGGTGGTAACCTGTAGATAACCAGCCCGAATTAGCCTTAGTTGCAAAAAGTGGACGTTAATAAACAATTTTTTTTTTTTTTAAATTGTCTGTATTTCTAACAGTAATATTTATAATAAGTAATGGAACAGAAGAAGTCGTAATTAAATGAAATGCGCCTTCTAAAAACAAAATATAATAATAATAATATTCGAAAATCCTAAAAAAACGTTAAGAAAATATCACGAATTAGCTATTGAGCGTAAATACGTATACAAGCTGAATTCTGCCACAATTACGGTTATTATATTAAAAACAACAATAATAGGCCCCAAGAAATTAAATCTCCCAACAGGAATGATAAAAAGAAACACAGCTAGGGGTACTTCTTGATACTGCAAGAATTGTACGCAAATTGTTCAATTCTCTTAAACATATGTCACGACTTCAAACTCTACATTGTTTGGATTTTCCCCCGATTCGGTTTTACTCCAGTTTTCTGAGTATCCCCGATAATGATTATCTATTCCACCAGGAAAATGTGACCTCCCAAGATACAATAGCGCCAATCTATTATTGCTCCTAAGTGCTGTAGTCTTGCGACCTCCTTGGCGACTCAAATATGGCAGAGAGGTTTTAGCCAGTTTATATTGAGCAAGTAAATAGTCCTCCTACCTTGAATACTGCTGGTTGTTCTTGCGGGAGTATCTAGAAGAGATGTAAGGAACACCAGGCAGAGGATCCGGACGGGAAAGTCAATGACTGGACACCTGTGGGTTTTGGATACATGCACCTGACTCGTCCCAAGGATTGGTAATACTGGCTGCTGATTGGCCGTCATTAATGTCTGTTTTGTCGTGATTGACAAAAGGTGTTCGATCGAGGGAAAGCTATATTATCATCTATATTATAAGCATCTATTGATCAGCCCCTTTACATCGTTCCTCCTTTTTGACGGAGTCACCGAAAAATACATTTTTCTAAAGAATTCTACCCAAACTTGTACGACAAAAATGCGGTAGCTGACATTAGTTGTTCGTGCCTTTTTGAATTGGATGTGTGTTGCGACGTTGATTTTCGGGGCCAACCGCTGTATCTTGACTGCGGCGCATCGTTTTCCGATCTGGGTTCAACATTTTGGTCTGTTGGCCACAATAGCGGGTGATCTTGAGTGTTCTCTCCACTTCAGTAAGATGTTCATCCAAAATGTTTCGGGTCAACTCGGTCCATGGAAAATTTAAGTTCCTTCTTTGACGATTTCATTAATACTAACATTTTCTCTCCGATTAATCATTTTATATGACCCTGAGTACGGAGGAACCAATGGCTTTCGAACCGCGTCTCCCTGTAGGAAATGCGTGAAGAAGTGGACAAACAATTTCTGACATTTCCCGACATTGTTATGTACTCCTAACATAAATCTACCAGAATGATTTGTGAAAATGATTTAACAACTGCACTGAGAGTCATTATTAAGATACACTTTAATAGTTCTCAGAGAACAAAAACGGAGAAAAATAAAATCGAGAATAAAATACTACGACCAGAAATGAATAAGATGTTTACTTTTCCAATTTCTCGACGAATCCAGTGGCGATCCAAAAAGCCCCGACGACGCTGTCTGTCATTTGTGGGTCGTCATCTAGGTTTGAGTAATCTCTCCGCATTGTAAATGCTACTTCTGGTCCTCCAATTTGGATAGGTTTTATAGAATGAGAAATATATAAGAGAATAAATATAAATGAGATAAAATAAATAACATGTGTTTTAATACATACTATTATCATTTATTAGCGTCCACGTTTTGCTACTGTGGCTAGTTGGTAGTGTTATCTACAGGTTACCACTCTTTTCTAGCCAGGATGGGACTAAGGATCTTATTTAATCAGTTAGTCACTAAATAAATTTCTATTGCCCAGGTGGGCGTCAAACTCGCCACTCTAGGTTTACCATGTAAGATTAAAGACAATGCTAAAACTCACATGGCTAACCTGATCCCCTAATACATATTGTTACTATAGTTAAATACATGAAAAATTAAACGGAGATAGTCATGTATTTGGGAAGTACGAAGTAGATCAAAGAAGCTGACAAAGGTTAGAGTCCTGTTCTGGAAGTGTCTGGGCCTTCGCCTTTGATGTATGCTGACGACCTATATAAAGAACCGGCCGACTCGAGGTTAGTTATCCTCACAACCCACCTGGTACTTCCAGTTGCCGGGTAACCCACAACCCCAGTTCTATTTACCCCCATACCAACTCACAACACCCCCTTAAAATAGAACATCAGAGTGTTCAGTAGAAGGGGAACTGTTAGGACAACCATGGCAGGTCACTCTGTCTCCCAACTGTCATCTAATTCCCTACTGGATCTCGGGTAAACAAAAAAAAAAAAAGTTTAGTTTAACCCCCTCCCCCATCATAACACACACACAATACACCTCCTACAAAGCAAATTTAATTTAGTTTAGGTAATGTTTTACTTAGGTTAGGTCTAGTTTTAACATATCTTCGAGAATGCTTACAATCCGCCGCATTAGTTTAGATTAATGTAGTTTTTAGTAACATTAGGAATAGTTTATTTTGCAATTTCACATCCATAACTTGATTTGGACTAAAATTCCTCCCTGGCATCGCAAGGCTACTTTCATATTTTCTTCTCTCCTACTATCCCTTTCCTCTCTTCTTTCGTTTTCTTTTATCCTTACACCACTCCTGATACCGGTACCGCCCATTACCGGGAATCTCCAATCACCCCCAGGCTATTCTGTTTTTCCGCTTTCAATAAACCCCCACTCCTACTCATGTTATATTAATAATAAGCTGTTATATCATGGACCTCTCCATTTCAAGGTTAAATAAGGTTTGTTTCATTCATTGTTTTCATTAAACTTTTACTTGGTGAGATATATGCAAATACGTTCTGTTGATCCCCTTTTTTGTTCTCGGATTACTAAAATTTATGCAATTGAGATTAAAATTATTCTGATTCATTACAGATTACAGCACTTGCTATAGTAAATAATTTTCAATAAAATTAATATGTTATATTAAGATATATTTCATTAATGGTTTTTATTTCTGGTCTAGAATTTAGGTTGGCTGGCCTGTTCGTTTACAATTCAGACACTTTCCGTTGTAGAGTTATTAACTTCTAACTGAAAGATTTCTCATTACCCTTAGTATTTATTCACCTTAATATTCGCGGTGGTGTTACCAGTATGTAAATTTATCTATTGTAAACCTTTGCATGGGAAATCTGCTGAGTTAGCAGATTGGGCTGCTATGCAGCCCCTGCATGATCTATAATACTTATTCTGTTACTTCTTGAATACAAAATAAATAAATAGAATGTAACTAAAGAAAATGGACTTCATTCATGAACCTAGAAAAACGAATTCAATCTCTTGAGGTGGGAGGGAGGTTAGAATAAATTCTTTTAATTATCAAAACACATTACACAATATATTTTTTATAAACAATATATCCAAACATCAAATTTATAAATACATGAGAAAATTTGTATAAACATTGATATAACAAATTAAACATATATTTTTTTCCCCCTTCACAATAATCCACAATAATATATTCTGTGTGACTATATAGAAGCTCGATTTGATACTGTAACAGCTGTGGGGAACGTTGATGCAAGTATTCCTCCTCCTCCTCCTCCCTGGCCATGCTGTATACAGTCGCAAGAACAGTATGGTTCTGTATAACCCATTCCAAAGATTTTACCGTTCAAAACGAAATCACCTTCCACGAAATGCTCACAAGACTCATGGCTGTCTTCTGGCTCATCTCTCCGACCTTCCTTTGCATTCCTGTAAGCATAAAATAATAAAATTACAAAAGTCTTTATTCAATTTTTTAATAAGATAATTACTTTTTTAATTATTAAATTATGAGTAGTGCATAAATTAAAACTGAGCCATACTACTTTAATGTTATCCATTTTATGTTTTAATGAGAAAAGCAACAATGCATAAGCTGAATTTAAATGTATTAAAAAAAATTGATACATTCTAGATCTATAAAAATTTACAATCAATTTATATAATCAAATTTTTTGTTTTTACAAATTATTTAATAGAGGTTAATGAGAATGGCTTATCTTTCTGGAGCATACTTGCATTTAACGGAAGAAATCCATACTGTCTATTACCATCAAAACCAAACATAAATACTCTTTTTTTAAAATGTCAGAAGAAAGGAAATGTGGTGGAACCCTCATGAACAAATTATAAGCAATATCATCAGCCTAATGTTGAAAAGGATTTTTTAGCCTAATTGAAAGCTAAGCTAAGTTAAACCTTTTAATAGAATTAAATGACAGGAAGTGGTGAATATTCCATACATTGTTGAAACAAAACGGGTGAATAGTAACATAAAATGCTTGGATTGATTCATCATTTTTTTATGAATCTCTGTTAACAATTTCAACAAACCCCCATATCTATAAAATCAAATGTTAGTACAAATATATCTGAATCTAGTGCAGAGGTGTAACCACCAATTATATAAATTAATGCCCACTTTATACAATTGAAGCTATTCGGAACAGGTTACTTACAAATAACTTCCCTTTTCTAGGATTTTAATTGTTGTGTCTATCTAAATAAATGCCTATTGTCTATACAGGAATCAAACTCGCGACTTAATATTATCCAAGAGTGTTGAGGCCAATGCCTTAACATAGAAGACTAGCCTGAACCCCAAAGTGTAAATGTGTAAGATATAAACTCATGTAAAGCACATGAAAAGGAGAAACCAGCTATATAAACATATTTATCAACTGACTTTTCTCCCATTTCTGTTTCATAATGAAATAATATAACGTAAAGTTTTTTTCCAGAACTAAAAGTATAAAAAAATTGAATTACCACAGAGAGAACTATGTTTAGACAATCTGGAAAGGTTTTAAAATGATACAAAAAGTTGAAAGTTATTAGTTAAAGTAATTAAAGGTTTATGTTATATGCATATATTAGTAATTTTAATGTTATTCCCACTTTTTGCTACTATGGCAAATTGGGGACAGGTTACCTAAAGGTTACCACCCTCTTCTAGCCAGGGTAGGACTAAGGATTTAATTTAATGTATTCATCACAAATGAAATTCCTAACATCCAGGCAGGAAATTGAACCCACTACTCTCAGTTTACCATGTGAGATTAAGACCAATCACTTAACTCACATGGCTAACCCGAGCCACAGTAGTTATATTTATTAGTTTTATAAATTAGTAGTTTTATTTATTCACAAAAATTATCCAATTCTCAATTATTTAAAATTCAACTTTATAGACACTGTTCCTTAGCTAATAACAGTTGCTCAAACACTAACAAAATTATTAAAATATCTAGTAATACATACATTGTCATGAACCGAAGGACCAACAGATTGATACTGGCAGCCACAACAGCGAGCCCAAACAGAATAAAGACTAAGCTCAAAGCTACATAGCCAGGTTTGTTGATTAGGGCTTGGTCATTCTGTAAATTAAAGAAAAAAATGCTCAATAAGGAAAATAAAATATACTCTTTATAATAAGCTAACATCAACATAGAATTAATCTACCTACACTTGTAATGCTGCCCAAAATTCATAATATACTTATTTTCTATCTTCTGGAAGGAGTCACATAAATAAAACACCTTCTATAATACACATAATTTATTTCAGCATATGCACATGTTTCATGAGTACTTACCAGGTCTTCAGGCTTTTACACAAAAACTGTAATTTTATAGTTTATGATCCTAAATATGTTTAGGAGACCTATATTATGTTATCTTTAATTTAACATCCAAAATAAATTAGAGCTTTTGTTTAGAGCAACATTGCCAAAGCTGCAAAGCTCCAATAAATAAATAAATAAATTAGCAGATGAAACTATTCAATATAATGCATATATATTCCTTACCCCTGCCATACATATTACTTAGTATTCACTGCTTGTCTCCCAATTCCTATAATTCACAGATCACTTGTCCAAGGTGTGTTGTCAGTTGTTTTACATTGATAGAAGAAATAAATGTTTAAATTGGTAAAAATATTGGATATTTAGAGAACTAGTTATATGTAATGTTGTTTATTAACATCCATTTTGTGCTACTATGGCTAATTAGGATGGGCTATCTATATGGTACGACTCTTTTGTACACAGGTAGGGTGTATGGATTTTATTGAATGTGTTTGTCACTAAATAAATCCCTAATGCCCAGATGGGAGTCGAACCCTAAAGTTGTCAAATTCATTAAGACCTTAATGAGTTAATGCCTTAACACACATGGCGAACCTGAGCTGCTATCTTATACAATGTCCTAGTTTCACTTAGAAAATAATCTTGTCTTTTTTTTTATTTAACTTCTCTGTCTATCTTGTATATTTGAAGATCAAATTGCATATTCTTAAAGTAGCTCATGTTTTTGCCCCTTGTTGATCATGGGGTCAGTTTTATTTTGATTACACACATAAACTCTCTCTTTCTCAAAGATACACTAAATATCAGTAACAAGGTCCACTTGGAAGTATTTTTAACTCTAAGACTATTATGTTGACTTTTAAATTTAAAAATATCCTAAGCTCTTCTTAGGGCACAAGAATCTATTTACTGATATTTTTATTGATTTGATATCATTGATTCTTTTGTCAATTTAAAACACCTGATAAAGTTAACTGGTTTGAGAAACCTCCATTTTACCATATGGCTAGTATGGACAAGAAGTCTGTGCATTAGTGTATTACAGATGAGGGCAGAATACAAGTAAGTTATACATATTAATGCAAGAATACCATAAAAGTGCCACGTATAATTTATATGATGTATAACAGTGGAGGTAAGGAATTATGAATAAAATTTTATTATATTACAGTTTAGTATTACAACGATGGTTGAGCTCCTGAAGAGATGGTTTCAATGACTGAACATTCTGGTGTCAAATACTTTCTTTTTTTTTATGTAACTCTTACCATAAGTTAGAAAGTAATATATATATATATATATATATATATATATATATATATATATATATATACACACAAAAAACTTTGAAAGTGAGGGTAGCTCTCAATTTTTGGAATACATTAGTTGGGCTTAAGGACAAAGTTTGATTTTTGCTCTCTCACGAGAGCATAAGATCAGTGGGCTTAATTACCAGAGCATTTATGCTACCTCAAGCTCCACGCAGCCCCTGAAGGAGCTACAGAAATAATTACACTGCATCCCTTGGCAATGATTGGGAATTATAATATGAAATTCATTTAAAGACATTTAATGGTGTAAAATGATATAGTGTGTTGTTATTGATATTCATTCTAATAAATGTGTAGGTGTATTGGTAGGTGTAATAGACCTGAAATTTACCAAACACTATGACAATAAGATGACAGCAAGGTTTTTCAACTCAATATATTACAAGAAGTTATGATTTATTATTTTAGTTTTAATGTTAATTGGGAAATTCAATTTTAGCATTTGTATGATCCCCTAAATAAAATGTATTATAACATTAGAGGAATATTTTGTTTTGATGGTGAAACCCATCTAGGTAACAGTAAGGAAAGATAATTCAAGAGTTTGTTCATTTCATGACAAACAAAGCTTTTGTTACTAAAAAATTCAAAGAAGAAGATGCCTCCTTTAGATTAATTTATCACAATATTTAATGTGAACTATAATTAACCCAGCGTTAACTAATTTGTAAGGAATATTATAAACTTATAGAAAACAAAATTATATAGCAATGAAAAAAAACAGTGACTAATACTTCATTATCATTAACCTCTTATGTGGGCAGGAAATAAGAGGATAATATTGATTCGTGAAATAAATATTCATAATTTATACCCATTAAGAATCTGCCACTTAAGAGGTTAACAAACTTTTCACTGTGTATCACATTCCATTTGTTTCTTGCGACAACAACCATGCAGGAAAGGAGTAAATAATGCAAGGCTAAAAGTCGAGATTCCACTGTGACAACTAAAATTGACCTCTTTCCAATAGATTAAGCTTATATGTTGAAGCCTTGAAGGTAGGCATCAACCACAGCTCTAGTTCAACATCACAGAGCAAAGAGGATCTTTTTCAATAAGGCTCATGAAAATGGGTAGCAGCTGGCACACATTTAAAAAGATATTGCCAACAAGTCATTTCAGAAAGAAGAGACTGTTGCTGGAATAGATAACCTTCCTTAAATTTATTTACCTATTATTTTTAAAGAGTGGTCATAAGAAATTTTATGATTTTATTCAATTTTTTTTTTTGGACTACTATTTGATTACTAAAAGTACTTTGTACATTTCTATGTATCAGAATCTCACTTATAATGAATGTACAAAAAACAATTTGTCCCCTTTTTTGAAGGTAACCTAAGTTTGTTATCTTGAAATAAATTCGAACTCATATAACTGTAGACATATACCCATTTTAGTTATCACAATGGAATCATACTTAAAGGTATGAATGAGGATACTTTATTTAATCTGACTATAGGTTTCAGTGGTTAAACATTTATTTTTATTTTATCTTTATTTTTTAAAGCCAATGTAAAGACACATGCGGGAATAACAGTGGTGAGTTATTCAAGGCTAGTGACATTAAGCTTCAATGGAAGAAGCGACATAAATTAGAGCAAAGATTTGGCCTGTAAATGTTGTCTTTGAAAATCTTGTCGGTCATGCATACATTTTATTCCTGAAGGTATATTCCAATTCAATTAGGAACTTATTTTCTAATGAAGTGAATTCCTTTTTGTAAGAAACTCACTCAATTAAATTTTAAACCTCAGTAAGAGTAGTAGCTGTTGAAATTAAGTGGAAAATGACATAGAACATTTCCTAAATGCAGGGTACCTATATATTTCATCAGTGTGATCTATGATTTACTTTTGTTTTGACCATTCGAAATAAAAAATATCAAGTTATGTTACTTCAATATTTATTGCTGATAAATCTTCTCTGATAGACTAAGCAATAAATGCTTGCAACTGATTATTTATTTATTAAAAATACTGAAATTATAAGCTCAAAATGTCTAATTTACTTATTTAATAATATTTTTAAATATAAAAAGAGGTAAAAAATACTCTCAACAAAACATGGAAAGAATTTCATAGGGAGAAATTTATCTTTTTCACTATTTATGCAATTCAAGATTAGACTATTGAACAGAATCAATTCAATTAATAAAATTAATTATACTTAAGAGTTCTTCAAATTAATTTGTAGATAACCTCTATAAAAGCATAAACTAAATGTAATTATGCTCAACAAATACATATTTTATGATTAATACCATTTCTCTAAATTTTTGTGGCATTGCACATTTTAAGATGAATACTTTTGGCTAATTTTAGAATCATTAGGAGTTTTTTCTTACATTTTTTTTAATGATACCTTGTCGGTAGTTCAGACTACTGATTGAACAATAACAATAGAAAAATGAATATAGTTTGTGTTACCTTTACATTTTGAAAGGAGGGTGGGTGAGGGGGGGGGTGAAGGGTAAAAGAAAGTTGGATCAGTAGATAACAAAAAGATTTTTTTCTTCTTAAAATATGCTCATGGCAAAACTAAACCGATGATATATAAAACAGGAATTCCAGAAGATAAGAATCATTTTGAAGGTAACCAACAATACTTGATGTTAACATTTTTTTCTAATTTACTATTCAGTAATTTACATAAATAACAATTGAAATAAGATGAACAATTCTTTTTCTCTCATCTAATTATGTTCTATTTATGGGGGGGGGGGATTGTTTAAATCTGAGAGCAACAGATTTGTATTCTTTGTGTTCTCTGTGTTGTAGTAGCACATCTTTATATTCGACAGGATAAATCATTTAAGGAACCAGACTGTTCTTCAGTCTAAAATCTGTCTAGTAAATGTTAAAAAAATGTTGTTTGTATTTGTCATTTTTATCTGGAGTGAATGAAGTGACAAGTGTATTAAATACTAAAGTAGGGAAGAAACAGATTAATAACAATTAGAGATACAGAGCAGTAATGTTTCATTTCTGTATGTATTCTCAGAATTTTAACCAAGTAAAAACAATTATTCAACTGCCAGATTTCATAAGTACACTAGGCACCAGGCCATAAGAAACTCGTGTAAAAACCAGCATCGTTCTACAATTTTTATATAAGAAATTAAAAAAAAAAATGTTTGACTTTTAACAATACTATCGGATATCACCAAAGATACATAAACTCTAGCTAAAGAGAGGAATTTGGGGAGCCAATAAGAGCGTGAGTTATACCTCATTTGAATTAACTCATAAGAATAGTTAAAAGCAAGACCTTCCTTCATGGGATGTTGCAGGTGTTTCATCATTTTTATTTTTAAAGGGAGTGCCAAACTTTCAACTTGAATAGCCTTCATATCAAGGTTAGTTAATGTAACACATCAGCAACAGGCTTATTTTCGAGACAAAACCTTATGAACATGGAAGGACAGTATACAAATACTCTCTTGAGGCCTTTAGAGAAAGAATAATTGAAAGAAACAAAGATTTTAAAATCAAATATAATTTTACACTGGGGGGCTGAAAATCAATTACCTAATCTACACAATTTAGGGGATAGCTAGGGCATGCTGCTCAATAATGGCTAGGGGAAATGTAACACTGAATACACAAATATTGCACTGGTATTATAACTACATTACTGAATAATAAAAATAATTTAAACATAGGGATAATGGGAATTTAACAAACATGTTTTATTTCTTAATTTTGGTATCTGTCAATTAGTCTCTTATTTATGATTAACTGGAAAGAAGTATTTTTCTTAATGATAAAAATAAAATTGTTAAAAACATAATAATCAATTGGTCTCAGACATTATTTGATATATAACATGCACTTCATGATATATGCAGTATATTCATAAACATATAGTGAAAGTATCTTTATAATCATATAACTATTTATGTATGTACTTCTTACACCAAGAAAAATGTTTAATTATCCATCAACCCTATCATGCAAGTAAAGCACACACATCAGTGCAATACAAAAACAAATGAATGCAAAGAGGAATGTGTGTGTGCTCATACTCAGAATAAGCATACCTGTAGCGCAACATAATCTCCAAAACCAATTGTTGTTAATGTTACAAAACAATAGTAAAATGAGTCAAAATAACTCCACCCTTCATAACGGGAAAACATGGCAGCTCCTGTTGTAATAATGACAGAAGAAAGCATTCCAGTTGCCATCATGAGATCCATTTCTGTAGCCTCGACCTGCTGGCAACTGAAGCAGCTCTTGGCTCTCTTAATAAGGACTGAAGCAAATTTGTTCAGCCTCTCACCTATACTTTGGAACATAACCAAGCCAAGGGGTATGCCAATTATTGCATAGGCCATACAAAATGCTTTCCCTCCTATAGTTACTGGAGTCGAATGACCATATCCTGAAAAACAAAGCATTTATTTAGAACAAATGAGTAATTAATTCTAAAGTCTTGATATAGAAGGGTTATGTAATGGATGCATCATCTTTATTGGGTTTTCTCATTAAGTAGATCACTTAATGGAGTTTCAGAGGTTAGAATTAGAGGAGCGTTTAGGTTCAATTTAAACAAATTAAAACGTTTCCATTATTATTATACATTGGATCAAATAATTCTATAGAGCCAATCTTATTGCAAATTTAATTACCTATAAATGAAAATGATGCTCAATACATTATTTTCTTCTTTCTTGAATATTAAAAAAAAATATCTGCATGCTTTTTTTTTTTTTCAGCCTTGAGTAAACCCTCTCTCCTACTCATGTCATATTAGCAATCTGCTGTTATATCATAACTTTATTAAAAGTTTAAATACCAAATATTTTTTTATTGAACTTTTATTGTGTGCGATACATTTGTAAATATTCGGTGTGAAGTATTTATTTATTATGCTCTAACCTACATAATTTTTATTTGATCCACACCACACCAGATATTTAACCATTTCATGAAAAAGTATAGTAATGATTATATTAGGTAATGTCTGAAATCAGCGGTAGGAGAGAGGGGTTTAAAGGGGAGACTAATTGTAAATTCCGTTCCTTCTGAGTCGGATTAAAAACTGATATAACCAATCTTGTTGAAATTTTAATTTTATTCAACTATATTATATATATGCATGTTTTCTCTAAATCAAATATTAACAGAGTTGTTTGTTTTATTTTGGTTTGGGCCTTCTGTTTTTGGTTTCCACTTCCCCTCAAATAATTTTTTTCAAGAACCTCAGTCACTAAACATCTCATGTCTAACTAACATTTAAATTTCTGATTACAGCGAGTTCTTACTAAAAGAGAAATAGAGAATAGATGGTAAGATAAGATCATCAGTGTGTCATATTCTAGTATGCGGGAAATCTGCCTAGATTAGTTAATGAAGCACCTGTAAAGCGAACTTTGTAAATGTAATCAATTTTCATCCTCCTCTTTTAGCAGATTTCCATTAAGGAAGGAGATATTGAGGTCGTAATCACATGATTTTCAAAAAAATTTCTTCAAATGTCCCTTGATCCTATCCAGGAGATAAAAAGATGAAAAAGAGGTCTGTGCATATGTGCAGTCACAATTTTTGTTTGATCGTTACCAAATTTGATATTTATTCGTTTAATGTATAAAGAAAGATCAAGTTCCTTAATGGCTGTAATCGGAATCATCATGGGGAGGGGTTTAGAGGAGGATTTTCAAAAATTCAAAATATCTCCATTACTATTTGTCAATCGAAAAATTATATAGAACCTATCTTATTGTAAATTAAATGTACTATAAATAATGTTATTTATATTACCCAAGCAAACCCCAACTCCTACTCATGTCAACAATACTCTGATTTATAATAAACCACTTCATTCGAATCTTAAATACCAAGTATTGTCTTCAAGAGACCTTTATTATGCGAGATACATGCAAATATGATTTGTCCATCCCCTTGTCATAAGTTCTTGGATTACTAAAATTTGAGTGATTGAGATAAAAATTATTCTGATTCATTATAAATTACAGCACTAGATATTGTAAATAGTTTTCAATAAAATTAATATGTTATATTCAGATATATTTCAGTAATTGTTTTCCTTTCTGGTGAATAATATTTCTATCTATCTGTTCAGCTCTGAGAGGTTGATTGACCTGTTTGTTTATAATTCAGACACTTTCTGTTGGGAGACAATTAAAATTGACTGAAAGGTTTCTCATTACCATTTGTATTTATTCACTTAATATTCAGGGTGGTGTTGATACCAGGATGTTGATTTATCTATTGTAAAACTTCATGTGGGAAATCTGCTTAGTTTATGCAGCCCTTGCATGACGGACTTTTCTAAAGTAGGGGCTATTCTAATTCCTGCATAATGGTACATACTATTAATTAGATATTGAACAAAACCAATATAATTATACAAAAAATGTAGAAAATTAGAAAATATAAACCAAGCTTACCAATAGCAGCAAGAACAACAGTAGCAAAGTAGAAAGCACCTGCGAACTTCCATTGTGGTCCAGCTTTGTGAGGTTTATTTTCAATAATTACTACTTCAATCATTTTGTAGTCTTCACTTGATATATTGTACTTCTTCAAAAGACCATCTTTGATAGCTGAAAATTTCAACAAAAACCTTTCAGAAGATTTGAAGAACAAGTATTTCTACTTAAAAGAAGCACATATTATAGATTGTAAATCTTTTTCTCAGAGTCAAACTATTAAAAGTAAAAAAAAATATTTAAATTAAATGTTTAAATATTTCAATATCATATGCAGTTAAATTCTTTTTAAACACGTCACGAGCCATTTATAAAACAGACTGTTGACAGAACTCTTCCAAAAGGGAAGTAATGAAACACAGTGGTGCTAGCCCAAAGATTAAACTTGAACCTCAAGCCAATCTAGCTCAGAGAATTATCACCTTCATTGATTATCACCCTTCTATGAGAATGGAGGATTGCAAAATTACCATATATTTCTAAAATTTCAAAATATTTACCAGAAAGGAATTCCCATCTCCTTCGTTCCGTCTCTGACTCAAGGGCATCGAAGACCGCAGCTCCAATCAGAAGGTATGTGAACGTGCATACAACAAGTGAAAGTGTTCTTACATTTTGCCGCTTCATCTCCCAGCTCGGTAGAAACAATCTTCAAAAATATTCACCACCAGTGAGTACTAAATAGTTCTAATAACAACAATTCTAAGACACTATTTTTCAAGCCTAAAATGAGAAAAAAATCTGTTTAGGCAGTATAATGGAAAATGGAAATAAAATTGTATGAAATGTAAGACATGTAAATACAATTTTAAAACTAATTTTGATTAATCACTTAATCTAAAATAAAATAAATACAGTAGATAACCTTCAATCTAATATCTTGAGATTCAGAGTTTTGTGTGATAATGAATGAATTTACTTGACTGATAAAAGGTAATAAGTTCTATAAAATATGTTAAGAGCTTATGAAGTGAAAAGTGTCATAAATATTGAAACTCACTCACTATATTAAACTCAACTGGCCATGGAAGAGACTTCAGATACTTAACTCACATAGTTCGGAAATTAACATAATTAATAACAGGGTTAAATTTTGACCATTTCAACATAAATGAATTTAATAAAATTCTAGTAAATTATCACTGTGCCATTTACATGAAAACAAATTTTGTCAAAACACTGGATCTTTTTCATATATTCCTTTTTTTCACCCAAGGACTAAATTTATTCCAAACCATCACAGACTATAAGTAATGAGTTATATAAACCAATGTACTACTTTTTACTTTATAATTCAGAAAATAATATAATTTCAAATTTGTGCTAATAAAAAGAATGTATATAGTTTACCATCCTTAGATAAATATATTTCAATTTGTCCTTCATGATTGTTGTGAACAATATTCCACTTCATGGTTCATATAATGGTTTGTATTTCTTTTAAATTCATTTGGTAATCTCGGGTAGAAACCTGAAACATTGTATATAAATAATTTATTTATTTTTAACTAAAACAAAATACATTAATTTATGTTATTACTTCTTTTAACAATTTCTAATTGCACCTTGGGGCTCAGACTAGCCATGCGAGTTAAAGTTTTTATTTAATCTCACATGGTAAACCTAGAGTGGTGAGTTCGATTCTCGCCTGGGCAATATGAATTTATTTAGTGACAGAATTCATTAAATAAAATCTAGTCCCACCATGGCTAGAAAAGGTTGGTAATCTACAGATAACCCGCCCCAATTAGCCTTAGTTGCTGAAAGTGGACATTAATAAATAATTTATTTAACTGCACAAAATTACTAAATTGGCATAAAAGCTATTGAAAGAAATCAGGCATTGAGTGTTACTAAAATATTATTATAAAATTAAAAACCCTATATCCGTAGCAGCAAAGACATATTTGGAGAGATTAATGGTCAGACTGTGTTTCTGGAGGCGTTGAAAAACTTCGTCCAGATGTCTTTTGTGTTCTTTTTCATCCGCTGATCCGATGCAGACGTAATCAAGAAGGCAATGGCAAAGCCAAGACCACGAGAGCGGAATCCAGGAATCTCTGGAAGGTCTGTGCCACGTTCCGTAGGCCAAAGCACATCCTCAAGTACTCGTAGAGGCCGAATGGGGTGATAACAGCTGTCTTCTCTATGTCTTATATTTTGCTGAAGATCCGCTTCCCATGGAGATTCACACTGAAATCAGCAATGTTAAGTTCGGCGTAACAGTCACAAATTGTCTTGACATTCAGTTGCCTATAATCGCCGCAAGGTCGGATTTCGTCGTTCTTCGGAACAATATGTAGCGCAGTAGATCAAGGGCTGATGAATGGCCGGATAATGCCCTCCTCCATCATCTGTTCGAATTCGCGGCCGCGTACCTTTCCGGAGGTAACCATGGCGATTTTGCGGTGACCGGGCGCGCCTCAGGTCTCTATATGAAAGACCACGGAATGAGCCGGTTTCTTCGTAAACGTGTTCGGTGCCATGAGGCTGGTTTACTTTTGTAGAAGTTCTATGTACCATTGCCCTTCCGGGACAGAATATATTTTCTGTGCTAGAACGTTAGCCGGCTTCCCTTTCGTCGTCAATCCTGTTAACCAGTTGGCAGGCAGCTAGGTCAACGATCAGTTGGAAATGGTAGAGCAAGTCTGCTCCAATTATGGGTGGCCCTACCTCCGCGAGGATGAATCGCCACACTATTTTCCGTCGCAGGCCTAAGTCCAATTGGAGAGAATTCACTGGGCTAGTTTTCGGTGTCTTCTTCGCGGGGTAAACCTATACGGCAGCTCCTGTGTCCACCAAATATCGGGTCCGGGTTTGCAGGCCATATATGAAAAGGCGGTGAAAGGAGTTATTAGCGACGGGTTCCGCCTCTGCCGTCGCTAAATTTAGTTTCCATGCTTTCCTGTGTTAGTGGGAAACGGCTGATTGCCTCCAGGCACATGGTTGTCTGCATTTAGTTGCTTTGTCGTGGAATCGATCATGGTAAAAACATATATAGATGCCGATCTCTGCTTTTGTTCCGACGGCGTAGTGGTAGAGGAGTTGTCCTGTACAGTTGTCTGGTCTCCATTCGCTCGGTGAGCTTCTCCAGGGCTTCCAGTAGCCGACCTTCTCGGTGAAAGGGGCTGGAAGGCTTCAACACTGCCATCTCACAGATTCTAGATTTACTAACCTCCGCGATACAGTCGGCTATGTGGCTGAGCTTTGCGAGGTGATGTTGCTCCGTAGCTACGAGTGCTGCCTGCATGGCATTGGGCAATCCCTTGAACCAAATAGACTTAAGGAGCTAGTCCGTTACCATGGTACCACCGAGCTGCTAAAGTTTACGCAGGAAGTACGATGGTCGGCGTTCTCCTAGTCGCTGGTCTTCGGGGAGTTTTATAATCCGGACATTATTTGATTCCCCGAAGCTTTTCATAAGGGTTTTCGTCAGGGGGGTTATGGAAGAGGTCCATAACATCACGTATTATCTCCCTATCAATCTCCGAAACTACCACACGGAATTGTTTTAGAGTGTTAGGGACATTATATAACGCAAAAACAGTCTCACACTGGAGAAAAACTATTTCGGGATCACATTTAAACAATTTTGGCAGCTAGGTCTTAATTGCGACCGTAGAAGCTGCTTATAACAACAATTAAAGAACATTTAATTTGCAATAAGATTTGTTCTGTACACTTTTTCGATCTCACGTATACTAAGGGAGACATTTCAAATCCCCCCCTCCTCCCCGGTCCGATTTCAGCCGTTAATGAGCATGATCTTTATTTTTACATAAAGTATTTAAATGTCCAGTTTGGTAACGATCAAACAAAATTACGACTGCGAGAGTGTTAACAGACAAATATGTAAAGCTATCCATATATATATATATATATATATTCGTTTTCTCCGACGTAAAATCGATGGACATTTGAGGAAATATTTCGAAAATCGCGTCATGAGTACGACGACAATAGCTGATTTCCCTGAAGGGAAGTCTGTTAAAAAGGTGGAGAAGAAAATAGTAAGGCTGGACAAACCACAGTACAATCACTTAAATGCCCCAAGGTTGCAATTGCACATTTAAACTACCCAAGGGAAGAATTAACCCAGTAGTGCTTAATGTGACATATATGTTACGGCGGAAGGGGCCTCTTTGGAATTAGCTGCAGAGTAAAAAAAGGTGTGCAGGCTTGATCCTGTATGATCATTAGGACCTCCAAACACTCCTTTATCAGTTTAAAACCTACCTCTGAGCTATCAACATCTGTTTTCGCTTTACCAAGTGTTTTTTTCCTCCTTCATCTTGGTGATTTTAGGACATGGAGTTTATCAACAAAGAGTAAGTACTAGAACTTGTATGAATTTATTTAAAATTTGTTTTAGCTGTAATTAGTTTCTATACAAATTAGACTATTGAACCTTAATTATATATTTAATCTTTTGAGTTTTATTTACGCTCAAAATCTTTCTAAATTTTAGTTTGACATATATGTTACACTAAGCACTAGCCAACTTGCTTAAAATATTTTTTTTTTTAGGGCCTTGGCTGAGATTATTGAGCCTGGCTTTACAGTTTAGGAGGCCATAGACTTAATATTGGCAGATGACAATGATAATTTATCTCCGGAAACAAAAAAATATCCTTTCCATTTCTACATAGACAATTTATTCACCTCATTCCCATTACTTTCATACCTACGCAAAAAGGGATATGGAGCGACTGGTACCATAAGAGATAATAGAATTCTCAAATCTTGTCACTTGCCATCAACTAAATCCATGAAAGGCCAAGAGAGGGGTCATATTGAAAGTATAATAAACAGAACTGACGGGCTACTTATTTGCAAGTGGAGAGATAACTCTATTGTCTCCGTATGTTCCAACACATATGGAAATCAACCAATAACAAAGGTTGGGAGGTACTCATTTGCAGAGAAAAAAATTATTCAGGTTACCAGGTCATATGCATTTTTAGAATATAATAAAGGGATGGGAGGTAGAGATCGTATGGACCAAAACCTAAACTTATATAGAATTCAAGTAAGAAACCGCAAATGGTACTGGCCTCTCATTTCATGGTTGCTGAGTGTAGCATTACAAAACGCATGGATTCAGTATCGCAAGGGTGTAAAAAATATTACACAGTTGGAATTCAGAAGAAGTGTGGTACTTACCTATTTGAAAAAATACCTAACACCTGCCAAAGCTCCAGGGCGTTCATCCACACGTTCATTAGATGAGTCTAGTTATGATAGAATTGACCATCTTGTGAGAAAAATCCCAGACGGTCTAAGACGAAGATGCAGAGGAGAAAATTGTCAGTCGGTTTCCAGATATTGCCAGAAGTGTGATGCGGGCCTCTGCCTCGATTGTTTTGCACCCTATCACACACGCTAATTCCTACATATGTACTTTCCCCGAATTTGTTTTACTTAATTTGTTTGTAAAACTTTTTTTTTATTTTGTTTTGTTTGTAAAATACATGTTTTTCAAAGTTTTTTATGGTGTACATTTTTTCCTGATTTGGATTTTTATTAACCATTCATTAACCTTTTCTTTTTTTTTATTGTGGCTAGTCAAGTGCTTAGCGTGACATATATGTCACAGTCAAAAAATCAAAAACAGAAAGGCTGAAAATCATGTTATTGACTATTTTACATTTAAAACAAAGTATTTCATTCAATATGAATGAAATTTAACAAAAACATTAATTAAATCCATTTCTGAGCACTACTGGGTTAAAAGAGCCACTCATCATGCAGCTAATGGCCAAATTGATGGAGATGATGAGAGAGGTTGGACTAGAGGAGGATAGGTGTGCTTCTCTGGATTTACTGAGCAGGTGCTCTAGTCTGCAACAGCGGGGATGCCAGATGAAAAAATGGCTGATAGAAACTGTCATGGAGGTGCCTTTCTGGAAGGAAACATTGGTAAAAACGACCCCAAGGAATTGGAGGGATTCAGAAGAATTGAGGCCTTTATTACAAATCCAGTACTAGGGATTTTTATTAACCCGGCGTTGGTCGCACCGCACATTGTCCCCGTTCATAAAAACAAATATGTACATGGCTAAGCTTAAATTGTTCATGATTATCTATATTAGCCTCAAGATGCCACTGCTGTGGTGAAACCGGTCATAAAATAAAAACATTTAATGCACGAAAAGTACATCCTTTCTTTCCCCCGGAATCCAGTGAATGTCTAGAACAGGAAAGAAATATGGTGTATTTTGCTCAGATCCAAACTTACCCATCGAAAATGACATTCTCGACGAAATCTTTAAGCATTTCACAGCAGCATTTCCCGACAGTAAAAGTCAAACGATATAAAGGGAAACTCAGACGAGAGATTAAACCTTATTGCCATTCGACACAAAGACAAGCCATGTCACAGAGGAATAAACAACACACATATGTCACTTAAAATACCGTATTACTAACCCAGTATGTTAACTTACATAACAAATTACATTAACAACTGCGATATTTGCAAAAGTCAAATATGACAGAAATCCAACAAAACCAGATTACCAAATAACACCTCAAATGGACCCCCTCGATTATCAAAATAAACGAATATTCACCTTCAGTGACTGTTTTTTTTTTAAAAAAAAAAATATTCGCTTACGCTATCACTTGAGCAAATAGAACTGAAATAATAAAGAAATTAAAAACATATTTCAGCAATTTCATTCCAACTGAAATACAGTCTATATAACCACATTCAATTATACTTAGCTATTCTTAACTACCATAATTCTAACAGACAATAAGTGAAAAATAAAAATAAGGATAATAGTACGTGAAATCAAGACAAAATTTAGTTTTAATCTTATCAAAATTGAGTGATAGACGAGAGTTTCATGCTGTTCAAGGTGCGATTGAGCTTCAAACAATTCATAATATCCAAACGAAGCAGATTTGGAATAAAGCTGTTTGTTCTATGTGGCTGTTTAACCGGTCTTGTACTGGACTTTATTGTATAATTTATATTAGTGTTGTTATTTATGTCGGCACGGGGTAACAATGTACGAACCCAAAAACTTACATTTTGACAAAAGGAAATTTACACTAAATAAAAATGATACAGGGATGGAGACACTAAAATATGATTCGTATATCATACGTTAAATACAAGGTATAGACAGTCGAATGATCTAAAACAACATATAAAATGTAATACAGCATATCACTACTACTATAAAGTTACCTGGATTTTTTATGATGACTTAGTAGTTTACTGACAGGTTGACAGAAGCCACAAATCTTATAGGATATATTTATAAAATTATCAATTTTTGAGATTAAGACAAAGGTGTATGTAAATATTTGGGGTATGATTTTGAAAAAACTGAAGAATTCATAACGTATATGGGGTAGTTTTTTTTAACGACACATCAGAATCTTTTCACATTAATGAAAAACAATTAAAGGGGAGATATATGTGCTTTTAATGATATTGTAATATTATTCTATATACTGACCTATAGAGGAGAGATGGTCCGACTGAGCCCCTTTGGCTGGGAGCTGTGGAGTATTGATCTGTGGGATCTGCCTGGCTCTTCAACTGAAAATATAGCAGCTACGCTCCCCTACTAGTATCGTACAGCGCCGTCGCTTCGACATGGGTGCGCTAGTGCTCTTTCCGCTCAACAACTCCAGAGCAAGAAATTATTTGGAGGTAAGTAAAGTATAAAAAGCCCGTCACGCAGGGGTTGCGTAAACTAAGCAGATTTCCCAAGCGAAGATTTACAATAAATAAATATACACACAGGTAACACTAATGTTAAGTGAATAAATACAAACGGTAATGAGAAATCTTTCAGTCAATTTACAAAACAAGTTAATAATCTCTACAACGGAAAGCAGCTAATTGTAAACAAACGGGCAACCAACCTCGAAGCGCTGAATAGATAGTAGACCGAAAAGAAAAACAATTAATGAAATATATCTGAATATAAAATATTAATTTCATTGAAAACAATTTACTAAAGCGTGTGCTGTAATTTGTAATGAATCAGAATCAGTTTTATATCAATCACTCAAATTTTAGTAATCCAAAAACAAAAGAATAATCATGAAAAATGAAGAATCATTTGCATATATCTCACAAAGTAAAATTACAATGAAAACAGTATTTGGTATTTAACCTTGTAATAAAGTGGTTCATGATATAACAGCTTATAGTTAATATGACATCAATAGAAGTGGGGGTTCAAAACTGAAAAATGCAAATATCTCGGTAAATATTCACAATAGAGAATAAATGTATATATCAATGTTTATAGTAAATTTAATATGGGATATTATTGGTTTTATACACTTTTTCGATCCGACGTATAGTAACGGAGATATTTCGAATGTTCGAAAATCCTCCTTCTAAGCCACCACCCTCCCACTTGTTCGATTTCAGCCATTTACGAACTTGATCTTATATAGTAAATTTGGTAACGATCAAACAAACATTGCGACCGCTAGAGTGTTAACTGACACACACACGGATAGTTTTACGCGGATCTCATTTTCATCATCTACTAGGTAGGATCGATGGACATTTGGAGATAAACTTCGTTAATCGCGTCATGAGTACAACCTCAACAGCTGGGAAATCTGCTAAAAGGTGCAGCTTCGATCTCTGATACTAGGAAAATTGGAATATTAAGTTCTGAAAAACTTGACAAAAAGGTACAAGAAAAAAAATGAACTCCATATAAACGAATGGGGTATATTTTACATGCTGAAAAAGTTTCTGTATACAGAAGAACAGTTGGATAATGCACTCCAAGAAATTCGAAGAGGGGTGGCAATAGGAGTGTCGACCAGCAAGTTGGAGTTCCTTGCATCACGCATATCTGCGAGTCCAGTTAGAAGAAAAACGAGGCTTGCTCATGTTTTCGCAGACGAAGTTTAAGTCCAGACAAAGATATTGATGAGATTGAAGGTTTTCAATGCATTTTGAAATGTATCTTTACGAACGTGGATGATGGGCGGGACTTTATGAAGAAGATGCCTATGAGTTGCGATAGCCAAAAAGAATCAAGCTCTGCGCTTCTTGAAAAGTCATCTGACTTGGTCATCGCTTGAATTGGATGAGATATACGAAATAAGTTGTGTGATGACGTTATCAATTAAGATTTTTATTATATATCCCTTAAGGGAAAATCAGCTATTGGGGTCGTACTCATGACTCAATCTTTGAAATTTTTCTTCAAATGTCCATCGATCCTACCTAGTAGATGACGAAAATGATGACTGTTCAAAACTGTATTTATATATTTGTTTATCATTTACGTCCATTTTATGCTACTATGTGGCTAATCGGGACGTGTTATCTACGGGTTATCACCATTTTCTAGCCAGCGTGGACCCAAGGAGTTTATTTAATGAGTCCGTCACTAAATAAATTTCTACTGCCCAGGGCGGGAACCGAACCCGCCACTCTAGGTCTATCATGCGAGATGAAGGACAAAGCCTTAACTCGCACTGCCATCCTAAGCCCCTATATATATATTTAGGTGTGTGTGTGTGTCTGTTACCGGTCTAGCGGTCGCAATTTTTCTGATCGTTACCAAACTCGATATTTAATCGTTTTATGTAAAACGAAAGATGAAGTTCGTTAACAGCTAAATTGAACAAGGGGAGGGGGTTGGTTTAAATGGGAAGAATGTTGAAAATTCGAAATATCTCCGTTACTATAAGTCGGGTCGAAATAGTGTATAGAATATTATTATTATTATTTATTAACGTCCACTTTTTGCAACTCAGGCTAATTGGGACGGGGACGTTATTTAATGAATTTCGTCACTAAATAATTTCCTTTGCCCAGGCGAGAATCGAACTCGCCACTCTAGGATTGCCAATAAACCCTATTGCAAATTATATGTACTATAAATATTGTTATATACATTTATTCTCTAGAATATTAACCGAGATATTTGCATTTTTCAATTTTCAGCATTCAGTTAACCCCTCTCCTACTCGTTTTACATAAACAATACTCTGTTATATAATAAACCACATTATTCGAAGGTTAAATACCAATTATTGTTTCCTAGAGACCTTTATTATAAGAGATACGTGCAAATATGCTCTTGTGCCACACCCCCCCCCATCTTAAATTCTTGGACTACTAAAATTTGATTGATTGAGATAAAAATTATTCTGATTCAGTATACATAGTTTTCAATAAAATTAATATGTTATATTCTGATATGTTGCAGTTATTGTTTTTCTTTCCGGTGAGCTGTTTGTTTACATTTGAGACGCTTCCCGTCGGGAGGGGAAAGCTTTCTTAATATTCACGGTGGTATTGTGTTAGTAGTATGTAAGTTTATCTATTATTAAACCTCACGAGGGAAATCTGCTTAGTCTAAGCAGCCCCTGCGTGACGGACTTTTAACCCTCTGTCTTCCTGACCCCTCAGTCAAACAAAATCAGGCGAACCCGGCCTGAGAAGTCAACAATTATTTTTTCGCTCTCCCTTTCTGCTAATCAATGCTTGATCAAAGCACCGGTACAGCAACCTTTTCTATGGTCTAGGGAAAGAAAGTATACCAAATTGAATGAAAAAAAAATCACGAGTTTAATGAACAGAATTAGTTTAAACAAAAAAAAAAGTTAATGTCATAAAATAACTTCATAACTATACAAGTTATTATAGTTTACAGTCTCTTCTGATGCAAGGCCATCTTCGTCGCGAGCAGAACCAGATGACGAAGCTACCAAATCAGTTGTGGTATAGAATGCCTGGCATAATGGATTCACATGTCTGAGGCAGAGCGGGCTATGACAATTTCGACATTCATAATTAGTCATCCTTCTGAATCCAGTTTCACTTATGCACATTCCGTATTAGCGTCTTTTAGGATGTTGGGTGGGAGGCCGTTCACCTTCCTCTTGGGGTAAAAACCTTTTCAAGCGCATTTGTAGTTGTGTAGGAATTCCACTTGTAATTAGGCTCCGTCGTATTAGTTAGCCTATTACAAGTTGATGGGGCAAGGTATTGGGGAAAATTCTTCTTTTTAGTGGTTCCATGTCATTCCCCATTGAAATAACTTGAGAATTTATGCCAACCACGTTAAGGAAGGCAAAAAAAAAATCACCATTGGCCAACGTCTAATATTTCGGCTCACATTGAATGAAGTAAACATCTGATCTGCCGTGTCTACTCCACCTTTAGTCGCGCTATAAAAGGTGATTACTTCGGGCTTCTTCTGCTCCCCAGTAGATAATCAATGGAATCAGTTTCGCGGGGTGATGAAATGTACGACGTGAAAGGTATGTACGGCAGCAGTGTTACCATTGTTGAAACCGAACAAGCTACTGTATGGAGCCCTCCCTTTAGCATTCACAAAACTGGGTGGTAATTGCCTTATGTTTTTTTCTGGTTGTTCCTACTTACGACAACTCTCTTTTTTTTCAAATCATTCATCATATCAATATCAGAAAAGAAATTATCGGCGGTTATTTTACGCCCAGTGCCAAAAAGAGGCTCAGCCAATCCTTTCACCACTTCGCTTGGCTTGCTGCTGACACAAAAAGGTCCTTCAGGCTGTTTACCGCGCAAATTTCCAAAGAGAAGGTGTATATCATTCTGGCGTCAACAAGAGAGTATATCTTTATGCCATATTTGTTGGGCTTAGAGGGTATAAATTGCCTGCTGAGCGCCTCCCACGGAATCCTGGCAATATCTCATCGATTATTAGATTTTCTCCCGGAATGCAACAATTATGAACGAAATTATCAAATAGTTCACGGATCGGACAAAGCCGATCATATTCTTTCCTTTGTGCTCGGATTGTACGATCATTGTTTGGGGATCGAAGAGGCTTCCCATTAAAGGATATATAGGGAGATGCCCCTTCGGCCCTTTTTGTGAGTTTGAGAGAGTGGACTGTATGGTGTAAGGGTAGGGTGTTGCAAATTATAAGGCATGGATGGGTACAATAGATATAATTACATGGACCATGTTTGTGGTCGATAATAAGAACAAATGATAAGTAAATTGTTGAGCTTTTGATATCTAATGATGTTCCATTGGTGAGCTGCTGTGGGTTGATTGGAACTTGTGGTGGAGCTGGTTGCTTCGATGATGCCCTTTATTGGGTTAATGCCTGTTGGCTTCGATGTGCGACGAATATTGAAATAAATGTGAGTACTCACTTTATTTTATTGTCCCTTTTTTCTTCCCCTCCTTGTTTCTTCCCTGCTTCATCGCCCGACGGGCCCTTTTACGACTACTCTTGCATGGTTCGGGGGTTTTTCACCTCGATGATAATATGGCTCCTTTCACTAGCCGCACTAGGCTCCCATCTTGTCCCGTCTCCTTCTTGCCCTTTCCTGCCGGTCCCCCCTCGTGGCATACGCTGGCAGCGAGGTCCCCAGTCCAGGGCAAGGATGAGTGGCGGTGGATGACGTCATGGATGTCTTGCGCCTACTTCACTCTTCGCGGAGTTGATTCTTCCGCGAACAATCATCGAACCGAACACAACGGATAAGGAACTTGAAACGTTTTATACTTACTAGACCAAACTTTTCCACTCCATCTCCTTCAGTTCCCCAAAGCTCCGTCGATTCCCTCTATATGCTCCGGCCAGGTATAACAAACCAATAAATGCCATAGTTTGTGTCATGTCCGTTTCCCTGGCGTCCCTCTCCCTTGAAAATTAGCAGATTTACCTTAAGGAAAACCAGCTATTGAGGTTGTACTCATGACGCGAGTTTTGAAAAATTTCCTCAAATGTCCATCGATCCTACCCAGGAGATGGCGAAAGTGAGGTCCATTCAAAGTTATATATATATATGTCTGTTAACGCTCTAGCGGTCGCAATTTTTGTTAGATCGTTACCAAACTTCATATTTAAGCGTTTTATGTAAAAAGAAAGATCAAGTTCGTTAACGGCTGAAATCGGACCAGTTGGAGGGGGATTTTTGAAAATTCGAAATATCTCCGTTATTATGCGTCGGATCGAAAAACTGTATAGAATCAATCTTATTGCAAATTAAATTTACTATAAATATTGTTCTATACATGTATTCTGTATCTTGAAAATTAACCGAGATATTTGCATTTGTATTGTGTGTGTGGTCGGCTATGGTCGGGACTATCCGCAGAGAGCTAGTGCGGCAGTTTCCGTAACTATTCGTCCCCCCATGAATAGGTCTAGTGATACCTTGTGTGAGTGATACTATAGAGAAATTTCACGAGTCGAGCAGTTAAGGAAACGGCAGAACTAGCTTTTGGCGGGATAGTCACCCAGCCGTTAGCCGTCCAGATTTAATAAAAATGCAAATATCTCGGTTAATATTCAAGATAGAGAATAAATGTATATAACAATATTTATAGTAAATTTAATTTTCAATAAGATTGATTCTGTACAATTTTTCGATCCGATATATATATACAGTTTTGAACGGACCTCATTTTCGTCATCTACAAGGTAGGATCGATGGACATTTGAAGAAAAATTTCGAAAATTCCGTCATGAGTACAACCTCAATAACTGATTTCCCTTAAGGGAAATCTGCTAAAAAAACATTAACACCATTCTAAAATGGTTTTCACATTTTTAGCATTACCTTTTACACCTGGAAGGTGGTTTATAATGTTGTGGCATTCCATCTCTTGAACTTCCTGCTCAGTTGCTCAGTACAGTTATGTATGAATCATTGCAGATATGTGTAGGTGAGAGCTCATCCAGATCCAATCCTCCCCTAGGATTTCCACAAGACAACAAGCAGTGTCCAACCCCACTCTCCGTCTAAACCTTCCAATACTTGAGTCAACAGTATCGATGAGCTCATATCTGCCTATTGAGCTATCACCATCTATAGTACTAATCTATAACCACCTAGATCTGCCTGGCTGAAGAGTCTGGGGCTTGGATTATGTGTGTACACTCTAAGAAGGAGGAGGGTGAGTACATCTGGCAAAGCCTAGATAATAAGCAAATAAGCAATGGAAATTAAATATATCCAGAATGAAGCTGTTCTGTGGGGAGTTGCTGCAGGGGGTTGGTTCCCCAGCAGCTTGCTGAGTGATGCTCATGTAATCCAAATGAAAACATTGTACTTTTTATATAAACAGTAATATTCTTTGCAAATCTTTCTAAGCATGAGGCCCAGAATTTCATATTATGTCCCTACATTACTAACATTTCATCTCATTATTCATCATGAGATTGATTTATGCTTAAAAAAAAAAGTATAATTAATATTTCAATTGAGGTACAGTGAGCATAATCTTCAAAGAATAAAGTGTGAAGGAGAACTCCAGAAATGGTTGAAACAAAATAACCAAAACTTAAGGTTCTCAATAAGTATGACTAGTATTTTTATTATAAAATTTTAATTACTTTAATGGTATACAATTTCAAAAATTGAAAGAATGCACATAACAAGAGGACGGAACATAATTCCACAATGACAATGTTTTTTTCTAGTAACAATAAAATAATCAAAGATCAGAAATCAGAGTCATTACCGTTATAACGGTTTCATTATAAAGCATGTACAGGAACATATTTTTAAAACTTTGAGAACAAATACAAATTTAAATTTTCAATATATAAATATGTTGCCTACAAAAATCAATTTTTAAAAATACAAAAATACTTAAATTCTCTATGTATTTCTATATAGTAGTGGAAGAAATTCAAACTGTTCCCTGGATGTCACCATTTAACAAGAAGGAGTAATTATTAACGGCTGAAACAAAAAATAAGCTAGCTTTAGCTTTTCATGCATTCAAATTTGCATAGTATAATTCAACACAGAAAAGGTGGGCTACTTTCTTTTGAGATATAACAATTAAAAATGAAATAAAACATAAACAAAGAAGTAAAAATTAAGTTAAAAAAGGCTTGTAGATAAATATTACTAAATGACTGTTTGAAACTCCTTATAATTTTGAGTCACGCCTGTGGCCAGGCATTCTGGAAAACCTAAAATGTGTGGAGTTTCAATGAAAACATGAAGTGAAAAATACTGTGAAGAAGTTTTATTTACAATTTGACCATGTATCTCATTAAGCAAACATAATTTCATATGCTAACCTGCATGTCTGCAAATTAGGCGTGGGTGTTCTAGGTACTGTTGGAAGAGATGTAGGACGTTTTACTTCAATTCTTCTTCCTGTAACTGAAAGGTATAGTATTTTAAACAAAATAGATGCAAGTTTTTGTTATTAAGATAATGAACTTTATAAGTGGAATACAAACATTATATATAACTCACTTAAATTTTTCTCTGTAGTCCTGAACAAAATGTAATAATCTAGATTGAGTGTCTATAATAGAAGTTACAGCTAAATTTTTCTCATACAGAGTCTCATTTAAAACAACTAAACAATAATTTTGTTCCCCCTCCCCTCAAATGGAGTACTTTTGGATTGCAAAATTAAACATACACAAGCTTTATTACTATTTAGCACAATTTATTTGACAATGCACAACACACATGGTAAATAATTCTTAACTATTACTCACAGTATGCACTGATAACTTCACTGTTCTTCTTATTTGCACAGTACAGTAACTCATGACCACTAAAGTTCACAAAACTGATCTTCACAAAGAACACAGAACTGCACTGTTCTTTACATAAATACAGCACTCCATTGTTCTTTACATAAACACGGCACTATACTGTTCTTCATTTAAAACAATGTACCAAAACTAAAAGCACTCTTCACTAAAGCTGCACTGAACACACTGTTATTCCCTTGAAGAGAGGCTGAGAACAAACTAAACTCTCAGGGTGAGCTGGGTTGCTTTTATAGTTGGACAGATAAAATCAAAGAGAATACAGAGAATGGGCTAGACAGCATAGTCGAGACTCCTTGGTCCTTCCATCAGTTGTATATATATATATATATATATATATATATATATATATATATATATATATATATATATATATATATGAGTGTGTGTGTATATATATATTATTTTTTTTTTCAAAAATAAATTTAAGATTGAATTAACTAGACGTCCAGTGATTAAAAGCAATAATTGGAAATGATTCATTAATTTCGCATACACATACATGATAAATGTACCTGCTTTACAAAAGATAATATGCTTCAGTTTTAAAGAGCAAAAGTAATGCTTCCTTCTATGAAGTTAAGAAAGCATTGTAATTACAAAAAGTTTTGGTTTTCCTACAGAATTATTAATTTTGACCCTCCCTCAACCTTAGAATTCAGAATGGCTATCCTTAGAATGTTGAAAGTTCATATTTGGGATTGTTGTAACATCTAGTTGTGCACTTTCCCTTTTGACCAAAAATGACTAAGGGGGCGGGTGGAAATAAAGGTACAAATTCCTTCTTATTTACTAGAGATTTGTACAGGACCTTTTTTTGTAAATCATCAATTACGTTCTATAACATTTTTTGATCTGATCAATTTGAATAGAGATATGGTATATTACTTTTAAATGAAATTATTTTAATTGAAATGCAACCAAACATTTTGTTAATTTCTTTTAATAGGAGTAAAAGGAAGCCATGTGGAGCCCACATCAGATTTTTTTAAATTCTGTTTTTGTAATACTTTTAGTCGTTCTATTGATTGCATTCTCAAAGACATTCTACAAAAGAACAACCACATTTACATAGTCTTAAACTGGTGGCAGTGTTTGAAACAATTTGAGGAGTGCATAATTCACAGGCAATGATTGCTTTGTTCTCAAAGTCTTCAGGGCCATTACACATGGCCATGGTGTAGCTTAGACATTTACTTTAAGTGGACCAAAGGAAAAAATCAGGGGCATTAAATCAGAGCAATGTGGGGACCACATTACCTGGGCACACATGTTCTCTTCAACCAATCCAAATGTTTGGAAACATATCATTGATTTCTCTTCTTGAATTGTGTTCAAAAGAAGCAGGGTAATCATCATGCTGGATCCACTTTCTTCTCACATCTAGGGGAGCAAAGAATGTCCTGAAGGGGAGTCAATCATTGTGGTAAAGGTTATGTTAAACATATGTTCGTTTATCTTTTATTAGTTCAGTGAATAAATGTTGCTCCTTGAGATAGCACTTGGTGTTCCTTATTTTACAATAATCTGATGATCTAATTATTTAATAATTCATACCAAAGGCTTATTGACCATTAATGCTCTTTGTATTAATGTGTTTATTCCACCAAGACCAGTAGTGGCTATTATGACAATTTTAGGATCTATCTCAATTGCATGTAGCTTTGTATGTGAAGGAGATAACCCAAAAAAAAGAGGTCTCAAACTCCAGAATGTGCGGCCCCTCTTGTGTGGTAAAGGTAATGTTATACATATGTTCATTTGGTAAGGGTTATGTTAAACATATGTTCGTTTGGTAAAGGTTATGTTAAACATATGTTCGTTTGGTAAAGGTTATGCTAAACATATGTTTGTTTGGTAAAGGTTATGTTAAACATATGTTCGTTTGGTAAAGGTTATGTTAAACATATGTTCGTTTGGTAAAGGTTATGCTAAACATATGTTTGTTTGGTAAAGGTTATGTTAAACATATGTTCGTTAGGTAAAGGTTATGTAAAACATATGTTCGTTTGGTAAAGGTTATGTTAAACATATGTTTGTTTGGTAAAGGTTATGTTAAACATATGTTCGTTTATCTTTAATTAGTTCAGTGAATAAATGTTGCTCATTGAGATAGCACGTGGTGTTCCTTATTTTACAATAATCCAATGATCTAATTATTTAATAATTCATACCAAAGGCTTATTAGACCATTAATGCTCTTTTTATTAATGTGTTTATTCCACCAAGACCAGTAGTGGCTATTATGACAATTTAAGGATCTATCACAATTGCATGTAGCTTTGTATGTGAAGAAGATATCCTCAAAGAAAGGGGTCTCAAACTCCAGATTTGTGTGCCCTCTTCTGAAGTATTCCATTCTTGTTTGATTATCATCAGTTGTTAGTGCCTGGTGAAGTGACAAGTGGTAAGGATGAAAGTGTGACCACTGTGTATTCGATTGAGAAACACATTAGAATCCTGCAAATTTTCAGAACGCTTACCTGGGGATTAGCTATTACTTCATTTATTACAATGATTGTCCAGGGATTAGCTATTACTTAATTTACAACAATGCTTGTCCAGGGATTAGCTATTGCTTAATTTACAACAATGCTGTCCAGGGATTAGGTATTATTTTATTTAAACAATGCTTGTCCAGGGATTAGCTATTACTTAATTTACAACAATGGTTGTCCAGGGATTAGCTATTACTTAATTTACAACAATGCTTGTCCAGGGATTAGCTATTGCTTAATTTAAACAATACGTGTCCAGGGATTAGCTATTGCTTAATTTATAACAATGGTTGTCCAGGGATTAACTATTGCTTAATTTAAACAGTACTTGTCCAGGGATTAGCTATTGCTTAATTTACAACAATGCTTGTACAGGGATTAGCTATTGCTTAATTTATAACAATACTATCCAGGAATTAGCTAATACTTCATTTATAACGATGCCACTCCAGAGATTAGATATTACTTCATTAATAATCCACTGTTGCATTCCTTTCCACCACTGCCATATACAAAGAAAATTTACCTGCATAGCTAATAATTGGATTTACAATCCATCAGAATTTTAGATGGTATAATATTCAAGAACATTTAAATTCAAAGACTACATCCAAAAGGATTAATTATACTAAATAAAGGAGAGGAAAGAATCAGAAGTTAATCTAATCTTTACATTTCAAAATAAACTATTTTTATTACAACTTGGTAGGTAACACATTTCAGAACAAAATATCTTACCTTTTTCAGATTTTTTTGAGCTAATTGACAATCTAGTTTTACTGGTGGACCTTGATGAACTACTAGATTCAGATTCACTGTTACCTCGGGAAGGGCGGAATTTCCTATGAAAAGAAAACATTGTTTAATAGTAATAAATAACTGTGGTTAGCTTCTTAATAACTTACAGTTAAGTTTTAGTTTTAATTAACTCAAGATATGCAAGAAAAAATAGTGTTAAATAAGCTTTAGAATCCGACAATACTTAAAGGTGTTAAATAATCTATCAAATAATAGAATGACTTTTAATTTAAAACGATACATAAACTTGTGATATGGCTCTCTCTGTTCATATGAATAAAAAATTATATTTCCAGGTACTATCTATATAATATATATATTAATCTTTATTTTTAAGTCATTACAATTATAGAATTTGTTCTTTATAAAAAAACATTATTTGAAAGTTGTGGTATGGAAAGGACAAATTTTCACTTGTCCACATTTTACAAAGAAAGTAATTTTTTAACTAATATATTTCTACCTATTCAATCTGGGTGTTTTTGTCTTATCAAAACATTATAAAATATTTGTATGCTATTGAGATAAGGAGAACAAAGATATGATTAAATGTTCTGTAGGTATATTATATTTTTTACTAACACATTATATTTAAGTTAAATTTAAGTCCTCTATCCTGAAGTCTCTGGCATGAATTAATATTTTAATATATTTATTATTTAAATAGACAACATGCCTGATATAGATGTAACATAATCTATGAATAATAATCAGTTATTGAACTTGTGTCACTATTTCTGGCAGATTCCTATCACTATATATTGAAAGAAATCAGTCAAGCATTAAATACAATAATCTTTATTATTAGAAGAACATAGACCATTTCAGTAAATTTAACATCAAATAACTTATAGATTAAGCTCATTTTATCTTAAACAAAAAAATAAGTACATACGGTTTTGGATTTTTCAGCCTTTCTCTATCAGCTCTGATCAAAGCCATTTTTTCTGTTGTTGACCACTTAAAGAAAATGCTATGCAACTCATAACATGCAGCAGTAACCTAATGACCAGTTGGAACAGTTAAATCACATCTAGTACAGAAACTAATTACAAAATACTACTACAAAAGTGCACAAGAAGTGAAAATAAACTAATAATATGGAAAAAGTTGTGTTTCTAACAATAGAGACACCTAAAATGCAGAAAACACACATGCCATTAAAAACAAACATACCCTAACACTCACACATACAAAAAAACACACAAAATGTTTGCTACTTTTACCACATTAGGTGGTCTATGAATGTAAAATAGGTTTAATTTAATAAAAAAAAAACTAGACATATTTTTCTATCTCCTTCCAAAAAAAAAAAAAATAATAAATCAGAATGACAAAAGGAGCTATGAATGAGCAGCTCAGGTGAAGGATTACAAAAATGATTGAAATTGGTGGAGCTTGATGTGATCTGTGCCATTAAAAGGACAGAAAAAAATGATCTATCATCTTGAAGAATGGGCCAACGGAAGTAGAAAATATAATAATATAAGGAATTACAATTTATGGAATGAGATCCAGTCAGAGGTGGCTGGATAGCCAAAAGGACGATTTTCTGAGGCTAAATTTTTACAAATAAGGATCACAATGATAATATCATGCTGTGCACAATGAATGGTCCATGAATATGAGTCCCGGGCTCAACAAGGGCTGAAAATCAAAGTTGTTAGTTTAATCTGGGTTATTCATATCATATATTTATGAATAGACTCTCATTAGAAGCAAGTAGGGAATCAACTAGTTGAATCATATTAACTTTGAATGAAACCAAAATTACTGGAAATATACAGGTTTCATTGGTTTAATATTCCAACATGAATGTGAGCATTATAAATGGGGACCTGCAGGAGTTACATAGATGGAGCACACTCCATTTTTAGTACAGGAGGAATAACTGCTTTAGGTACAATGTTTAGTTAGTGTGGAAGATAAATATGACGTAATAGAAGCCAGTTAGAAAGAATTGAAAGGGATGCAGGCCACACTAGATATTTACAAATGATAATACAAGAGCTCAAGAGGAGAAATAACACGAAAAGCTGAGCAAGTGTGTGTGCATGTGGGTGGTTGTTTGCTTGTGAGTGTATAATTGTAAACTCTGTCTGTGCAATAATTTGTATCCTCAAAATTCCATGATACTATTTCATTTCACATGGAATTGATGACATGATATCAACAATTTCTGGCTTTTGAGTTTGCTTGTTTGTTCTCTCCATTTTGATGCATAAACCACTGAACCGAATTTGATACAATTTAATACGTGTATTACCAGTAACCCAACACCTGGGACTGGAATAAAAAACCGTGGTATTTTATTTCCTACTGGTTTTACAGGAAACATACACATGAAAAAATTTATTTATTTTGACACTTAAGAGTAACTTTATTACTACATTATAGTTATATTAACATCCTTAGGTGCAAACAGGAGTGGGTGTTGTAAGAAGGCCTGAAATGGCATAATATTTCGTATTCTATTAGTTTTTCTTTAAAAAAAAAAAAAAAAAAAATGCTTACTTTGTTATTTAGATTAAATTTTGTGCTGTAGTTCCAAAAATGTGAAACTATAATGAAAATATGATCATTTCAATTTCATGTAAATTTTTAACATCAGTAAGAGGTTGCCACCCCCTTAACCCTCTACGGAACATTACTTAATGATAAATGTCAGTTTTCTCTTAAATATATTTAATTCCCAAAACACAAAAATTATTTGAGCATAAATTTTTAGAATTGTGAGCATTTAAATCACCACTATGATGAATTGAATAAGAAGACAACTTAAATCAGGACAATATAGTTGGCTGACCTGGAAGTAGAGAGAAGTAGGGAATGTTCTCATCACAATAATCAAAATTTCGCATCATATTTAGCTATTTATTTATTATTGCTTCTCTTCAAGTCTTGACGTAATTGCCACAGTGCTAAAGTTGAATCTTTTTGCAATAAGTACACTACTCCTGGAAGAGACGTCATTGAGGATGCAAAACATTTGGAGGAAAAATAAATCAGAGGAAAATATTTCTTGAGTTTTTCACCTATTGACCTTCCACCATTTCCGTCTTCAACAAAGATTGAACTGACGTCACATTTCAACGATATTATTTTATTGTAATAGAAGAAATTATAACCCATTGAATGGTTTGTATCACCCATGTTTCGGTGAGAGCACATAAAACGTATTTAGTATAGCTCGCCCCCCCCCCTCCCTCTGACTTCACATTGGAATATGCTTAAACATCATTTAATGCTTTTATCGTGATTATGATTCATATTGTCCACAGTGTTTTGAATAATGAATTGATTAAGAATTCATTTTTATTTATTCTTCAAATTTGTAACAAAAAATCATACATTTGCTGAAGTTGGCTGATGTGCCAGACACGATGGATAATTTGAAAACAAAAACCACCATTATTCACTCTGTATTGAATTTGTTTCTTTATTATAATAATTTGGAGAATTATTTGTTATTTATAATTTAAAGTAAATCTACCATTTCATGAAAACACTTCTGAGGAAGAATGGCCAATCTAAGAAAAGAATCTACAAAATACATCGTATCATATATTAAAAAACATACACATATCAGATATAATAGTATAATGAAATACCTGCTGAATTATCCTCTCATGAAGCTGGAGATCCAAAGGCGTTATTGCATGCTCCTTGTACAATTCCCAAGCACAAAGGACTGCTTCTTTAATAGTGTTTTTGATAATATCTACTCTTTGAGTTTTCATAATCCTCCTAACAAGAAAACCTCTTGCAGCCGCCTGTATTGTGACAGCAGCTCTCTGGAAAGACGGACATCAAGTATCAAAATATTTGTATTAGCAAAGGATGGTATTGTATATTTATAAATTTTAAAAAAATACATGAAGTAATTTCTGAATAGAATAGATGAAAAATAACATAAAATGCAAATTTAAGTCAAACATGTGCCAAGCATAGTTAAATTTTTTGGAAATTTTCCATAATTTATGAACCATTTTCCCATAATCTAACTCAAACTGAGGACTTGGACCTCCCTGATCTGAAAGGTTCAAACTGTTATTACTTCTGATCAACTTTAGGCAGGTCCATGGCAGACAGAATAACAAGAAAACTTTTAATTTTTGGTCTTTATCTCTTTAAAAGTGCAAAACATAATTATAATACACAATATATTCTTATTTTCTGCAGCTATTTACACTAAACATTTATATGATAGCCTAAAATAGTGGCTGATAGTAAAGGTCATGATTCAGAAATTCCTGAATTACCAAAGATGGATACAGATTTGATAAGCTGTATAAACTTGATATAACACTAATGTTGAAGATAACA
Organism: Riptortus pedestris; assembly: GCA_019009955.1. Taxonomy (NCBI): domain Eukaryota; kingdom Metazoa; phylum Arthropoda; class Insecta; order Hemiptera; family Alydidae; genus Riptortus; species Riptortus pedestris. Next base: position 83,936,426 of record CM032232.1, read on the forward strand.
AAAACAGTAATGGGAATTATTCTAACAGAACTATTCAGTTCCCATGGATCCCCAGAAAGTTGCACCCAAGGGACTGGCCAAGAATGATATCGGAGTAAGAGTAGAATTCGTTAATATCACTAAGACTCCTGAGGAAGCACAAATGAACAAGAACCACATACAATCAGAGCATAAAAGATAAAGCAGTGACCTAGAAAGTACTAATAAAACGCTTAACTCTGTGGAAATCTTCTACTTTAGATTTAAGTGTGTAATTCAGTTCCTTCATATGAATATGAAAGTGTGTGTGACATGACTTTAATGGGAGGACAACTGGTCATTGTATAGGCAACAAGAAGATGGATACGGAATGAAAGGGTACCAAGCCGTCAGGCCTCAACTTCTCTCCAAACCTCAAGGCTTAATGATAGGAAGAAAGAACCATACTACTCCACAGACCCTTAGAATACAAAGATAATCACCTCATTAAATGAGACAGTTATTGTTACATGTGACCAAAGGGGTTCAGAAGCCCTTTCTTTAATCATTTCTGTCAGCTCTATCCAGAGGGTAATGACGACCTTGGGTGTGACCAACATCCGTAAGCGGATCAGGACACCACCCATCAGTTAGTTTCTAAAGTCAAGTGGTCAAATTGATACATTCCCTGCATTACTGTGATGACATTACAAACAAAAGTTTGTTACTCCTTTATTTGAGTAACTACACAACATAGATATTTTACTGGTTAATTAAAATTATCTCATGTTGCAATTTATTTGAGATATCCATCCCAGCTACTTTTTATAACAACTTTTATGTATTTAGCAGTCTAGAATTGATTATCACGTCAATATCCTCCAGTTATTACTGTCGGAACCTACTTCTAACAATATTCTTATATAATTATATTAGCATTTATTAAATTTCATTATATTCTAATACAATCAACTTGAAAAACTTACCAATTTTTTTTCTTCATCTAAGTTTTGAGATACATTTTGGAATAAATTATGTTCATCTTCTAAAGGCTCATTCCTCAAAGCCAAATATTCTGAATTTTCATTATTATTAAGTGTGAAATTTCTGTTTTTGTCAGGTACATTAATAACCTTGGGAGCATTATTTAAATCATCATTAATACCAGAAGTCATAGCTTTATTATCTACACTTGATTCCTCAGTCCAAACATTATTTAAATTTCTTACAGCACTCTTAGAAGTACTTTCGCTATTTTCAGGTGTATTCATTTTTCGGTCTGTATTTTTTTCAGAAGGACTGTTCAAAGAGAGATTCCTTAGGTACGCTAAAACACTGGGGCTTGGTGTGTCTAAAGTATACGAATTTCTTCTAATTAATTTGGGAGGTGTTTGCATGCCATCATTTTCACAGTTGTCAGCTCTATGGGTAAAGCTATTCGATAATACTCCAGGGGAATGTTCATCACTAATAGAACTACTAGGAAAAGAAATGTCTTGATGGTCGTTTGGTTTGTTGGTAGATGATACATCTCTACTAAACTCTTCATGAATTAATGGAGTGCTAAGACGGCCATGAGATTTTTCTGAATGGCAACTACCTTCATTAGTAAAAATTACTGAGTTTTTATCGTCATCCCTATCAAAACAAGTTGAATTATCTATAACACTACTATTGCTACTTCTGGGTTCTTCATTATGACTAAATGTAAGACTTTCAACATCATGGTAGGTGGAATCACAATTTTTACTGGTAGTTCTTTTAGATGACTGACTTGGCCTTAAATATCCACGATTCTTAAGCTCATCCTTAAGTTCCCTGGTAACTTCACTAAATAAATACTTAAATTCTTCTAAATTACTAGCACCTTGACAGAGAGTGTTAACCATAGTACACAAAACATCAAAGGACCACTCATTATAATCTTCAGGTAAATTAGGACGACTGGATGAAGATTGATATATTTTTCTCAGTCTTTCTAATTCTTCTTCTTTTCTTTTTAATTCTATTTCCTTTTCTATTAGCATAGCTTCCCTTAAATAAAGTCTGCATTCTCTCTTTTCTTTTTCTGAAAGCTGAAAAAATAAATGAAATAAAGTAAATTACATTTATAAACAATTTTTTAACTTAGGTACAGATATTTTTTCTGGAAAAAATTCCATTCAGAAAAAAAAGCAAGCCTGTCCATTTTTTATATAATTACATAAAAATAAACAATTTAAAATTACTTAAAATCCATCATGCAGGTCTTAAATAAACCAAATACTGATGATTTCTCAGATCTATTCTATGGTTCTAAACTACATGATTTTTATTTTATCAACACCACACTCAATATTTAACAGTTTCATAGAAAGCTACAGATTATATTAGGCAATGACCATAATCAACAGCGGGGGGGGTAGGGGAAAATGGAAAATTTAAAATATGTCGGTTACTATGAGTTAGATCAAAAAAATGTATATAACCTATATTGTTAGAATTTCAATTTCCTACAACTATTTTTTTTATACATGTTTTCTCTGACTTGAATATTAATGGAGTTATTTGTATTTTCTTGGCATCAGCATTTTGTAAACTTCTACTTATGCGATTTTCACTTTAAGTATCTCCGTCACTAAACATCTCAAGTTCATCTAACAGTTTAATTCGTTTACATAGCTTTCTTACTGCATGAGAAATTGGGAACAGATGGTGAGATGAGATTATCACTGTATCATATTCCAGTGCATGGAAATCTGCAGAAGCGCAGCACCTGTGTGAAGGATTTTTTATATTTTACGTTTATTATGTCAATTATGTTATGTAAATGAATAATTCAGTTTACGCTCTAGTAGATACAATTTATTTTTATCTTAATAAAACTCAAGGTTTAACGACTTCATGTAAAACTAATGATTAAATTTGTTAATAGCCGAAAGTGGCAGGTTTAGAAAAAAGGAAAGATCGAATATACTAAATATTGCCATTATTATGATTTGAGTCAAAAAGTACTCTATAACAAATCTTGGAAAAATGTTATATTCTACCATCATTCTACACTATTCTCGCTCACTCAAAATTTAATGAAATTACTTGTATTTTCCAGTTAACTGTCTAAAGTAAATCCCCATTCCTACTTATTTGGCATTTCATGATATATCATGAAATTACATGTATTAAAGTGTAATGTGATATTGTCAATGAACATTAAATGAAGCCTCAAGAATCATTACCGAACTATATATTTAATTGTTTCATGTAAAACTGTAGATAAAAGTTGATGGCTGAATTGGGCCAGGATGGGTTTAGGTTTTGAGGAGTTAAATAGAAAATCATGTATATCTATGTTTTCAGGCTTCAGTAAAGGCCTAATACTACTCATTTTCTTTTGACATCAGAAGCAATTATATCATATATCACTACATGTCATAATTCCAGCTTAAAGTTCAAGTATGTTTTATTTTGGGTCTTTATTAACATAGTAGTGAAGAAAAGAATTTGAAATCAAGTAATCAGTGTGTCATTTCAAAATGTAGAGAATCTGGTTAGTTTTTGCAGCCGCTGCAAAGCAGACTTCTTTAATGGTTCAAGATGAAACATGTCAATATTTATACTGATATCAGCAAATTGAAATTTGATGAAATTAAATTTCAATGAAAATTACATTTTCTTCTTCTGTTAAGCAGAAAAGTACTTTCACTTGGAAAGCTGCTAAGATTGTTCATAACCGGAAAAGAGAGACGGAGCTACTGTTTTATCCAATGGGAAATTAATGGCATTATTTGGTTGAACAAACACGAAAAGACCCAATTAAATAGTAAACTGGAGCTATCATTGAAATATTACAAAACAATATATTTAACAGCTCAAAGGGAACTTGGAAACGTTTGTCAGCATTTCATACATTCAGTGGACCAGCTAAACCATAACTGTTAGGGCAAACTTTTCAAAGTTCATTTGGGTGCTTTGGATTATTTTACTGAGTTTTAACTGTGGTGTTCTTGCACGTTTAAGGCACCAAGGCCTGATGATGGCATTACAAGCTGCCAAGAGTACTAGCCCCAACAAAATGGGCTTTTATTCCTTTTACTCGTTGATTAAATTTAGAACTCCACAATATTTAATTTAAATTTGTTGTAACTAATATTAATTTTAATGCCAAAGCAATTATTTATTATTAACAGATTTTTAATTCTTAGTCCTAGTAAAAAAAAATAAATAATAACATGACACAAAGGATAATATACAGAAAATATATTGTATAAATAGAAAGTCTGAATAAATAGAATTTAACTCTCATTAAATACACATAGGTCTATAATTTGCCAGGTTTGTTGACTGCTCAGAACATTTCTTTACCTGTAAACAAGTTATTCACTAATATCTGAGGAATTTTAAGCTTATAACATGTAAAAGATAAGTGTCAATCTCCTATTTTAATATGACTTTTATTTAAACAAATATTCCCTTCATTCAATTCTAAAACAGATGCCACAAAGATATCCTGATGTTCCAGATTTTTAGCATTTTTTACATGACACTTCATTTTTAATCTCAGAAAAAAATCCAAATACATGTAAGGAAATAAGAAAAAAACCAAAAGAAGTAAACTTATAAATTGGCAATAGTCTGAATGAATAAAGAGCAAGCTTCAAGCCCTAGGAAAAATCAACTTACTATTGGAGGGAGAAGTGGTACACCATGTAATTTAAAACAGGAGACAAACTTTTTGGAAGACATTCTTCTTTACATCACAGAAAATAAGGCATCTTAAAGGAAACATAAATTAAGGTTCACTTTAATATTGCAGATCTTTCATCAAGCCAATTTAGTCCTCTACCCAGATGCACAATTTTACCAATTTGTTTATAACCTGCAACAAGAAGTTAAATGTTTCTCCATTTTCCCGCTAAAGCTATATAAACTTATAATTTATTGTTTGTTTTTTTTTTTAACTGAATTTAGAAAGATTAAAGCAATTTATTTAAATGTAAAAAAATAATAGGCTGAACATATTCTAAAGAAAAACATAAAGCTTCTTGATGAGATGAAAAATATTTATCATGGAATGATATTGAATTCATAAATATTGTTGGTGGGAGGGGGGGGGGGCTACGGACACAGCCTGAGTGGATGGGTCACACATTTAGCGGTATGAGGTTGCGTAAAGTAACTGATATCAACTTTTATGTACCTATTTTTTTTAGTTCAACTACTCCTGTAAAAGTTGCAACATAGATAAAGCTGGTAAGAGCCTGCCTTTAAAGTTATAAAAATACGAAAACTTTATTTTTTCGTTGTTGCCCTCCTAAAGACAGGAGACCAAGAAGATCTTTGGGCGTTCTTAGCGAATCGATTTTCGAAGAAGGGGCCGAAATCGCAGTTGGCGTATGAAAATCGGGAGTTTTAGGAGAGTCGATTTTGAAAGATCCCTATAGGGCGTCGGGGTGGGGTGCGGGAAATCGCCTCGGTGGGCTACTAGACTGTTCACTCGAGTTGGAAAATGACGAATCGAAAAGAAAAAAATCCTTCACCCAGGGGCTGCGTAAACTAAGCAGATTCCTCACGTGAAGTTGTACAATAGAGAAATCTCTATGCAAGAGCCGAACAGTTACGGAACTGGTCGAACTAGCTTTCGGCGGAAACGAATACAACCGACCTTACCTGATCTCATCTCCACACACACTTAATAAAAATGCAAATATTCTCGGTTAATATTCAAGATAGAAAATAAATGTATATAAACAATATTTAAAGTAAATTTAATTTTCAATAAGATTGGATCTATACAATTTTTCGATCGGATGTATAGAAACGGAGATATTTTGAATTTTCGAAATTCCCCCCTCCCACTGGTAGTTTTGAACGGAACTCATTTTCGTCATCTCCAGTGTAGGATCGATGGACATTTGAAGAAATTTTCGAAAATCGCGTCATGAGTACGACCTCAATAGCTGATTTCCCTAAAGGGGAATCTGCTAAAATGAACAAGATAGAAAAGGCGTTTCTCGGCGGGCAAAAAAAATGTATACTTTCGAGTTCGAATCGTAACTTGTCGGGAAAGCAGACATTCCAATTTAAGGTACAGAAAGAAGAAGCATATATCCGAGTTTTCCCCTGAATCGGTAAAGCGATGCACGAAAAGGCCAGAGAAATGCCGAATTTCATAGGAAACCGGAGCAATTATTGAAAACAATATATATAACAGCCCAAGTGAACTTGGAAACGTTTGCGAAAATTTTATACATTCAGTGGGGCTGCTAAACCATAATTGTAAAAGCAAACTTTTCCAAGTTCATTTGGGCGCTTTGGACTTTTTTTATTGAGTTTTAACTGTGGTATCCTTGCGTCTTTAAGGTACCAAGGGCCCAAGGGAGGTTCAGAATAAAAAAAGTCCGTCACGCAGGGGCTGCGTAAACTAAGCAGATTTCCCACGTGAAGTTTAGTAATAGATAAATATACATACTGCTAACACCAAGGTACGTATAAGATAACACAACACCACCGTGAATAAATACAAACGGAAATAAGAAATGTTTCATCCAATTTCAATAACCTGCCGACAGGAAGCGTTAGGTTATAAACAAACAGGTCTGCCCGCCTCACAACGGAAAGAAAAACCATTACTGAAATATATAAAAATATAAAATATTAATTTTATTGAGACCTATTTACTATCTATATCTAGTACTGTAATTAACAATGAGTCAGAATAATTGTTATCGCAATCAATCAAATTTTAGTCGTCCAAAACCTTAAGACGGGGGGGGGGAACCTTACTTATTTGCATGTACCTCGTATAATATAGGTCTCTTCAATACAATTTTTGGTATTTAAACTTCGAATAATGTGATTTATTATGTAGCAGAGTATTGTTTATGTAACATGAGTAGAAGTGGTGGTTTGCTAATGAATGAAAACTGAAAAATTCAAATATCACGGTTAATATTCAAGATAGAGAATAATGTATATAACCATATTTATAGTACATTTAATTTGCAATAAGATTGATTATATTCGCTTTTTCGATCCGACCTATGGTAACGAAGATATTTCTAATTTTCCGAGAGGGGAAAATCCTCCCCTCTAAACCCCCCCCCCTCCCTCTGGCCCGATTTCAGCCATTAACTAACTTGATCTTTCTTTTTACATAAAACGACTAAATATCGCGTTTGGTAACGATCAAACAAAAATTGCAACCGCTAGAGCGGTAACAGACAAATATATATATATATATATATATATATATATATATATATATATATATATATATATACAGTTTTGAACGGACCTCATTTTCGTCATTTCCTGGGTAGGATCGATGGACATTTGAAGAAAAATATCGAAAATCGCGTCATGAGTACAACCTCAATAGCTGATTTCCCTTAAGGGAAATCTGCTAAAAATTTCTTGCGTGTAGTGGGAGGTACATCAAATTCGACAATCCACAGAGCTGTTTGAGCTGCACAGTTTCAAAGAAATCAGTTTGGGGCTTTAACTGTTAGAATATTGCTTCCAAGAGCCCTTTATTATGCAACATACATGTTAATTTATTCTGAGATAAGACATCAATTAAGATTTTGCGTTGTAACTCGAAAATGTTTATTTCTCAGCTCTGTACCATACGGGATATTTTCTATCAACACTAACGATCATATTTGTTAGTGGCTAAAATCGGACCTGGAATAATGGGGCTTTAGAGGAGTGAATTTTGAAAATCCTTGTACTGATGCTCTACAATTGTATGCATTTTCTATTACCTCAAATATAAGGGAGCTATTAGCACTTTCTTGTTTTCAGCCTTCAATAAACCCGCCACTATGGCAAATGGATAATCTGCTTAGCTTAGGCAGCCTATGTGTCTAGACTTTTTTTGTATATTAATTATATATTGCACCAATAAATAAGTTTAAGACCCTCTTTCAAATGGTACAATAATGCAATCTCTATCATGAGCACAATTATTCACAATGCTCGGCTCATCTTTTATTATAAACGTTAATTTTCATTGCTGCTCATGATGAGAATTCGTTTTGGTCAATTACCAAATATATTTCTTAGCCAAACTAAAGTTTATTAACCCTTTAATTACGCAAGACCAATATAGTGGCTTTGCGCAATTAAAGGTTTAAGTTACTTATCGGCTATTGGAAGGCCACACATTTAAAGACGATTATTAAATCTTAATTAAAAGAAAATCACTTTATTATTTAAAATAGCCCTCTTGGAATTTACAAATGTCAAAATGGTTTATGGGAGACCATTCATTATTTACAGATAAAATATTTACTGGTTCAAAATCGCTTATCACTATTATATAGGGGTGGTATTTTAGTGGTTCCTACTTGACTAGGTTATCTTAGTCATTCTGTTTCTTTTCTTATCAGGAAATGAATGATTGTTTATTACACTACTTGGACACCTAGCTTGCAGAGTTCATGTGGCAGACAACGGCCGGGGATGACCACTTTATGCAGCTACTGTGCAACATCATCCAGTTTTGGGCTAACTCTAATTTTTAATTACATTTTGTCATTCAAATAAATTCTAGAAGTGTTATTATAAATAATAAAGTGTTTTTCTTTTAATATGATTTAATAAGAGTTTTTAAATGGGCGGCCTCCCGGTAACCGATAAGTACCTTTATTAATTCTACATCTAAAAAATAAAACTGTTTTGTGGACCACAACAGTGAAAAAAACTTAAAAAAATATTTATTCTTGTAGTCAATGACCCCAAAATAGTATAAAAATAATCGTCAACCTGGATATTTTAGTTGAGAAATTAATATAGTGGTTTTCAAGTTTATTGTGATATGAGGGAAACAAAATTAACATTTGTCTAAATAATAATCATATTATAAATATATATTTCTTTAATAACCAACAACAAAATGCTTAAAAGTTTAAATTTGTACAATATTCAAAACAATAAGCACTACATAACAATGTGTCTTATTTTTTCTGTTATAATATTATAATTTTATCCATATTAAAATATTGTAGGTAAAATAACATGAAAATATTTAGAATTATGTAAACATTTACAATCAGTCTTAAAAGTTCACAATGTGTTAGAGCACAAATGGAATATTGAGTTTATTACAATATATAAGAAAAGGATTTTATGATAATACTGAAGCAGTGATGTATATAAAAGAGTATTTATTTCATAAATATAATTCAATACTCTTCCATGGTTTTTGGCCTTGTTTTAAAATATATGTACACTGTAATGAGAAGGAAGACGGCAGCAAATGTCGGAAGAGCAATAGTGAACATTTTTCTTTTGTTCTCTACAAACTCCTTTTTTCTCTCTTTCTTCTGCTTGTTTGTTTCTTTCACTTTTCCCTTTAGTTGACGCATTGTTTTTCAAGGAACCTGAAACTGTAAATAGTTTGTATTAAAAAAAAAAGTGAATAGTGAGATAGTTTCTAAAAAAAAAAAAGTAAAAAAAAATTGTCAGTCATTCTTAACAAAACACACTTAATTTAGAAAGCTTATTAATTACAAAACATAAGATGGTTACAGGTACCAGGTGATTTTATGAGCAGATTGTCTCTCATTTGTCAGTGAAACTTTTTATCCTTACTAAAGATTAAAAGAAAAGCCGAAGTGGTCTGGGAATGCTTTTAGCAAACATTTTTGACACACCAGAATAGACAGGGGTGTTTAGGGGCACCGGAATAGATAGAAGATCAGAGGTACCCCCCTACCTAATAATACACTTATAAATATTCAAAGACCATAATATTATAATGTACTACACAGGTTGGGTCCTTCTCTGAGCGTTATAATAACATTCCTTTTGAGTTGAGATGTACTAGAACAGTGGCCTGGCATATCCAAAATATGAATAAAGGAACCAATGTCACACACAGTAAATGAGGCAGGGACTAGTGGGAGAAAAGTTTGAACAAGTTTGAAATTACCAAGGATAACAGAATTAGACATACTACAAAAGAAATATATAGGGCGCACTAAAACAGTCAGACCCATTTTCAATATTTTGTTAAAAAAATAATTTCCACTGTGCTTTTGACGTATTACCCCTCAGTAAAATTTTGAAAGCATTATTTACCAAAATTAACAAAGATAAAAAAGTTTATCATGCGGAATCTGCGTAAACTACATTTTAAAAAAAATGTAGGGCATATGAAAACTAGGTTGAGAATACTGGAAATCAAAAAGGAAATAATGATGTAATGACCACAAGTGGTCATTATATCCACTACTAACTAAATGGCAAATGTATCAAGGTGCTGGTCTATCATCCGCTTAGAAATTATATAAGAAAATACAATATTTATAAATTTTAAATATTACATGCAATGTCGGAGTAAAGCTAAAATACCTGTAAACAATTTTAGATGAAACAATTTTTTCATTACCTTTTAGCAGGGTGTCATGTACTGAAGCTACAATCAAAGGAAATTATGAACAACTGATCAATTACAAATGGGAAGCCACCAAAAACAGAATGTTTACATAAAGCAATGTAAACATAGGACCACAAACACTCATCTTCGTAAATAGTAAATGTTAGTTCTGATGTTCATCCAGAAAATTTTAACCAGCTGTCCACCTAAGTATTTGAATCCAATCTATCATCAAATTGTTTCTCAACATTCCTACAAGGGCACATATTTTTATGTCCAAATTCAATGTAACAAAAACTTATAGCTCATTTTGCATTATATAATAATTTATTTAATGAAATACTAAGTTATGAGTAAACATATCAGAAGAGCTGCAAATGTAACATGATGTATTCAGAAATAAAACTGTATTAATATTACGCAACGATTTTTCTAAAGGAGGTCCATTACAGGCCATATAAGAATTTGTGTTTGTAAACCAAGACCTTTTCCAAGTTACCCGATGATTTATCAACTTTGGTTGACTCGTTTATGAACTCTCTGGATTTCATCAGCACAGGATTCGTGGCCAAAGAGTTAGAATGATTTGGATAATCAAATGGTCAATAGGAGGGTATGTGGTCCCCCACCATCTTTCCCGTTCTGTTTGTTGTATTTTCCACCTAGTTTCAATTACTCTTCATTTTTATTCAAATGGTTCATATAATTTTCTAAGGGCACCATGATAATGAAGTTAAATGAATATGGGAATATCAGTCAACACAAGGTCTTGATAGCTCAAATGAAAAGAAAAAGGAGTTAGCAGGAGATTAGAGATTGTACTAGAACAGAATAACACAGTTCTAGTTTTCCTAGAGGAGATCTTATCTGAATCAATATAAAATAGTGTTAATATTAGGGCAATGGAGAGAATCAAGAAGGTTCATGGTTATAATAACCAGTGGGATATAATTGAAGCAATGACAGGATATTTAGAATCAGACTAATGGAGAGAAGGGAAGAATCATTTTCAGGTGCAATCATATAATGAACGCACTGAATTCTGTCTTGATAATGAAGGAGATCTCATACTACTTGACTAAATAAGTTAGGGGGTCCCAGTAATTTAGAGAAGTACTTCTTACTTAACTTTAAGAATGCTCAATCAGTGCCCCTATCAGATGGCCAACTCAGTAGTAAGGACATAGTGAAAAATAAAGCCACTGGTCCTGATGAAATCCTTTCAGAATTATTTTAGTCTAGGAAACGATATCAATGAGAAGGCATATCAGAGTTCTTTTAATATATGAGCAAAAGAAAAATCCCAAAAGAATGGTGAGAAGCAATTACTGTCTTTACATATAACTGGGCAATAAATTAAAATGAAAAAGAAAATAGAGGTAACAGCTTTCCAGAGCCTATAAGATCCTACCCAACAAGAACTAAAGGCCTAACAAAAATTACATATCAACAATCCACAAAACATAAAATGGTTAAAAAGGCTTATAATGGGGTGTCATTTTAAATTATGATAAGAGTTTTCAATAGCTAGAAAAGTTATTAGTGGTAACAAATGATTTTTTATTTATGGATAGGTAGCAAATGAGAATATGTACTCTGATTGTAACAGCAAATTCCACTAGACAAGGAAAGTCAACAACCTTAATCAATAGTTGCTTACCTATGCAAAACAATGTTGACAGACTGAAACTTTGTTTATACATGGACTAGATTAGACTATGTGAGAAATAAATCGGCTATCTGTGAATGTTTTAATGCCTTATCATTATAACGGGATTGACAACAATTAAATGTATCAAAGATTATTCAAACATTTAGAAGAAAATGAATAAGGATTTCGACTAATGCAATTGATGCCTACCTGCTGCAGGGCAAATTTCTCCTTTAACTTTTCAACAAAAACCATGCCACGTAACAATTTACTTAACAAGACAGTTCAACCATGAAAACAGCCCGAAGACGTGACAGAGGAGGTTACACAACCCTTGATACTTAAATAAATTTATACTTTTTTATGGTTTCTCAACACTTTCATTTTATGAGAACACTTAAAAATAAATTATTTATAAATTGATATTGGCGTTCTGAAAAAGACTAAAATAAAATTATTCCAATAAATTGATCTGTTTTTAATATCCAAAGAGCAGTGACTACTATCATGTCCCGTGTAAAGAAGTCTCTGTTCTTATCAGTGACTTCAAAATTCAAAAATGGGTGTCAGATAGCAGCAATTCCTTCAGAAAAATGGTCCCCATCCTTTGTAGAAACCCATCCTTTAATCTAGACTTAATACATGGGGAAAGGGTAAGCCTTAACCTTACTTTGACTGTTTTATATTCAGAAATGATTTATGGAAGTTATGATTTTAGATAAAAAAAAAAAAAAAAAAGTCTCACTAATTTTTGTGATGACTGTTAGCTCTAAACATTTCAAATATTTTTAAGACTTGAAGCTATGGATCCTCACATTGGGGCCGCAGAGAAACCAATAGTTTTGAGGCCTCCGGCTTTCAAAAATAACAAAGAATTTTATTGTGGATGGGGTGCTGCCACAGTGAATATCCTTGTCACCTTCCCAATCAACAAAGTCATCTTTAGACAGGTATTCTTTTAGAATTTACACAAGTTTTAAATACAAAATATTCTGTTTATATTCTCTAAGGTACTTTTTATTAGATTATTTAAGTATCATGCACTCTCCAGAGTTGTTACAACCAGCTTTTTGTTTTAGCAGATTTACCTTAAGGAAATATATATATATATATATATATATATATATATATATATATATATGTATAGAGAGAGAGAGTAATCTTTGCCTGCACATGGATTTTTTAAAATGTCTTATCACTATTTTTGTTTTCTTGGAGTTGAAACAATGAAACAATTTTTGGCTATGGAGTCTGCTTTTTCCCCTATCTTTTCAGGATTAAACCACTGAACGAAATTTACTAATACTTTGTTTTTTTGTTACTGAGAACATAATTTTAACTGTAGATAATATTATTCTTTAAGACACAGATAAGTGTCTTTTTAAAGGGAGTGCCTTTTTAAATGGAAAAATTGTGATTTATATTTCCTAGTTGGGTTATCGTAAAGGTGCATATAACAACTGTTGTTTAGTTTTGTAATTTGAAGTCAATTTTATTGTTCCTCAGGTACAATTTTTATAAATTCCTATGTATGAATGAATTTACTGAGCAAGTTACTTGCTTTATTCTTGTATGACAAAAATGTATTTAACTGGCGTTACTCTAAATAACAAAATAAACAACTATTGTCAAGTGTATATTTTGGAAAAAGGAAAATGCAACTAAATATTATGGTTATTCATTTTGAGGTATCTCTATAACTTCCACCATGTTTGTCCCTAAAACAATATAATATGATCTCAAAAGACTTAATATTCTCACATTCTGAGTTTCATTTAGCTCAGTAGTTTGGGCCCAATAAAAATGTTGACTCCTTCTATAGTTTTTAGTATTTATCTTGCTTATATGTACTTTGTACTTGCTGAAAAAGAAATAAGAAATGAAATATCATTATTTTCCAATCCAGACCTTCCTTACAATGCCCATTACTATTTGTCTCTGAAAATATTAGTATATCCTAAAGTTTGTGTTTTGATAAAGGAGCCTTGAGATGTAAAAAATATATTAAAATTATTATTATACATTTTTGCAGAATAACCAAGCATAAACAAGTTATATGCATAAATTGACATCTTCTTCTGTTATTTAAACGATGTGTTCATGTTTGAATAACGTATACAAAGAATTATATGAACTATATATTCAAGGAATAATACTAAATACATATAATAATTATGGTAATTTCTAAAATAATTACCATTATTTGGTTATTTTTCTTTTCCCTGCATAATTCCATGTGAGATAACTGTCTGGCAGTAGGGCATTGTTTTTTTATATAATTTATAGGTGATTATATAAACTGCTTTCTTAATTGAAGTGATATGAAACGATATGTTGAGTATTTGTACTTTTTATTGAACACCTTAGAGAACACATCTTAGAGTCTTATGCTCCATTGATTGTATAATAGAAGGTTTGTTTGCCCTATCCGCACCTTCTATGTGGGGACTGTATTTCACAATAATTTTATCGTTTTTGTGATGTTTTACCTCCTTGTAGAGCATATGTGGGCAACCCCCGGCCCGCAGTAAGGTTTGATCTGGCCCGCGAGACATTTTGAAAAACCCAATCAAACAAAAATATTAGACTACTAACTCCAAATGAGAAAGATGAGGAGAGATTTATGTGTTTGGCAGTACTTATAAATGCGAGAAGTTCTTTTCATCAATGAAAGTTAATAAATCAAAAGATCGTACAAGGCTGATGATAATTTGGAAAATTCTTTTCGTCTTTGTATCAGTAGAATTAATCCAAACGTTGATGGATTAGGTTCCCAAATTCAAGATCATTGATTATACCATGTTGCACCTATTTTTTTTCATTTCATTTTGTTATTTTAATGCATTATACTATAATTACATTGTCGTTATAATTTCATGTCTGATATCTATCATTAAACATTATGAACACTAATTTAAAGTGCAATACTTTTAAAAACGGGCCACGAACATATTTGTGAACTAAACTTTGGCCCGCAACCTGTGAAAGGTTGCCCACATCTGTTGTAGAGTAACTGCCAACTTGAAATTGAAATTCCAGATGAAATTATCTGTAAACTGTTGGACTGATTCTCCTCTTGCTAGTGTTTTGTTAACAATGGCTAGAAGATTTCCCTATTTGAACTTTTTCAGACTACCAGATGTATCGTTGCGGTATAGCTCTGTTGCCAATTTGAAGGAATTATAATACTTATTTATAAAAGAATTATAGCCGACTTGGAGATAGATAAACTTTAGAAATTGAAATGTTATAAACCAGCAAACTGAAAATAAATTTTGATATTCATTTACATTAATTTATTGAAATGGCATATATTTTAAACTAATCTTAATAAATAGTATTTATAAAACTTTGTTTAGGAAATTTCAAAATATCTCTGTTATTATGCGTTAGATTGAAAAATTGTGTAGAACCAATCTTATTGCAAATTCAATGTCCTATATTTTGTTTTTATATATATATATATATATATATATATATATATATATATATATATATATATATATATATATTATCATGAATATTAACTGAGATTTTTTGTCTTCAGCCCACTCTTGCTCATGTCATATTAACTATTGGCTGTTATATCACGAACCACTTCACTCCAAGATTAAATACCAAGTTGGTATTCATTGAACTTTTACTTTGTGAGATACATGCAAATCTATTTTGATGACATCATCAATTAAGATTTTTACCTCGATATTTAACCATATCACTCAACACTAAAGATCACATTTGCTATTTTGAATCGGACCTGGAATAATGAGGGTTTAGGGGAGGGGGAATTCGAAAATAAGTTGGATCTTAAAATGTTATAGAATCAGTATTGTTAAACTATTAGTGCTCTACAATTGTTCTTCTATGCATTTTTTCGTAAATCATGTATTAACTGAGTTATTCCTACTTTCTGGTTTTCTGCCGTCAGTAAGCCCCTCTACTTTCTATCAGTTTGGCGTGTTACACCAGCATGTGGGAAATCTGCTTATTTACGCAGCTCCTGTGTGACAAACATTTTACTTAGAGCAACTGTGTCTAGGTTAAATTGCATAATATGATTATTATGGGGGAATTTTAGAATAGAATGTGTCATGACATTGTCAATGTCATTCTAGTATAGAGGTGCTTTGAATGGCAATATAAATATATAATGAAAATTTTATAAATTATATTAGGCAAAATGTTTTTCATATTAATAGACTTTTATAGAATATAAATGTATATGCTGTAAATATTTTTTATTATTGGTTGATTAAAAATAAATGTAAAACCTAAGAATCTCTCATTGATTTCATTCACATTATCTCTGCAAACTTCTTCTTGGTTTTGATTTTATGTGGTAGATTATTAAAAATGATGATTTTTACATAGATTCAGAAGAATTAATAAAATGATAGAATAGAAATATTGTATTCACAATTGTCCATAATATTGGATTATTTGTATGAATTAGTGAAAGGTTGCTTCTGGAAAGATTGGGTTAGTTAGAAGTATTAATCAAGGGTCTTGTAATTATTATTATATAAGTGATATTGATTTTCTTTTATTAATTCATATATCTCTCATGGAAAATTTATATTGTACATTTTTTTCCCCTCTAAAGTCTTAAGGTATGGTTAACATACATTTCCCTTCTCGAACTTTTCTTAAGAGTGGATTGTACAGACCATTATTAAGCGTAGTTTAATTTATTTCATCTAAAACTCCTCCTTTTTCCCACAAAGAAAATATTTTTCCTATTTGTTTAGTTCTTTTATGACTTTAGTTTTTCCTCAGTGCTCATTGTTAGGCAAGTCCTATTTTGTAATTTTCTTAATCATTCAGTATATTGTTTATGTTGTTTGTTTCATAATTTTTTAGTTATGCTGAACAGGTATTATTCTAATTGAGTTAATGATTATATAGAATCTCATTATTTAATTTACAAGTTTAAGAGAGACTTGTAGAAACACTGCTATAAATAACCACGGGTTGCTGGTTGTTCTATGTAATACTATTTTTTAATAGAATAAGTGAAATGCTAGTTAAATATTGTTTAACAATAAGAGCGGACAGAAAGAAGAATGTAAACATATATTTGTTTATACAAATATAATTCAAGTTTTGCCATCAATACCATTTCAGTTATCTCGTTACTTATTCATCAATCAGATCAGTAGACAAAAACTACTGGATAAAATATGGAATAGACTTAATTCAGTAGGGAGCTTTATTAAAAATGTTCTAGCTACTGCATGGCAATTTCCGTGTCAGCTCTACACAGATTAAAAAAATAAATTGCTAATTATAATTTCAAATTAAAGGTATACTTGATTTTAATATTGATAAAATTGCCTCAAATATATATCAACTTTTAGCTTGATAACTAGGTTTTCAGATTTTTTCTGTCATTTGCCGATTTGAAGCCCAGACTTTTTAAAGTTCCCAATTTCCTTCCTATAACATACATTAGAAGCTTCTAATGGTTTATAGAAAGTTATAAATAACATGATAGCATCTATGTTCTTTCTTAAACTCTTTTTACCTGTGACATATGCCTTTGATTCTTCTGCTATATAGCAGAACTTTCATGTTATTTAGTTTAATAATAAGTTCTGGGTTTTAATTTCCATGTGCTTTCTATAGCAAAATCAGACAAATAGGTTAATTCATGGAGTTTATCTCGAAATAAGTTTTAAATCTGCTTACTGAAGTTGGTATAAACAATAAGTTTCTGAGCTCTGCAAGCTCTTTTTTTTTGTCTTTATTTAATAAAACAAAATCAATAATATTTACAAACACAACATTTGTGCTACATTTATGTTTTTCCTGCAATGTTTGGTATAAGAAATCCAGTTATTGTAAAAAAAAAATATGGAAGAAAGATGATCAATAAGAAAAAAAGAGATAAAACATATATACTTTAATTTATTAGAAACTTTAAAATGAATTATAAATTTCTCATTTACTATTTAGACTATGCTTCATTAGAGGTAATCGATATATTTTTATTTTGACGTATCGATATTAATCGGCTGACTTTATCTGCCATGCTTTGTAAGCCATTCTCCGACTGACACGGCTAGTGGAAGGTCCTATAGAAAGATGTAGCCTTTTTTTAGTATAATTTCTCCTATGAGGCGTCATATAGACATGAAACTAATAGAAAAATAAAAATGATTTTTAATAATCCTTTGAAGTTTTTATTCTTTTGTCGACCTTCTACCATAGATTAGTTAAAGTGATACCAAGTTAGTTAATTTTCTTTTCAAATGGCTCCTCAATATGCCTCATAATGTTGAATACGTAGTGGACACGCTAAAAATTATATTTAAAAAAACTGTTAATATGCAATAAATTGAGTAATAGTAACCACATTGAAGGCACATCTTTGGGGTAGGGTCACCTGCCCTATTGCCTCTCTATAGTTTCCTGGGTATTTTTATCTCTTTTTAAAGTAACCCATTTTAAGTTTTACCTTGTTGTGTATAGATCATTGTCTAAGGAGTTTTATTAACATAAGTTAACATAGGTCTAAGCATAAAAGTATTTATTTAAAAGATTTGATACCCAATTTATTGGATCATATTAAATTAACATTCAAAGTTTTTGGCTGATAGGACTTATAAACATGTCAACATTTAACTTTCTAAAATAAAACTATTGATGTAAATGGCTACTTTTTTTTCAACCTTCAATATTATAGTTGTTTAATATAATTGATTTTTATAAATTTCTACATGATAGTATTTAAGAACTGGATTATATTTCTTAAATTAAAAATGGTATGCATAAAAATATTGAAATTTTTATTTAATTATTTACTTTTCAGATGCTGCATAATGTGAGCACATTGGCAGCAGTAAAGCAAATTGCTGATGAGGGTATCTTTCATTTATATAGAGGTGTTCTTCCACCCCTTTGTCAAAAGTCAATCTCTGTTTCAATAATGTTTGGAATGTATGACAAATGTCGAAGACCACTTGTTGATCGAAATGTAAACCCTTTCATTGCAAAATGTTTAGCAGCTATAGCAGCAGGGACAATTGAATGCATTCTGATTCCATTTGAGAGAGTTCAGACACTGCTCCAACATGAGAAATACCATAAGGAAGTGATGAATATGAAGCATGCACTGTACGTACTCTACAGGAATCACGGAGTTGGTGAGCTCTACCGAGGCCTAGTTCCTGTCCTTTTCCGCAACGGCCCTTCCAACGCACTCTTCTTCATACTGAGAGATAAGGCGAAAGAGACTTTCCCAGAGCCAAACAGTGTTTCTAAAAGAATGGCAAACCAGTTTGCAATAGGCGCTCTCATCGGTGCTCTCTGCTCAACAATATTCTACCCATGTAATGTACTCAAAGTCCACATGCAGAATCGTATAGGCGGTCCGTACCAGTCTGTAGTCTCCTCTATTATAGAAATATACCTCGAAAGGGGAAGCTTCAGGGCATTCTTCAGAGGGGTCCACCTCAATTACACTAGATCTTGCATCAGTTGGGGTGTTATCAATGTTGCTTATGAAGGATTGAAAAGAATTTTATAAAGACATTTTTTTTTGCTTTATTTTAATGTCATGAAAACCAAAATTTATTTTTCATATATAAAATCAACTTAATTGCTGATAGAATTATGTTTCCCTTAATGGTAACATGTCCTAAAGGATATATATACATTGTTTTTAACTTATGTCAAATGGATCTGTTCCTTCTAAAGCACTGTGTGCTGTTTTAACTAATTTTACTTTGTATATTTTAGTTAATTTAAAACAAAAAGATAATCTTAAGCTGTTGTACATAATGGATAATCTCTGATTTATTTTATTTTCTTGTGATATTTTCTTCTCTACGGGTAAAAAAGTTGAATCGTACAAAAATTATGAGAAGAATAATTAAGTAATTGAGTCTTGCCCTGCTTCAGATCAAATAGAATAAACTTTACCAGGCATTAATTTCACTTGATATCCCATCAGTACTAATATAAAATATTGACTTTAGAATATGTAGGCCAATATGGTGGAATGTTCCATGAAAATATGGCAAATAATTTATTTTCATGTGCTAATCCAGGGTGACCACAGACTGGGAAAAACGTGAACTAAAAATGGCCATTAAAAAATAAATACATTTCTTTTTTTCTTAATTTATTGTGTCAAAGTCTATTAAATTTGACTTGCATATATTATTAATAAAAAATAAGTTTTTTCTTTTATTGTTGCATATTAATAATCGGAAAATACAAACATAATCTTCTTCTTACATTTTTAAATTGAATTTTAATTTAATTATGTATAGTTATAATTATACTGATTAACAGTCGTAATAACAAAAAAAAAAAAGCTGAAAGATGTGCTTGTTATCTGTTGCATTTGCTATTGTTTGATACATCCATTTTAGTTATTATTACTTTAAATGGTTTTCAGCTTATAATATTCCCACACGTCTCGGAAATGATCTATATTTATTTTTTTCAATTAAATAGGAAATTGTTTGATTACTTTGAAACGAAATATTTACTACAATTTATTTTTGTTGATTTAGGGCTCAGGTCAGTGTGGTGGATGAAATATGTATGGTTTTTTTTTTTTTTTAACCAACAATTCAATATGTTCTTTGAAGCCTTCTTCTGGATTATATACAGTAATTGAAAACTAACTTCTTTTAAATTACTTTTTATGAATTTGTTTACAGGTGAAATTATATGTATACTTTTAGGCTTACAATTTGTAATTTCGTAATGTTTTTTTAAGATTCTTAAGTTCTGTCTTCTAAAGTTCAAGAATCTTAATAATAGTTTTAAAGTTAAATTTTACTCTTAGCTGCATGTTTTGAACAGACTTTCTTTTGAAAGTAACTGCTTTTATATGCTAATCATTGTAACACTCCCCTCTCCACAAATTTGTGGTTTTACAAACATTTTGGGTAATGTTAAATAATTATTCACTTGTTTAAAAGAAATAATTAACTAAAAACTAATTTTTACATTGGTGAAGAAGGTTAATAGACTATGAACATCCTTAATTACTTCATTTGAGAGCTTTATTTACTTGCTTTCTGTAGTTTTATTTTGGATCTCAAAACCTAATTTTTTTGTGGTCACCTTGTAATTGTAGAATAAATGTGATTGTTAGATGTTATAGACATTTTTATATTTTGCAGAGAACATACAATATAAAGATTGCAATAAATGAGAAATTATATTCCCTAATAGATTAAATACAGTATAAATAAAATACAGTATTATATTTATTTAGATTGTTAAATACGTGATTGTTAGTCTATTAAATGTTTTCTCTGTATTGCTCTTTTTTTTAATCTTATACCCTCCCAATAAGACAGTTGTTTTACTCTTAAATGATCACAGTTATTATACTAAATTCAGGTTTAAAATATGTTAAGGTATCTAAAATGGAACAATTAATTGACACTTGTTGAAATAGAGTTGCTTTAAATTGTTGCTTTGATCAGATCAACTTACTTATTTGGTTCTTTTGAAGCCTCTGTATGAGGTATATACTTTTTAAACTTGCAGGAGTACACCAATTTAAGTAAATATTGATAATTCAAACTGATAATGTTTTTAATGCATATTCTACTTTCAAGACATTAATATTATCAATCAAGAGAGTCTGTGTTGTGTCAGATTACGTGCAGTTCGTATATTTTCCAGACCTCTCTGGTCTGTAGATATAAAATTTGATGAAAGCTGAAGAGTATTGGGGCAATTGGAATAATTTATAAATAGGGCCGTAGGATGTAAAATCAACTACT
The DNA here is from genome assembly GCA_019009955.1 of Riptortus pedestris. Lineage (NCBI taxonomy): Eukaryota > Metazoa > Arthropoda > Insecta > Hemiptera > Alydidae > Riptortus > Riptortus pedestris. Next base: position 83,958,147 of record CM032232.1, read on the forward strand.
AAAGCCTTTTGTTCATTATGTTGAGTGCTCCAGGCACCCAGGAAGGTTCATAGCTTGAATCTACCGTGTTCCAGTCTCAAATTCTTGCTTACCGTATTTTTAAATCTCTTCCATCTTTGCTCCCTAGAAAGTCTTAACACAGTACTCACTACACTAGCAACCTCTATTGAAACAGTTCATTTTCTGTTTTGCTTCAATATTTCTTCTATAATTTTTTGTTTTTAGAAATCGGTTTATTTTCAATAAATATGATCTAATAGTTTAACACAAAGTAAAAATGAATGAAAGTACAAGTTCTTTAAATTATCTAAATCCAATGTTCTTTAACCCATTACTTATTAACGAGGACTAAAGTCTTTTCTAGAAAATGTGCACTGCTATTTTTTTGACTGGTCCTTGTCAATAGCAAGGCTATTTTTTTGAGCCTCCACACAAGTTGTCTTCTGATCATTCATCTTTTCTACTTTTTAACAGTTTCATAAACTTCTCTGAGCCCTTTATAAGCTCATAATTTTCTAAATCTTTAAACTGAACTGTAGTATTTGTTTTCAAAACTTGAAAACCCTTTAACATTCCTCACCTTCTTTTTATCCTTAGTCAACTAAGTTTTAATGCTGCCACATACCCCTTAAGTACATGTATTTGACATTTACTCATAATGCCATGTACTAGACCCTTATTAGGCATGTGTGCTATCTTATTATCTTTATGAAAATATGGAAAATAAAAATAAAAATGAAATACATAAATGGAAACTGTGACCAATGTCTACATTCCTAAATTAGAATTTATTTTCAGGGATCAAATCTTCTAATTTACTTAAGAAGTTGCTGTAACTTGGAACAGATTTGAATTGATTGGGATGTGTATGTTTTATTTTTGTAGAAAAAAAAAAGGGAATCACTTGCCTTCTATTTATGCTGTTACTATATTGTACAGTCCCTTATAATACTATACATTAATACATATGAGCATCTAATAAAGGTGTGGAGCTTTTACTGCTTAAATCCATTTGGACTTTCCCTCTGTCAATGCTTTATATTATTTTAATTTTTGAATATTCTTTATTTACTAAGATGTTTATAACATAAATTAAAGATTAAAGTAAAATAATCCCATCCATGTACTCAGAAAAAAATCCTTCTTGTTTCATACTTTTTCATAATTCTCATTTAGAGTGAAATCTATTTTATTATTGTACTTATTTATTATCATTATTATTACTGATGCCCTCCAATTTTAGTATTGTGAAAATGAATGAACTTGGTATTTAAGAGTTCTAATATCTGAGGAAAAGCTGAAATTCTAAATATATTCAATTCGCTAACCATATAGAACAATTCTAAATGGGGATTGAAACATAGGTTATAAAATAAAATTGTGATATCTCTAACTCTTATACGTTGGATCAAAATGGTAATTAGAGGTTATTTGTAGGGTTTTTTTTATGATAAACAAGATTGGCTCATACATTTATCCTGTACCCCTGATAGTAACAGAGATACTGGCAATGTTGTTTTTCTGATCCTCAACTCCTTTATTATCCGGTTACTGAACTTACATCTACAAGTTTTGAAAATAGTTTGTCTTTAAATTAATGGATGCCTTCAGTGTAAAGGTCTTAATGACAAACACACCCACAATCTCTGCCAGTCATCATTCTAAACAAATATTGAACAGTTTTTAAACTGTATCTCATACCAGCCCTCACTCAATACACTTCTTTTGGTGAACAGATTTGATATTTGAAATTCAAACTTCTGAGTTTTGCTGGGTTATCCCTGTCCTGACTTTTAGACACATGCTTAAATGATGTGAACATTTTCCTCATAACTATTTATCTATAAAAACTGTGATCATTAAAGAGTCAGACTAGCATTATTTCTAAAGTGGAAAACTGGATAAGCTTTTAGAGGACATAGTTATTTGTGTGTTTTATTTGTACTTTATCTAAGTATGTATGTTTAGAATTTAGCATAGCTATTTGGTGAGTAATGAACATTCAAGCAAAAATTATGTGTTTGTAATTTCAATCCTTCAAAGCAATACTTACCAAGTTCATCTCCAATATTATGACAAAAGGTCCAATGTTTTGCTGGTGGGCCCTTTCTGAATGTATGTCCTCTTTTACTTCTCCATTTTCCATTTGATCATTATTATTTATTCTGGAATATAGAAGTATTTAACTGTAATCAAGCTATCTTCCCTATATTCAATTTCCCCTTTTTATATCAGACAACTAACTGCTGGAGCAAGACTGGTTAATTTTTTTTTGCTGGGCAACCAATTTTTCATCAGTCCATTTCTATTATAATGTTACTAGTAAGAATATTATTTTTCAGGGGACCAAAATGCCTATCAAATAATAGTGGTAAAATTACAAAAGCTGTTAGATTGCTGCTCAGCTTTCATTTTAACTTGTAAGCAGCTTTCACACAGATTTTCCAGTTCAATGGGGACAGTCTTGAAGCAGGCCGAACACTCATTTTAACGATGGGCAAATTGACAATTTCTGGTTAGGTGGTGGCTAGAATCGAAGAAAGTTGCTTATCAGTGAAAATAAATACTTCCCCTCCCCCAGTGATTATGGGAATTGTCTCTTAAAATGTAAAATTTTGATCTGTGTTACTTTATTTACAAGAAATAAGATCCCCCCCCTCCAATCTTCAATTTGTCTGTTAAGTGAATTTTTTTTTGTGATGATGTATTCTGTGTCTTTTAAATATTTTAATAATGTCTAGGCCTGGTAGAAGGAGAATATTTGCTAAAAAAGAGTTACTTTAGGCACAACATAGTGGTTGTAATTACCAGGACAGCCATTATATTTTGATGCTGACCTCATTTATAACAAATTTCTGCCAGTTACTATCTCTTTCATTTACAAGGGTAGTGCACGTCCTTCCTCCAACTGAATGAACAAAAAATTTTCAATGTGTAGTACCTAAAGTAAAACAAATTCTGTTGAAGCGAGAGAACTCACTTCTCATGTGTTTGCCCTAAAAAAAAATGTTAAAGATTTGTCCGGAAGGTGCTGCCAAGACGTATATTTCAAAGGGTTTCAGTGGCTTAGTTGGTAGGGTTCTCTTTTTGTAACTGCAATATCTTGAGATCGAATCTCTATTTTATTTGTTTCTTGTTTCTAGGGAGTTTATTTAATATTAATAAATAAATAAAAAGTTTTTTTAATTGTGTTTCATATTTTTAAAGAAAATTCGTAGTCTTTCTGTCAAAAATATAATAGGTATAGGGAAATATTTAATACTATACGAAAAATATATTACTATTAATTGAACACAAATAAATTTAACATGTAATATTAACTAGTGGAATCTGTGGTGCTTTTGCAAGGTGCTGGTTTATGTTGATTAATATTAAAAGCAGTTATAACATAAATTTATGGCACATCTAATAAATGCAGCCTTTTTCCATGTACCAGTGCATTTTCAAAATGTCTGTAGTAAAGCAAACTTGGTTTATAAAAAAATACCTCTTCATCACTAAGTTTGGACGAAACCATGTGGACATATCAACAAATATTGATGGTGAAGAATAAAATGAATTTTAATACAATCCTCTCTAGATGATTTTTTGTGATTCTGTTCAATCTAATACGAGCAGTTTTGGAGACACTAGATAACATTTTTAACTTGATGATAGAAATATATGTCAGTGATACAAGGCCAAGCATAATGAAAATATAGCTTTAACGTATAAAACTGTTAAAGAATATTTTTATTTCTTTTATAATATTAAATATTTTGTTATACCTATTATATTTTTGATAGAAAGACTTAGAATTTTCTTTAAATATATGGAACACGTTAAAAGTTAAATACCAATAATGTTTAAACAACTTTTTATTTATAAAAAAAAATAGTCAATCTTGGCGAGATTTGATCTCGAGATCTGGCGGTTTCAAAAAGAGAATGACCAACTAAGCCACCAAAACCCTTTGAAATACACGTTTTGGCAACACATCAAGACTTTTGGGGAAATCTTTAACATTTTTTTTTAGGCAAACGCTTGAGAAGTATGTTCTCTCACTTTAACAGAATTGATTTTTTATTAGGTAGTACACATTGAAAATTTTTCGTTCAAATTGGTGGGGGAAGGCCGTACACTCTCCTTGTTAGTCTAAGGCTGTAATTTCAATTTTTGGCTTAAAATTGACCCATCTTTATGGAATTGAAATAGTATTTTATAATTTCAATTGATTGAAATAATGGTACTTTTTCATGAATGATACAAAAGAAATAGAATATGTTCTAATATATTGTTATACAGATTTAGCACTTTTATGGGTGGTGTTCAAAATACTTTGTAGATCTTAGCTCAATTTATCAAATATATATAAATTTATATTCACTTTATGAAATCTAATCCAGTAGATATGTAGAATTTATCAGCTTTTCAAGACAGACTAGATATTTTATTAGGATTTTATTTTATTCCATTTAACGACACTGATGTAGAACACAGGCTCCATGTTATCCACTAGAATTCATGGCTGATAGTAACCAATTAATTAAAGTTTATATATATATATATATATATATATATATATATATATATATATATATTTATCAAACATCAATTTCTGCCATGCTATTTCCATATAAATTTAGTACTATAACCTCTCAATCTCTTTTTTAAAGGGTGACTCATCCTTCATTTTCATTATGGGAATTTAATAATGCGTATATATAATAGTGATTTCATTCATAAGGGATCCATGTAATTTTAATTGCGAGGGAGTAGAGATGGTTGAATGGTTAACACTCTCTACTTCTGTATTAGAATTGCCAAGTTCAAAACCATGGATTGCTCACTAAATTCTACCTATAGGAAGGATGGTTAACTATTGATGAATGAATAGGGGAGATTGTTGGGGTTCGGACATTGAGTACCCATTTCGAGGAGTGGCTACAATGTAGGAGGCACCTAGCCGTGAGGCCTTAATCCATCCTACACCAATCCAACACCTCATGGTGACTGAGGATTCGCTACGATGGTCAGAAGCGAATCCTATGGAAGGGACAGTCTCCTACTACCCAGCTCCCACACGAGAGAACAGCTCCCACACATGTACCAGTTTACCTGGCCTGTATGTCCTCGTGCTTTGAACACACGACCACTACGTCTATGACCGGCAGTGAAGGCAAGCCTCCACTCCGGACACCACCCAGCCCGTAGTTCACATTGAGTAAGCCGCTAGAACTTACCCCATTAAGGCAGGAGTGATCCCCTGCCCGGAACAGCAAAGCCGACTAAGGACCTACTGTTCCTAGGGTTCCCCTACCCAGCAGCTACACAGCGGGGGCTTACTACTGCCACTGGGGAGGGCCGGCCCCGTGCCGGACGAATGTTGGGGTTCGGACAAGGAAGAGGTCATCATGTGTTTATTTTATCAATATTTCGGCTTGATTTTTAGGCCTTCAGCAGGGTTATAATAGTAAAATTGTATGCCATGTTAGATCAGAGTCAAAAAGTCAGAAATATAGAATAACCTACTATAAAAACTAGAAATTACACATAGAACAAAAAAGAATGGAATACAAACATGGTAACAGAATATTTACAGCTTTACTCTAATGCCTAAATATTCAAGTGGTATGAAAGAGCTATGTGATTTATATATAAGTGACTGCCTGATGGAGAAGATTTGAATACTTACTATGGGAATAACAGAGTTAATGTAAAACTAAACATTATCACTAACCATTGGAGTGAGGGGAGGTTATAGAAAGTGGGAGTGGAGTTGATATGATGAGGGGAGGTTGGTAATGGAGTGGGATGTCAGGTAGGGCATATCAAGAAGGAGGGTACCTGTCAGGGGACTGGGCAATAAAAAGGACATAGGGTTTGTCCTAATTGTTGTTATTATATATAAAAGTCCTCTTTGTGCTACTAAGGCTAATTGTGACCAGTTCTCTACAGGTTACCACCCTTTTCTATCCAGGGCGGGACTAATAGACTTTAATTAATAGTTTATCACTAAATAAATTCTTATTGCCGTGATGAGAATCAAACTCAGAATTCTACGTTTACTAAGTGAGATCAAGACCAATGTCACAGCTTATTTAAAATTATGAAAATCACATTTAAATAGTACAGGCAGGAAGTCTTTATTTATAACCACTTGTTGTGTTTCTGCCTCTTTCTCATATTTAGTATTATTACAAGACTTCTGGTACTAGGATTATCCCATCCCTCTAAACTAGTTTTGTAGAGTGCATTTCACTCTATTTATTTGAATATAAATATATCATCAGAAAGTCATTTTATAGACAAGTACTCAATTCTCTTCTACATTGTGAGTAGTTCGGCTATCTGCTCCAGTGGTTTGATTTTTTTTACTGATTTGCAAATTTTCAATGGAAATACGTCCATCTTTGTCTGGCAGTGTTTTTAATTTGGTTAGCTACCATGATTAAATCATCTGTTTTGAATTTTTAATTATGGTTTTCCACATTTAGGAGAGTATAACACCGTCCATACCGTTTATTGTATTTGTTCTCTTTTTTTATATCAAGAGCTTCAAGTACTAATCTTCTACCAAGATGTTTTGTCTCGTCGAATTTAATTTACTGAGAACAAATACTTTCATGTGCAGATGTTTTTATTCTCTCATGTTTCTTATCAGCCACGTGTTGGCTGACTATTTAGGCAATCTTCTTTCCTGTCTGTCCCACATATCCTGTCTGTCATTTTTAAGTGTTTCACTTCCTATGAAATATCTTCAGAAGGTTTCACTACATAACATATATCTGTAGTACCATTAAAGAGTATTGAAGTTAGGTAGCATAATCTCCTGAAAAGACATTATAGAAAGTGAAACATGTTGGATGTGTAAATATGTTGAAGAAAAGAAGTGTGTTTGCCTACCAAATGACCTGCCGATCTATTCATATTTGAATGCGATAGTCACAGTGTTAATAATATTATTTATTTTTATCCCTACTCTAAATTTTTGAGTAGTCATATTACTGGTTTGATATGCTTTAATAAATAAAACAATATTTGGACTAAAACCCTTCTTTGATTGGGGCAAGAGCTTTTGATGATTGGCATAATATAGTTTTATTTATTTATTAATTTGTCTTCCAGGTGGCACTAGGATTTTATTTGGTGACAAACTCATCGAGTAAAGTCTAATAGTATCACCCTGTCAGCAGGAAAAGGTGGTAACCGTAAACAATCTATCCCAATTAGCTTAATGTGGATGTTAATTTTGAGAGAACAAAGTGAAGTAGAATTTTACTACTAAACTCCTTTTAGCATTGACGTATTGAGAAAACATTGATTCTTGATATGCAGTTGATATGATCAATTGCAAATCTGGATCTGGATGCATTTGATGGCTAGAGGGTTGCTACGAAATTATAAAGTCTTCTTATAAACAATTTTTTTTTTTCAATTACGAACACCTGGTTACTAGCATGCCTTTCTGGCATAGGAAGAATTTCCTCCTGAGCCAATACTTCTTAGTCCCTGAAGATCTCAGCAGCCTGGTGTGAAACATGTATTAATGTCTATTACAGCTGTAGCCTTTGATGAGGAAAGCACCAAATACACAGCACAAATTAAAATAAAATATTTATAAGAATCATTTTTTTTTTCTAGATCCACACTAGCCATGAAGCACAGTGCAACTTTATAATTATTCTTTAGTTGCATAATACTGAATATTCTATTTACTCTCAGCTTGTGTTCCTAGTATTTAGTTTAATATGTGTTTTCACTAGAGTGAAGGAATCAGATGGTTAAAATAAACATAACGAATGAAGACAGAAGAGTTCAATGGGACATTGAAAGAGTTCCTTTTTAAGTAAAGAGAATTAGAGTTAGCTAACTAGCAATAACTTTGCTGTGTACTCTAAAAATTTAGCAAGCACAGGTGTCCTTAATTGGACGGTGATCTGGAGATGGTTTAAATTATTACTTCTTAAAATGACACTTTCTCAATCTAAACTTCCATTTATAGAAGTCATAATGCAAAAATTAGGAATTAATTTTGTGCCATCTTAATCATGCTAGCCAAAATGAAATTGCCGTTTGCTTATTTAAGGTTTTCTCATTACACACAAGTTTAACAGAAATTCCTCTTTCTCTAGTTATCAAGCACTTCAAAACACAAATTGAATACATGTTATAAAGACATTGAAATACAGACAAAAAAATAAATAAAGATTTATAATTAGATGATGATTTTTTTGATGTTATAAGATTTAGAAAGAAAAACAAAACAAAAAAAAACATTGTATAATTAGTTTAGAAGAACAAATAATTTGGATTGAATTTGTATTAAAACATACATTTTTTAATTTTTATTTTGTTGAAATTAGCGTCTATGTTTGTTAAAGGAAGATCATACACTAATAATGTAAGTTGCTATTATTTTTTATTACGATTTAGATAAAATTCAACGAATATTTAGGGCGAAGATTTAAAAAGGCTTTATGAGGTATGAGATGAGAAGCAAAATACAAATAAGGACTTCTTAAATACTGTAAACCAGGGCTACTTTGCCCCTCTAACAACATTTATAGTGCCTTGAAAATGTATCTTAATAACTCTTTCTTTTTCTTATGGGCCAAAGTGGACTTCTTCCTATTCTGTTGTAGTTTATGTTGACAAATTTGTGTAAACTCTTCTTTATTAGTAGTAGTTTTGTGAGTTGTATGAGCTGACTTATTTCCTTGGTTTGGGGTTAATTTTTATTTTGGTATTATTGCTGTATTATTGAAAAAAAGAAAAAAAAAAAAAAAAGAGGGTTTTATATTCTTTTCTTCAGATTTATTTTGACTGTTAACTTTCCTTATAGGAAAATCTTTTTTATGATATGTTCATATTTTTTTTATTGTTGTTTTATATATATATATATATATATATATATATATATATATATATATATATATATATATTTGTTTAAATGTTCCGTGTGTGATAATTTTGTAGTTAGTACTAATTTTTATGAGACCTTCCACCAAGTGGAATTTGTTTAATTTAATTGTAGAAAATAAATAAAAGTTACTCAGAATAAATGTATTACAGTTGCTACTTGATCGGAGAGAAGTTAGCAATGTTGTGTACTGACGTTTTGTAGCACTGTAATCTGAGGACTTTATTCTCTCGGAACTTAAATGTCCCTTCCCCTAATCAGCTTAGGTGGAAATCATGTGTTTAGAACACAATAGGGATTGGAATGCTTTTCTGAAGTGCCATTTTATAAAAGCATGTATAGATATGATCTATATCTGCTTCTGCGCGTGCTTTATCTATTAAAATGAATATTATTTGTTTGTTTTATTTATATGATTTTTTAGCAGTTTCTACATTTAAGCAGAAACTCAAGGGTCTTATTCTTATGGTGAACTTTTGAGTGGTGGGTTAATTTGCTTATTGCCATTAGATATTATTTTGTGGCTGAATAAACAAATAAAGTTGGTTATAAATTAAAAGGGTTTATCTTGTAGGAAATCAGCCTGAATAGAAATAATTTCAAAAAGTAGATGTAAAACTGAATAAGTTACTGCATTGATGTATCCCACCAAATGAAACTAGTTTTATTTAGTTGTAAGAATTTAAAAGTTGCAAAGTGAAAGGGCTATTGTTATGTTTTGCTTTAAAAATGTTATAGATGAAGCTCTATGAATAAAACTAATTAGTGTTACAAAAACAAGTAAAGATTTATTAAATGTAAAAATTTTGTACAGCCTCGGATAGACATGGCTCAGCCAGATTTATATTTGATTCTATTTACTAATAAAGTCCTTAGGCATGCTTCCTGTCTAGAAATGGTTAGCTGTAGATCATTTGTCTGATTAATTTTAGTGCCATTAAATGGATAAAACCATGATAACAATAAAAAATTGCTTCAATATTAAATTGTTAATTATTTATTTTAGAAAGGCTGGTATTTTAAAATTGTATTTTAGTAATGAATATTAATAGCTTGTAAGAATAAATGACTGTTGAATTTCATTTTTAAACATGATTTGATAAATGTTTTGATAAATGTTAGATTGTAATGTCATAGAATGAATTAATTTATTAGGCACTTTTCAAAGAGTTCTGTCTCTTCACGATTTTCCTCCGACATCTAAATATTGATAATTATGAAACTATTTCAATCTGATCATAATTATTTAAAAATTATTACTATTTATAAACAATACTGCTACTGATAATACTACTATTATCTAACTGAAATTCAACTATGAAAAGTGAAATCATGTTTGGTCCTTTACCGCAGGCAAAATGGAATCTTGAAAACCCTCTTTAATTTGTAATAACTCATTCTCATTCTATCATTCTTTGTAACAATGATTAGATGTCAATAAAGATGAAACCATTTTGTATATAGTGTTACCAAATTAGAAATATGGAGGTAAGTTCCTAGATTTTGTACGAGTAGCTCACATTGTAGTGATCTAAAATGCATTACATTCATTAATGCTCATCATTTTGAAACATTGATACTATGAAAAACTATTGTTGCCCACAATTACTAGCAAATGTATTTGGAATTTTCATTTACAATTATTCTACAAATATTTCAGGTTGGCGGAAAGTTTTCATATAGATACATAGAGATCTATTTTTTATTTAGTTTCAGAATTAAACATTTGATGTAGCCTTTGTGTGAGAAATGGTTTGAGTCCACATTATCATATGTCAACTTAAGCCAATAACCACGTTGCGAATAGCCAGGATTGTTAGGCAAAACACGACCAACTTTTTAATCTAACCCTCCTAATTTTTCCAAAATACATTTGTTTCTATTCTTTCTTGTTATTATACAGCCATTTTAACTCTCTCTGAAATTTCTGATTACCTTTCATATGAGATTATTTTCGAATAATGCCTTTTCAATTATTGAAGATATAAGGCTAACGCCTAAATAACTACCTCATGCGTTTTTTAATGAAATTTGCACAAGTGCACATTTACATTGTCAATAAAAAATAACATTTTTAGCTAATTGCTGTCCAACAAAAGTTAAAAATGTCCCAAGCTCAGTTTGCCAAATTAAGGCTTCTTCCATTGTAGCCGTCCACTTTAATAATTGTTAAAAAAAATATATATTTATTATTTATTAAGTATTCAAGCTTTCTATATTCTATTTTTATGGGAATAGAATATTGAAAAGTGTTCATTAGTGTAGAATTATAATTCAGAAATGAGCCATAGTGTATTTTAACAAATTATTCATAAAATAAATACATGTTTTACTTTCTTTCCCAGTGGGATAGATACTGGATTAATATTTACGAGTTGTCTACATTATTTTGGCCAGTTTTAAGTATTATTAGGTGTTAATCACACGGTTCTTTGAGAAATTCCGGACTTAAATCTTTCAGAAATAATCACTGGTTAATAGCCATTTCCATTTCCCCTTCAGTGCATAAAAGCAATTTTCATCATTGGCCTTTGCATATAATTATCAAAACAGTTAAATGAATAAGTAATGCCAGTATTTTCCATAAAACGAGTTTACAATTTTAATATGACAACTGGCTTTATCTACTCATTTTCAATAAAAATTGGAAATAATCAGCTTTGTATCAAAAGCCTTGATACAAGTGCCATAACCATTATTCATACCTTACTCAGGAAGTACATACCAGAATTGAGCCGATGATAAAATGGCCAGAAAACAATCAAATGTTAAATGAATTATAGTTAAAAATGTAAATTGATTTGTCAACTTAAGTAAAATATTAGGTAATAATAAATTGTTACTTATACGCTTCTATTAACTACCTCAAACTTTATTATCTCTTATTTTGATATAATAAAAGTAATTGTCTTGTACTTGAAACACTAATGAACACTCTTTATGTTTTACTAACCAATGTATTCTAAAAATATGTACTGCTTCAATTATTTTTCTTGTGTAATAAGTACTTTCTTTATTACAATAAACTTTTATTTTATTTTTGTTTGGGGAATTTTGTAGTTAGTACTATTGTGAGCAGTTAGTCTTTCAATGTTTAGAATTAGTTTTGTAAGAAATTATGTTAAATAATAATAAAATGGTTTCTTATTGTTGCACTTGAGCTTATTAAAAATTTGTATGTTCATTTTAAACTCTCCATTATTCAGGTTTTGGTAATCTTCTATGTTGAAGAAATAACTGTCGGTGGTAAATAATTGAGTGGTTTGCTAGTTATTCACAGAAACCAATTTCTCTGGAATGTGAAAAAGATTTAATAAAGAATGCATTGGGCAACAAAGAATTTCTTCCAATGAAGAGATGAACACTTCAAAGCCTTCATTCAGCGGATCTTAAAATAATATGTATGTGTGTGTGTGTGTGTGTGTGTGTATATATATATATATATATATATATATATATATATATATATATATATGTACTAGCTAAGGTACCCGGCTTCGCTCTGAAAATCATTTGAGGCGGAAAGATTCTACTTGGTTTTTGGCAATGCTTTTACGTGTACAACTGCACTTCCCATCATGGCACATTGTTTTCCCGTAAGCATAAAGAGGACATTAATTTCTTCTTTTTTTTCTAAAAAAAAATATATATCTGGAAAAATAGTATTTTGAAATTAGAACTTGGTCACAATATAATAAGTACACCCTCATTCATTGTAATTCCATAAAGAAACACGACAGCCACACAAAGACTAGTGATAAAAACAAAAAAATCAATTATTCCCTATTAAGTTTTAGAATGAAAAAATAAATAGTTCCACAAATTCTCTTAATTCGATTTCCTTCTCACTAAAGTTTTGTCCTACAAATGTATTATTAGTCTAAAATATTTATTAATCATTGTAAGCTGCAATGGTATTTGGGATAAGAGTAAGACATGAAGCATGATCCAGTAATTTAGGAGAAATTATTTTATTTAAACATGTACAAAGAGAAAAATACTATGCTCAGGAAACTATCAGAATTCTAACAGAGCAATTTATAAAATAACATATTCCAGTGAGCTATTTACAATTTACATTTTGCTATTTGATTCGTTGGTTTATTTAGTCTTATTTTAATTTACAATAAAAATTTACATAAGGTTTTATTCCTTACTTAAATCATAGCTTAAAATAATTTATTTACATAATGCGTATTAAAAGAAATTAAAGTTATTCTTGAGAGTAATAAAATGCTTATACTTAACAGCATATAGTCTTATATTCGATGTTCCATAGTAAGCTGATTCAGCTTTCTATTTGAAAAGAAAAATGTACAATGATACAAATTGTGTTCATATATTTATGTCCATATGTTGATGGATATTTTACGATTCATATTAATTTACAAGGTTCTTTTGAGGAACTTTAGAAGTACACAGTCAGGTTCATATTCTCAGATGCTTTAATGTCTCTAAGTGGTGTCACACTTACATCGGGATCAATTTCAACCTAAAAAAAAAAAAATTAACATGCTGCAAAACTGCTATTAATTACAGATGAAATATTCAGCTACGGAAAAAATCAAATTCAAAATAATCTAAAATTTGATTGTAATTAATGTCAAAATATCTCTCAGCTTTTAGTAAGAAAATAAGAGATTTGAATTTTGTAATATTCATCCTAAAAAATGTTTTTCTAGACTTCCAAAGTCTATGTCTTGATTATGCTTAATATTTTCTATTAATGTGTCATTAGTCGTGCTGCTAATGTTTTAGGGTATCTCAACTGAGAAACTCAGGAAATTGTCTCAGTTGTGATACCCTGAGCAGCTAGCAACATGACTAGCAGAGGGTTGGTATAAATTCCATGATGCAGTCAATACCAAACGGTTTCATTAAGAAATTGAGTAAACTAAATCAGAGCTTATAGTTGAAAAATTTTACAAGTTGAAAACTACTTATTAATTTGATTTGCTTCTGCTAAGCAATCACCTGAAAGAGTTACTGACCCCAATAAACACGAGCAATGATAAAAGAAATTAGGACAACCTGCAGTGCGAGTTACAGGAGAGCCTAAAAAATGAAATGGCCCATTAGTTTTTCAGTATACGGAACTCATGATAAAAATTTGTTGTGTTGTTTAGTAAAGCAATGTTTGTTATATAAAAAAAGTATAAAAATTATATTGGCATAAAAGTAAATCTTAAGTAGATTACAGAAAGATACCTAAAGGATTGAATAAAATTAAATGAAACTTGATATTTGTATTTCTGGTAACCCAGTTTAGGCTTCAAACTACACTATATTCTTGCAATATGAACTATAGTGAAGATTAAGGAAAATCATAAATGACAAATCACAGTCATTTTTGTTCTTTTCATTATTCAGTAAGTTACAGGTATTCATCTTGTTATATACATTCTTGCAATACAACAATGTATAAACATATTAAGTGCATAAAACAGATATATCATCTTTACAATCTCCCCTAAGGATGACCCTCATATATGGACAGCAACCTGCTTATATAAGTTAAAACTGTTAGCATTGCATTGCTATTAGTGATTAACATTTTAATACTGAAGTACGCCTTTCATTGTTTACAAGGGCACCAGTATTGATTCTTGACTTATGAAAAATATCCGTCATGTATTTGCATTTATCTCAAAACATAGAAGTTCAATCAGAACAATAATTGGTGTTTGTGCTTTAAATGAAGTGCTTCATAATATAAGAGCTTTTTTTTAATATGACATGAGTAGGAGTGAGGGTCACTGATGGTCGAAATCTAAAAAATGCAAATATCTCCGTTTATAATTGAGATAGTGAAAGAATATACATGACAATATTTAAAGAACATTACATTTGCCATACGATTGGTTCTATACAATTTTTTGATCCGACGCATAATAACGGAGATATTAAGAATTTTCGAAATTCCCACATTTGAAGAAATTTTTCAAAAATCCCTTCATTAGTGCAACTTAAATAGCCGATTTCCCCAACGGAAATCTGCTAAAATGTTCACCATAGATTACCTTGTTGCCTCCAGGAGATGAATCACTTTCATCATCCCAGCTGAGCTTCTTTACAGTGCGAGGTATAGATCCAGGAGGCCATACTCTGCTCTGTAGTGTTCCTCCACCATTCATCCTCTGCGTCGGGAGCTGTGGTGGTGATGGAGCAGCAGCCTTCTTTGGACTAGGTGCACCTCCTCCTCCGCTCCTTCCATTAGCATTTCGTGCCATTATGCCTATTAAAAGATAGAAATGTTATACTGTATGAAGATAAATCAAAATATATTCCCATATTTCTGATAAGGAGTGAAGATCAATAATTTATTTGAAAATCAATTTTATCTGAAAATATATTGAGATTCATGTTTTTATAGCTTGGAAGCTTTTCAGAAGCTTAACATAAACTATAATAATAATTGATCTAGCTGCTGAGTATTAATGAATCCTCTTGTTGAGAATGAGAGGACTTCATTTGCCCATTTGTTCTGTAATAGGTTCACAGAAAAGATAGGATATATTTATAAAATTATTAATTAGAATATTCTTCTTAGGCAATAGATGAAATGAATAGTGATCTATTTTTTTTATTTTAAAGAAGTACATTAATTACTTACTTTTTACAGTCGCAGTATATTGTGAACTGCTATTAGGCAAAGTTGTCCCTCCATTTTGGGTAAAAACTGGATTTTCAACTTTTCCATTCTTGTTATTATTAGTGTTTGTAACAAACGTCATATTTTCATTTCGCATAGACATATTTCCATCATTAATGTTATTATTTTCGTGTAACGACAAATCACTGCTTAATAGCATCCCGTCTCTTGGTGGCATCTTCTCGGACTCTATAGCACTTAGAACTTGTGCTGTAGTGGCTAATTGATTTTTGGATTTGGGTTGTCTGCTGTAAGATATGAAATAGAAACATTAGAAACCAAACATTTCAAGGTTCAACATACAAACAAAAACATTATATTTAATATAACTAGGACTATCTTATACATTAAATCTACTACCATGGAATAAAAACAACCGAAAGCCATGTTCTTCAATAACATGACGAAGATAGTAAATTGTCAACTAAAAGCGAAACCAATGACATCTTCTGATATAAAGTTTTACTCTGTTATGTTTCAGCTATTCTCAGAAATCTTTATCAGCTAAAGAAAGGGGAGGAATTACAAATATAGAAACCATGTTATCCATATCCAATTTGTTACAGCATCATCGGGCAAAGAAGCCCCAGAGCTGTTAGCTATCATTGATATTTTGATTTTTCAAAAGTCCTCCTCTAAACCACCTATTCCACCGCCCCCCCCCCAATTGATTTTTGATTCACGACCCCAAAATCTTAATTGATGATGTCATCACACTATGTATTTGCATAAACCTCACAGAGGTGATCAATGAAAACAATATTGTATTTAAGCTTGGAATAAAGTCATTTATGATATAATAGGTTATTGCTAATAAGACATGAAAAGGAGTGAGGGTTTACTGATGGCTGAAAACTGAAAAATGGAAATATCTCAGAAGTATTGAGAGAATAAATGTATATAACAATATTTATAGTACACTTAATTTGTAATAAGATCAGTTAATTATATAATTTTTTGATCCGACAAATAATAGAGATTTTTCAAAATTCCCCCCTCCCTCCCACTGGTTTGATTTCAGCGATCAATTATCGAACTTGACCTTTATTTTTACATGACCGCTAGAGTGGTAACAGACAAGTCAATGTGTGTGTGTGTGTGTGTATTTATAAAACATTTATAACGGATCTCATTTTTATCATTTACTAGGTAGGAACGATGGATATTTGAAGAAACTCCGCCATGAGTACAACCTCATTAGCTGATTTTCAGAAACCTGCTAAAAGTTGCATTGCACTGTATCCAACCATATAATAGGAAAGTGAGTGCTAGTAGCAGCTCACCTGCCAAAAAGGAAGGAGTGGTGAAGACCCTTCCAATATATATATATATATATATCTATATATATATATATATATATATATATATATATATATATAAAACCATGGTTATAGTATGAACCACTTCATTACAAGGTTAAATACCTTGTAGCTACTTTATTATACGAGATACAAACAAATACCTTCTGTTGACACCCCCCCCCCCCTTTATTTCTTCTTGGATTACTAAAATCTGGGGGATTGAGATAGAAATTATTCTGATTCATTTCAAATTACTCTACTAGCTGTAGTAAATAGTTTTCAATAAAATTAATATGTTATATTCAGATATATTTCATTAATTGTTCATGTTTCCGGTCTAGAATAATTTTATCTATTCAGCACTGCGAATTTGACTGCCCTGTTTATTTACAATTCAGATGCTTTCCATTGTAGATATTATTAACTTGTAAATTGACTGAATGATTTTTTATTACCGTTTGTATTTATTCCCTTAACATTCACGTCGGTGCTACCAGTATGTAGATTTATCTGTTGTAAACCTTCCCTTGGGAAATCTGCTAAGTTATGCAGCCCCTGTGTGACGGACTTTTAATCAGATGGTTTTGTATTTAGAACTGGGGATCTTGACCTGACAGAACTTGAAATCTATTGTAGAGGAGGATGCATTTTTATTTGAGCATCCATCCTGATATTGATTTCCTCTTTTATAGTGAATAATATGAATTACTTATATATTTTTTTTCATGAACATTCTTGTTGGAAATTGCTTCATGCTTCAAAATGTTTACTTAAATTTTCTTTGATTTCTAGAGTTCTTAGATATGTAGATTACAACAAAGGTGATCCAATTTCTATTATTTTTACTTAATTGTAATTTTCTTTGAAGCTTCTAGACAGTCATAATTACTCACAGATACCATTTCTGGAAAAAAGGTTCAAATGTCTTCAGGATATGGATATGTAATAAACATTAAAATTAGCAAGAAACAGTTTTAAGAAAGTTTTATATGATGTACTGTTATGATACTCAAATGGATCAATGGAATAATACTAAAAATCCCACCTTCCAAATTTTAGGGGGAAAATGTGCAGATACCTAGTAATAGGTATAAATTATTTATTAACGTCCACTTTCTGCTACTATGGCAAATTGGAATGGGCTATCTATACGTTACCACCCTTTTCTAGCCAGGGTGTGACTATGGATTTTATTTAATGAGTTCATCACCAAATAAATTCCTGTTGCCCAGGCGGGTATCGAACTCGCCACTAGGTTTACCAAGTGATATTAAGATTAAAGTCAATGGTTTACTCGCATGGCTAACCCCTTATTTATATTTGTATTCATTCTTTAGGAAGTTATTAAATCAGTAACCAATATTCTGTAGATAGTTAAAAGGTATTTCTGGGAATGATCTATCCAAATTTTACATACATTAGCAATGAAAAATAGTTCTTCTTCCTCATCTTTCAGTGGAACCGTATCACTAAGAAGATAGATACCACACAATGAAAATGTTAAAGCCAAAACAAATCTGTTCATTTTGGTATCTAACAATCTTCAAAATATCTTTAGAAAAATTTTGACTTATGAAATATAAGTAGGGGTGCTTAATAAATATAACAATGCAAAGTTATCTGATGGATATAATTTTGTATTATATTTATTTTAGATGATAAAAAATTATTATAATTATAATGCTAAAATGACTCACTGTTTATGAATATAGACAATCAAGGCAAGTATAATAATAGCAAGGAGCCCAAGAAGCCCTCCAAGAACAGCCATTAAGATCATATTGCTTCCAAATCCACCTTTCCATACAATAGCTTCTGGTAGATGAATTATCACAGGAACAGAGGCCTAGAGGAATTAATGGAAATTATGAAAAAAATTCCTTCCTTCTTCAGATTCAAGTATATTTAAGAGATATTATTACACATGCATTTTCAGAAATATACCGAAAATAAAAAAGACAAAAAAAAAATAAAAAAAAAAAATAAATAAAAAATAAATAAATAAAATAAACTGCAGATGCATTGAACAGTATTTCCAGTAAATAGTCAGGCTGGAATTACAACTTTATTTCAGTAATTGTATAGCATATTCTTATGGCCAGCAGACAAAGAGAAATATTTAATGTTTTTTAACAATTTATATTCAAACAGTTGCCTAAGCATATCCACATTCTATAGTTATTATTCAAAGTATTGCTGTCACAAGAACATACCGAATGACATGAACTTGCAACTCATTCGTCAGGTAGCTCACAATTAAACATAATAATCTCTTAAAATATTATAGAAACTTAACATCCAACTAAAACAGCTCGCAAATAGTTGTATCAATATATATTACTTAGAACATTTTACAAGTTAAAAGTTGAATTATCAGAAAACATATCTGTATACCACATCACGAAAGTAACTAAGTCATCTTTGAGTGATGTTCCTTCATGGCCATTAATTGGAGACAGGATAATTTAATATCTTACAAGTATAACATTCTTACATTTATGTTCTGAGTCAATATTTCAGAACTATGAATTTATCAGAGCAAAGATCATGACATGCATACGTGTATATATTAGCCATATTTCCAGGCATATGTATCATTCACTTATATACAAATAAATTTTAAAAACAAAACAAAAAATTCAGCCATTTTCAACTATATCAATACTGACAAATTGAATGCACTTTTAATTTGAAAAAAGTATGAAATAGAAAACATACTATAAATATGTCACTATAATATTACCTGTCTGGGTGGAATTCCAGTGTCTGTTGCAACTGCAACTAAATGAACAGTGCTGCTATTCAGTGCAGATAAATCAACTATTCGTATATTTCCTTCATCATCAATTGAAAACATCCTAGAAAATGAAAAAAACAAAACAAAATAATGAAAGTTGTACTACATATGTGAGAGTGTAAAGTTCTCCCTCCCCCCCCCTTGAAAGTACTCTTACTTTTAATAAGTCACACCAGCTGCTATCATTATATTGCAGTTGTATCATTTTACAAAAATACAATTTTTGTTCATTAATAGTCATTTTGTATTATTGCACCAAGTAAAATTGAATACGCCTTGCTTAACTGAAAACCATATACCAAAAGTAATTTGGTAATTTTAGAATTTCATTTTAAATGTTTCATCAAATCAGGCTAAATATTAATGTATTAAACAAGTGTATTTTCAATGCTCATGGTACTTAGAATTTTTAGCTTTGTTCAGCAAAAATTAATATAAATGGTACAGGCTGATCATCAACTGTACCTGGCTAGTACTTGCAATTTGCACTTTCAAGCTTATCGCATGATGAATCTCATATCGGAAGTCGTTGCCAGTTGTATATCAAGATCAATCACTAACTAACAGTTTGATAATAGCTTTACTATAAATATTTCAACATTCTAGAATGCTGAGTAATGAATAATGGATTAATTGAGAATATGGATATTGAAGTAGTTTTTTTAGTTATATGAAATTGAAAGTCTTTGGATGAATGACGCATGAAGAGGAATGGCTTTGTAGGAAGGTCAAGTGGTCAGCTTGATGTATTTGCTGTCATATTGTGATAGCATTACAGGCCTAAGATTACTACTTCTTTATTTAAGTTACTACTTAATTATTTTACAATGATGAGTGGGCACCAGAGGAATGGATAGAAGTCCAACATCAAAGCCTGTTACCTGTTCAACTAAACAAAATTCTGTATGCTCCTATAGTGCAATATAACAACGCGACCACCACTGTTCCTCTTGCAGACACATACTAGACTCAAAATTTCATTGAGTTTATAGCCAATGAATTTATTTATGTATTCATGTTATATGTACAATAACTCATTTTAGAGAGAAACTATATAGAAGAGCTCTAATTCATCAAACTATCTGATACCTATGCACTACTATGTTTTAGATATACTATATTAAGAAGGTTACTTGGTATTTGAAGGCATTGATTTTTTTTTAACCACATAATATATACAGAAAAGAAAATTATTTATCTATCTTCACATAAAAGTATTGTCATTTCTCAACTTTAATCTGATAGACATTATTAAACTGTTATTCTCTGACAATAAAATATAGAAAAATTGCTTATTCATGTCCAGGATGAGTTGTGAGTCACTAAGATAAGAGAGGTTAGGGAAGGGGAGGGGGAATTCTTGGAATATATAAGCAACCACATCTATATGTTCTTCAATACCTACTCCACTCAATCCACTTTTGTGTGCCTCAATGGAGTTATATCTATTATTAATTAATTCAGCATATTCAGTTGAAGTTTCCCCTTGAGTGTAGTTGAAAGACTACCAACCGAAAGAAGCATTACTAACCCAGTTCAATAAGTACTAGAAGAAATTCAAGTGTTAGTGTTCAGAAATTGTAACACTTCAGTAACAAACATTATAGACACTTTTGGTATAAGTGAGCAGGCTAACAAGAAGATACTCACTCTGAATACTTGATTCTACATCAAAAGAGAGAGACTATTATCTTCAAGGTTATTCAGTGATATTTTGTAATTTATTTTTGGTTAACCAAAATAAGGATGAAATTAAACAAAAGTAGTTTTGATTTTACAATAAGTACAAAGCACCTCAAGTTAAATATTAGAGTGATTTAGACTTTCATGAATTGAAGGTTGCTGCAAAAAGAGAAGGTTTTAATATAGATTTGTATGAGCACAGGTAATTATGACCAGTAAATGCCATTAAATTTTCACTGATGCACCTTTTACAGAAGCAATATGTGGTAGGATTGAGAAGTTCATTAGAGAATATCCATGAAATACTAGATTTGAACTTTTGTATAAATAATTTTGAAAAAGCTAGTAATAACAAAAAATATTAACTTTTTCTTTTAGCGAGGTGCTATACACATACAAGTAGCTAATAAACACTAATACTTGAATTTTTAGGTTTCGATTAAAAAATAAATAATAGCAAACAGAAAATATGGAAGCGAACAAGTCCAAAGAAATAAAATTAAGGCTTCAAGAACTAGATTTTGAAATTTCAGAAATTATAGGAAATATAGAGCTCAAAAGGCAAGAACTTGAGATGAAGAAAGAAGAGAGGGATTCAAAATATGAAGAGCTGATGAAAATGTTTGCAAATACTAAAAATGCCCAAGGGGCATCTGAGGACAAACCATATACTTTCACAATATTAAAATGTTTGCCAGTGAAAATAAAGGGGCCAAAAGGTGAATTGATAGTCATGGCACTTTTGGATGATGGAGCTGAATTGTCAATACTGGAGGAATCAATAGCAAAAATGTTAGGTATTCAGGGTGTGAAGAAACAACTGAAAATTTCTTGGGTAAATGGAAATTCCATACAATACAGTGATTCTGAAACAGTTTCCTTCTCAGTAACTGGACTTGATAAGGGCTGCAAAACGTATGAGTTAAACAATGTTAGAACTATTGACAACTTGTCATTGACAGATAAAAAGACCATTATCCACGATATTTGTGAAAATTCACCAATTCTGAGAAACCATTTGCTTAAAATAACCAGAAAAGGGCTCAAATATGATTTAAAAAGAATTTCATTAATATTAGGACAAGATAAATGGGAGCTAACTCAATCTTTCTATGAAATTAAGAATAAGTGGAATGGGCTCTCTTTGGGAAAAACTACTTTGGGTTGGGTCCTTCATGGAGTCTTCACAAACAAAATAGATCTTGGAGTATTGATTGGTAAATGGGAGATTCAACAACATGTAGATAAGTCGCTTGATCCAAATAAATGTAACCAAGATTATCATTTAGGATGCAGTGATTCCAGTTCTGACAAAGAAGAGACAACTTCACGCTCAAAAAATACTAAATTGAAATTACTAAAAGCCCTCACCAATCCTTTTCATAAACCCAAAGAAAATAATATGAAGAAGGTTATAAACTCCAAACAAAACAATGAGACTGTGAATGAGGAAAGTAATAATGTAGGTTTAGAATTTGCTCACGAGAATGACTCTCCAGACTTTAAAGGAGATATTATTGGTGATTCAAGATATTCTCCTAGGTGTCCCATGTCATGTAGACAGAGGCTTCGGAATTTGAAAAAAAGAAAAATATCTTAAAGAATGTAAAATTAGTCCGGCTTAGTATCAATTTTTTTAAATTAATTTTATTAAAGTGAATGAAAAGAGTAATGGAAGACTAAATACTACAAATAATTGTAGTTTTAATTTCATATTTTTTCCCTCTTTGCTGCACTCATTCTTATCAACGTACCAACACAATATCAGTATTTGTATATTATTATAATGTTTTACTGTTACAGAATAAGAACTTTGAAATTGTGTTTCTTTAATGCAGAATTTATGTGTTTTGTTTTATTTGGCAATTGGAACATGTTTCATGAAGCTTATGGTGTTCTCTTGATTGCTGAGTTTCTATTGGGAAGAGCTGATTATTAATCATTACAACTAGTACTTGTAAAAACTTTAGCCTACAAGTAAGGTTACAGTTCTACAATTGTGTTTTTAACGATGGTACAAGAATACGATAATAACAAGAGAAGCTGAATGTGCTGTATTTAGGGAAAATCTGTTAAAAAGTACTAATTTGGATATTTTTTTTAGACCCACTTTTTCTCAATACATGAGCTTCCATACCTTTGAAAAGTAATTTGCATACCTTTAGCTCTTTCTTTCATGTTTATTTTTGCCTCATCAATACACATATTGAACAGATAAAGTGATAGAGGCCACTATGTGGTACACCCTTAATTCAAGCTGTCCTTATCAAATTCATTTGTTAAAAATTTATGTAATCTGGATTTTGTAAATGAAAGGCAATCTATTCACTGTAGTTTTGTTACTAAGTTTGATCTTTGTAATACTATTTTTTTTTTTTTTATAAAAAAAATTAATATAATTGTTTTAAACTGAACTGATAATAATTTAATAATAATCCAGTTATGGAACCCAAAGAATTATATAAAGTTACCTGCATGATACGATGTCTGGCATTAGAATGTTATTGATATTTGAGATCTAAACAATGTGAGTCCCATTAGACCTGCCAAACAAGCTAATTTGCTTTCTCAAGAATATGGTTAAATAAAAAAATAAAATTATTTACTTGGCAGCAGGCCCATGAAGAGAGAGTGTGATTCTGTCCCCACGATCACCATCAGCTGCCTCCACTTGTCCAACTGGAACATTGAAACTATCCCCTTCTGCTCCTAAGCTTGGCACAAAAAACTCATATTGAGGGTACCTAAATCGGGGATCCCAGTCATTTACATTCAGGACACTTATATTCACAAAGGCACTAGCATTCTGAAAAAATACCAAATCGAATAAATTAGTAAAAAAGTTCATTAAATCATTTATCTATTTATAACTGTTACTTATACAGTTTAGCTAAATGTATATCAATGGGAAACTTGAGGTATTTGTTTATTTTTTATCTATTATATTTAACTTTTTGTTTTTGGTGGTATTGCCTAGATCCCAGCCTCCAGCTGCTATTGTTTTTTAGGCAATAGATTTTTCTGAAGAATAAATCTTTTTTAAATCCAATGACAAATAATAATTTCACAGAAAATTGTATGAGAATGATAGATAAGTGTTAATCTTAAATAATTATGTTTACCTGAATACCATCAGTAACTAGGACTTGAAATATATATGTGTCTTCTGTTTCGTAGTCCAAATGTTTCTTCAATATTATGTCTCCAGAAGGAAGAATCCCAAACATATCTGTGTGATTGTCAAGAGAAAAGCGTAGTCTCTGAAAATAAACACTTATCATATAACTTCAATTATTTCAAATGTTTTACTCATATCAACAGGTACATCAAGGCAAGACCACAAAGGCACAGTGCAAGATTTTTGATATATGAATTGTTAAATATTGCTTTAGTTATATGAGTACTGAAGCTAATGAAATATATCATTAACGTACTGGGTCTATTGATGTTAGGAATAAACAAAGTGGTTTAATTGGCACTCGCTTGAAGTATATTTTGACTATAATGAGGCCCCTATTCTACACTAAGGGGGGGGGAGAAAGAATATTATGTCTGTGATTTTTTTCACCATAATTTTAAAATAAAAACAGGAGAGACCTTAGAGAACCCATTCTTTAACTAGGTTTATATTTGTTGCAACAATTTAGCTATCTCGCTAATATTGATTAATTAGTGCTAATGATAAAATAATGAAATCATTTTATTTCAATGGTAAACAAACTATAATTACTTCAACTTGGGAATTATCAATAACAAAATTATTTTAAACATTAATTAGTCAGTATTTGTCCAATCATGTCTTTATGCCTCATGAGTATAACAAGAATTACAGAAAGTGAGATGAAAATAAAGGGGTTATTTAGTGTTTACAAAAATTCTCTCTTATAGCCCACCAGGATATTTATTTCAATCTGGACATGGTTGATAATACTGCTAGTTCATAAAACAAATATAATACTAAGCGTAAATGGAGGGCATCAGCACATTCTGATGACTGTAGAGGAAATGAACTGATATTACTTATAAAGACATAAGAAGAGTTAAGAGTAAAATATACCTTATCCCGGTGCCTGTTAGTAATAACAGTGAGAAGTACGCTATTGAGAGGGACATTCTCAAGGACTCCAGCAATATAGTGGCTCTGCAAGAACTGAAGCTCCTTCAGTGATGTACCTGGTCTGCTGACTGCCAGCGTTGCCAGTGCATACCGGTCCCTGTTGTCACTTTGTGTAGCCTACAAGTAATAGACCCTGTTTTATAATAAGTTATTATTCATTAGTCTCATTTAAACAAGGAAACCAGGCAATTTTCCCTTTTGGCATTTGTATACAACTTAATTGCACTTTGCTGCTTCAATATTTGAAATATACTCTCACTATGATGGGGCATATTAACAATATTAATTAAAAATACTTTACAATCCTACAAAAAAAAAAAAAAAAAAAAAAAAAAATTAAAAATTTTACTTCCCCTACATAAAGATTGAGAGAGGAGTTAGGCAAGGAGAGAATGGCTCACCAAAAATATTTATAGCTGCACTTCAAGGAATAGTGGATGAATGCAAATGGGAAGGAAAAGGTATTAGAATTGATGGAGAATGGTTAAGCCATTTAGAATTTGCCGATGATCGAGTCCTTATTGCATCATCTTTGGAAGAAGTAAAAGAAATGTTCAACGAAATAGAAGCAAAGGGTATGAGTATTGTTCTAAAAATTAATATGAAACAATGCCAGCTTGTGACTGCCAATACGGAAGATAGTCTCGGTAGTGGAAGGAAATCCTGCGAAGAGTTAGCCTGGGCTGGAAGGCTTTCTTAAAAAATAGATAGCTTCAGAAGAGTAAGGCAGACAATAAACTAAAAAAGAAATTTTGGAATTCCACAGAATTACCAGTACTAGCCATATGGGTGCAAAATCTGGAGAGACAAAAAAAGTTATCGAAAAGATGCGTAAAACACATCGAAGTGTGGAACGATACATGCTCAGCATTAGTAAAAAAGAACACAGAACGAAGGGCTGGTGGATAATAATAATGATCTGGAAGACAGTGCTAAGTGTTTCTTTCTAAGGAAATGGAAATGGACAGGACATATGATAAGAAGACATGGAGATAGTTGGACCAGGAAGATCATAGAACGGTCACCTAGAGAACATAAAAGAAGCAGAAGCAGACCTCTGCCAGATTGAGACGAAGAGATGCGCCACACTTGTGGTGGAGCAACATGGACTAGAGTGGCTCACTACAGAAAGGAATGGAAGCGTCTCGGGAATGCACACTACCAGCAATGGATCCAGATGAGCAAATAAGGGATTATCATTATACTTCCCCGATAGTGTTGTCACTAACAATGTACTGAGTATTTCCAGTGTCAGCCACCTCATGTTTTTCTGCATAAAAGTATTTATGATAGGGTGCACTCAAAACTGGGACTGTCAAATTAACAATGATTTCTTAATGGATTTCTTTACTGCTTGGAAGTATTCAACCAATGACGACATGTACTGAGAATTTTTCAATACCTCACAACAACTCTTCCCAGTTGATAAAAATCTTTCCACCACTATACGCCCACCAGCAGAATTGCTATAGGTATAATTCTGCCAACTTTCAATATTTAAATTCTGAAATAAATTAAGCATCTTATGTATCTTATAATATATTCTTATTTATAGAATGTGTTTAAATTTAACTGAATTAGAACAGAACATATTAATGTTTAACCCTGATAAAATAATGAAAAAGGTTCTTAAAATTAAAATGAGTTCTGCTGTCTTTGTTTTTCTGAAGCTTCCAGTTAAGGGTTTTCTATAAGTTACCACCTTATGCTATAGGTAAGATAGTTTTGGATAAGTTATTTAAACCTGTTTTAAAACAATTTTGTGTTAGATTGGCTACACATACTTTAACAACAAGAGTGGCAGGTTGTAGAAGTTCATCTTCTGGTATTCTTTTCTTAACTGTCACTCGCCCACTTATTTGGTCTATTTCAAAGAATTTGTAATCTGACCCAGCTAAAAAATAAAAAAAATACACAATGTTTAAGAAAATATATAGAGTGTATGAAGCTTAATAATAGTTATAATTATGTAATTATAATTAGTATAACATGTTTATAATTGTAATAATATATTTTGGTATTATAATAACAAAATTACAGCTAAATAAAAGTGCTGCACCTGAATTAAATGAGTAGAATACTGGCGCTCCAATACCCATATCTTGGTCTACTGCAGAAATTTCCCTCGGTTGAATGGTAAGGATTGTGCCCTAGAAAATTAAAAGTTGTAAAGTTATTTGTTCCTATTAATTTATGATGGTGATAGATAAAATTAAAACATATTCAATGAAATAAGAGCAAGAAAAGACTCTAACTTACAGGTGGTGCATGATCAGGAAGAATTGCAGAATATCTCTCTTCCAGAAATTTTGGGTTTTGGTCGTCCGCATCAATTACATTAACATACAATGTTGTATCAGAGAACTGAGGCGGGTTTCCTTGGTCCTAAAATAAAATAAAAAACACCAAGGAAATAAGAGAATCAGTTGATAGAAATTATGATTAGATTTAAAAAAAGAGAAATGGAAGAGAAAACTGAAAATTTTGGCGAACATTTTTTCCAAGATTATACACTGACAGGCAAAAAATTCCACCCACTTGATTTTTTCATGTTTTTATCTAATAATATTTCTGCTTTGGACTGGTATATTGTTTTTAATGAATAAATAGGTAATCTTTTTATTTGTTTTCAAATAGGAATGTCAATATAGAGGACAGTAACCTTTAATCCCTAATTCAATGAAATGTCTCTAGATCCCAATGTTTACTTTCTATGGAATCAAAATGTTTATTCAGTATCATTAGTTCAGTGCCTTTCTTGCTGCAAATTTCTTAGTCTCTGGCTTTTAATTTTTTCAAAATTAAGTTTAAAAATGCCTCTTTTAATAATGGCAAGAGGAGGAAACACACGCTACTAAACGATGTTCTCATTAATTTTTTCTGGAATAACAATGGTTCGTTTTTCATTTTTTTTTTCTTTTTTTTTTTAATTATTTATTTATTTATTTTTTTCAAAATTTTCTTAGCCAATCACATTTTGATTTTAATAGTAAACACACATTTAATAATTGATAAAATGCTATTAAAGGCGTATTATATACAAATAAAAATTTTTTTACAAGTGGGTGTATTTTTTTGACTGTCTGTATATATATATATATATATATATATATATATATATAGACATGCATATACAGCAAGCACCTATTATTTCATGGCAGACAACTTAGAAACCCCATATTTTACTGATTTTACGGATGGAATAGACAGTAAGTAAATACTTAATAACTCTTTTTTATTTTAGAGAAATATTTTTTTCACCTGATGAATCTTATGTTTGAAATCAAACCTGGACATCTAAAACTATTCCCTTCTAGTCAAAGTCACCAAATACAATGCAACATGCTGATTTGTCCCTGTTTAAACTATTGATATGTGCATGCAAGAGATCTCCTTGACAGCAAAGATACCTAAGAGATTCAAGTCTGAGTCCTCTATAATAAGGTGACAAACATTTTTCTTTCTTAATATAAAAAAAAAATATATTTTACTTTGTTTGATTGTTTATTTTCATAAGAAAAAAAAACAATTGTGTTAGCTAAGTTTTAAGTATCCATAAAAAACTGTAAATATTATCTTCATTAGCAAAATCCAGAAAAGTTTTCAAAACTTTACTTTAATTTTATAAAGTATCTATTTATAGTTGAGTTCATGAGACATGAGACAATCCGCGCATGGGGGTGGGGATGGATGGTAGGCTTGGTGGGGATGAGAGGACGTGTACTACCCAAGCTGAACATATTTGCCAGCATGCCGTACACTTGCTCCAGCCCTTTAAGTATCGATACTGAGTACTTGCAGTCTAACCTTTCTCTAGTATATGTTCTACTTTACCTAATTTATATAAAAATATAGTGCAGAAAATGAGAAGCAGCATTGATTAAATATTATTAAAAATCAAACATGAATAAAAAAATAAAATAATAATTTATTTAATGCACAAAAAACGTAATTTATTATTGATTAGTGATAATAGCAAGTTAGTGGAATTGCATATACTTGCATAGTTTACATAAATAATATTTTGACATTATTATTTAAATTTTTTTTTTAAACTTGCAGAAAATTATTTATACTTAAAACTTATGGATATTTGTTTAGAAACTTAAAGATAATTTATAAGCTTACAGATAATTATTTTTAATACTTAAAGATATATTTTTAAAAATGTAAAGATCATTTTTTTTTTATAAATTACACAATGATTTGTGATACTTAAAACTTACAAATACCTTTTTAAAAACCTACAGATAATTTTCTTACCAAAATTAATTTTCAAAAAATATCAAAATAACTTATTTACCATCTAAATTAATAGAAGTTAAATAAAATATAACAAGTTAACTTTTATATATATATATATATATATATATATATATATATATATATATATATATATATATAATTGCTTTAAAATTGGTCAAATGACAACGCCATCTCCTCAATGCCGCTTAAGGGCTCATCATTATCATCGCCGCTTGAATGTATGTCACTATCACTGTCAATTTAAATTTAAATGGCGACTTATTGACAGGTACACTAGGGATGGTGAAAAAATATCAATATTTCCCCCAAAAAATTTCTAAATAATACTTGATATCCCCCCCCCCCCGATATATCGGTATTTCGATATTAAAATTCAAGTATCGAAAACCGATTTCTTTTTTTAAAAACAAAAATAATTGTTGCAACGTATTAGCTTGAGGCTGCAAGACCTTGCAGGGATTTATATCGACATTTCTTCCTACATAACCAAGATAGGGTTAGATTTTAGCTTCAAGCTACACTACATACACACTGAGGGCTAATGTTTTCAGGACGCCCGATACATATCCGTAGCTCACGAGAGTCATTAACAGACTGATAACGGGAGCATGCGCAATAGCCTTCTTTGCTACTGCGCATCCTAGCCACTGTCTCATGTCTTATGAACTCAGCTATAAATACTTAAATCAAATTAAAACAATCTCAATTTTTTAAATAGCCTTTAGAGATTCTTTAAATAAGGAAATAAATATGTAATGAATTATCAATAACATAAAAATTTATTTTAAAATATAAAATTACAAGATATGTTTAGTCTAAAAATAGTAAAAGTTACTGTTTTTAGTCTAAAAATAGTAAAAGTTACCTGAGCTCGAATGGTCAATGTGAAATTAGGAAGAGTTTCATAGTCTAATGGTTTCCTTAAAACAAGGGTTCCTTCTAGACCATTGACAAAAACAAAGTGGTCCTGAAATAAATGGGAACTGTGAGAACAAGGTGGTAAATATTTTATTTCTACAATTGTTTATTATATGGAAGATACACTGGCATATATTTATATTGGGTGGTATAAAGCACATTATAAAAAAAAAAGATTCCTTTTATCTCTGGATATGGTTGCAGAAAAAAAAGGCCTCGGGAGAAATTATATCTAAAGGTAAGTAATAGGATTTAGAAAGTAATAAAGTACTGAAGGTAAAGGTGATATTTAGCATAGGATACAAGGATATCTTTTATTCAGGATGACAATTGAGGGGGGTGGAATGCTAAAGGGACAATTAAAGCTCACTCAAAGGAGAAAACTAGCGAAGACATAGTTTATAAAAGCGTTCATGTTCAACAGGAGACTGTCAACAACTAAGATTTCTGGATGAGGCTAAACATAATGGAGTGGCAATCATTTAAAATCTTTTGAATTTGACTTGTTTAAAAATACATAACTACAATCTTAAATAAAAAAAAAAAAATCATATTCTAAACTGGGGACAAATTAAATGGCAGACAATTCCTACTCTGGTTGATTTTTCAAAGAATGTGAAATTAAAGCCTTAAAAGGCGTTATGAGCTTCTTAAGACATTTATGTTTGAGGGGCTTAAGACCTTTAACATGTTCACCATAGGAATTTTTGCGTTCTTCTGTTAATTTTTAAATGTGGATACTAGTTTCTTAGTCAGAAATCAATACTGGTGTGCTCATAAACAATAAAGGGCATAGTTGTATAGTATTTAGAGCAATTTAAACTAAATATATATATAAAATTGTAACCTCTGTCTGTACATTGATTTTTTTCTCAAAATTTC
Organism: Riptortus pedestris; assembly: GCA_019009955.1. NCBI lineage: Eukaryota > Metazoa > Arthropoda > Insecta > Hemiptera > Alydidae > Riptortus > Riptortus pedestris. The sequence continues at coordinate 83,989,665 of CM032232.1, forward strand.
ATGATACTTTTCGTTTCACATGTCATAGATACCATAACTGCATTTTGTTTCTTTCGTGTATGTTTGTTTGTTAACTTTTCACGCCAAACGGCTGAACTGAATTTTATGAAAGTTGGTATGTATATTACTACTAATCTAACTTAGACTTTATATTAAAATTCTCTCAGACAAACAGGAGTGGGGGTTATAAGGGAGGCCTGAAATTAAAAATAGCGATATTTCGTTTCCTACTGGTTTTTCGGCGAATATGAACATAACAATAGTTATTTATTATACAAGTGACGAAAGTAGATCATTTTACAACTCGAGTGAAACGTTTACCATAATTTCACGAGAGTTGTAAATTCTACTTTCATCACGAGTGTAATAAATTTTTTCTGTAATCGTGTAATACATGATCAGATCTAACCAGAATATGAACAAAATTAGGATGTTGTGAAGATTATGGTATGTTGTTGGTAGGTTATAAGCATGGTTGTGAAAGGTTATAAGCATAGTTATAAAACAACTCGTGATGATTGTGAAGTAGTGCAGTTATAAACAAGTGCAGGTTATAAACAAGGAAGGTAATTATTATTATATTTAAGTTTTAAAATATATTGATTATTTCCACCAATCATTCATTCACATTTCAATTTATTTTGTTAAAATAAAATCTTACAATGTTAAGAAACATTTAAAAGCATTTAATTTCCAAATTCAAATTATTTTTTAATTTATACTTATTACTAATTAAGAAGGCAATTCACTTTCTTCACTCTATTTCAAAATGTTTCACTTTCTTCACTAATTTCAGTTTAGTAATGTTACCATTATTCAACGATTACAGAAAAAAGTTGTTTATTTTGTTTTTTAGAGTAACTTTTGTTATATACATTTTTTTCGTATACCGAAATATAAACGAGATATACGTTAAAACCTATAGCGGAATTGAACAATTTTATTTGGCACAAAAGACTCAACCGAACTAAATAAAACTCGATATGTGTATTAGCACTAATGCCTTCATTATAATAAGTCATACCAACATTTCTAGGGACGGGCAGGAATGGGGGTTGTAAGGGAGGCCAGAATTTAAAAATAGCGGTATTTTATTTCCTATTGGTTTTTCTGCAAATATGCACATGACAAAAGTTGTTTATTTTGTTATTTAGAGTAGCGTTTGTTAGATTCACTTTTGTCGGGACAACAAAGTATAAACAAGATATACACTAAACACTAAAGCGGTAGCCAACAATTTTATTGGGTACTAACGATTGAACCGAAGTTATTAAATATTAATTTTTATATTGTGAGTATTTTTAAAATTGCTGAAATAGACTTTATTTACATAGAGTAAATTAAAGCTTATACCGAATTTGGGCCAGTGAGTACAGAGTACTGTACTGTTGAAAAAGGCCCTTGCTGGTCCTTGTCCCTTGCTCTTACGCCTTGTAGCACTCTAGTTCCAACAACTGTTACCTAGAACAAACATATAATTTTAAAATAAGTTTATGCAGTAGAATAGTTTAGCAGTATCACCAAGTTCATCTGCAATTATGGAGTATTTTAAAGAGTAGCATGTTAGAATTTTTCTGATAAGGCATTTTGCATGGCATAACCCTAATGATCTTAGTAATAATACAAACCGTATTTACAGTAGTGAATAGAAGAAAAAGTTAATTATATTCCTGCACACAAGGGAGGCAGGAAGAAATCCAACCTCAAATTCTGACGATCCCTTATACCCTGAACTTGGAACCTCTAGCATAGTAGACCAGTGTTAACCACTGGGCTAACGCTCTCCCTTTATATATATATATATATATATATATATAATGTATATTTAAATCTTACAAAATGAGCTGCTCTTTTGCAGAAATTTTTTTCTGTCCAAGAAAAGATTAATTTCAAAAATATATAAATTTGAATGATTCTCAATTTTGTCATCCCCCAGTGAGGATTGATGGACATTTTAGCATATTTCCCTTCAGGAAAATAAGCTATTGAGGTCGTACTCATGTCACGATTTTCAATAAATTTCTTCGAATGCCCATCAATCCTACCTAGGAGATGATGAAAATGAGGTTCAACCAAAATGCTTTATTTACATTTACTTTTAAACTGAAACATAAACTGATGTTTATCAAAACTATCTAGTGGCAAGTAGTTCCTGACTGTACATAAATTAAAAGGTAGATGGAAAGCTCAAAGATATAGGTTACCAGAAAACATTTTTATAGATAATAGGATAAACTCCAAGTAAGGTAATTTTTTTTATAACATTCACTTCATTCCATTTATGGTAGCAACTGTTTAAAATTTATAATCAATGATATGCTAGTTAATAAATGGAACTGGAATAAAACAAATTAAAAAAATGAACAAAATAAACTTAAAAGTTAAATAAGAGATACAGAAATAATACATACCTCAGAAATATTTAAAATGTACGGCCCATTTTCAAATTGTGGTGCATTATCATTGACGTCCATAACTCTAATATTTACTGGTATTTTAATCTGAAATAAATTAAATAGTGAATTAAAAACATGGAAGAAAGGCTTTACAAAAGTCAAAAGACATTTAAAAAAAAACAAAAAACTTACAGGATCGGAAGAGCCTTTTGGTGTACATAACACATGAATATATACAGATGAGATCCCATTTTCTCCCTAAAAATGGAGAAAGATTAAAATAATAAACATTTGAAAAAAAGAAAATGAGGGAAAAAAGGAAAAATGTTGTGATGCATTGTCAAATGGTTTTAACTAATAAAACTTGGTTTAGTGGGAAATTATATCTCCAAATTGACAGTATTTATAAAACATAAAAATTTGTCATCTTAATTTTGATCAGTCTGTCTATCATCTCACAAGGATTAAAATTGCTGTCTAGGAAGTAATTGTTTTCTGATACCCATTTACAAGTATCTCCAAAACTCCCCTATGAATGGCATATATTTCTTATAAATACAGTTCACAAGAGGTTCTCTCTCTCTCTCTGATCATATATTTTGGTTTGTTCTTTCATTAAAATAGTGGTGCATGCTCCAAGACCACTTTTGTAGAATTATTTCACCTATGTCTTAGGTGAATTATGTGAGATTCAAAGCACTTAGCTATCCCGTGGTTTGGAGAATTTTAGAGAGGAAGGAGGAGAGTCGGTGATGAAGAAATGTGTGGGAGGCCAGAAACAGCTGTGACAGGATAAACCACAGACCATGCATACTTTAAGTGAATGTAGACCCCAATGCCTTCCTTCTGATGATTCGAGGCAGCCCAAGCTGTTGGTACATGAATTATACTCTCTAGAAAACTATCAGCTTTTTGGCTGCTAAATTCAATGATAGATGCTAAAAAATTGATTTGAATAGAATGACACTCCAGTGGATTTTCTCAAAGACAAGAAGGTGACAATTCTCATCATGTTTATGTTGTAACTATTGGGAATGAGGAATTTTTGTTCACATATCTCCACAACTATTCATCAAGGGGTCTGAAAGAAGTCTAACCTTAGTCTGGTAACTTATAGCTAAATAAATATCAGCATACATTCCACGGAATTGAACCTGGTACATTTGGGTGTGCAATCTAGAAACCTACTGGGGTACAATTGACCTTATAACAAATGTATTCATCATTACTGTTATATATATATATATATATATATATATATATATATATATTATTATTATTAAAAAAAGTACTTAATGTTACTTTGTCAAATACAAGTGAGAGCTTCTCTCTCCATGGTTCCAACATAGAATGGAAAAACAGTATATATATATTAAGATAGTTCCAAACTAAGAAAATTTATGTTATTTATAATGTTTTTAATGAAAGGAATCAATGCTGGATGTCTTAAAGGTTTCTTACAATCGAACAATATAGCCAGGATAGACCAATGCCTCTACCAGCAGTTTTCTTCACTCATTACTGACATGGAAATTTTACCTCTCTTCTTGGTATCATATATATATGATATACTCAAATATATATATATATATATATATATATTAAATTGTATATACTCACAAATAATTGACTTACCTCCTTATCTAGCTTCTTAACAAGTGTTAAATTTTTAGTGCCTGGTTCAATTATAACAGGACTATCTAGTTCTTCCAGCCTTAGTTCTATGGTGCCCCTTGGTCCCACTTCCCCATTTATTTTTAGGCTACCTGAAAATGTAATTTTTCTCGGTAATTATTTGCAATATGCTTAATTATAAGGATTTCATTAATGTACAGAAAAAATATTTAATAAAATTGAAGTATAATTAATAGGAAACAAAATTTTAATTTTGTTGAAATGAAGATAAATTGTTTGATAAAGATAAATACTAAAAATACTATTAAATATTGAGTTGTTCTGTATTCAAAACTTTCAAAATAGCTGAAGTGGAAAATTTTGAAAATCATGTGACTATGAATCAGATAGTGAATTTCACTTACCTATGAGGGAACCAAGGGGAAGATCTTCGCTCGCGAAGAAATTTTCTCCGGAACCACCATTCTCTAAGTAGCATCTGTTGTCTATTCCTGTAACAAAAAAAAAAAATATTATAGACCAACAAGAGGACATTATTAATTATGTCTACCAGAGCTTTTAATAAGCTTACTGGAGTGTTAGTCATTTTAAATACTGGTTTGAAATCACTAAACCACTTTAAGAACTTTTTCATTATAGTTTTATAGGTAAAATTAAAATGTACGAAAAGAGAAATAGGTGATACAGAAGTAAAACAATGGTTCCTACAAAAACCTATAGACTAAAATTTTTGTTTAAATATGTATATACTGGCTTCTTTTCATTTTTTAAATTTTAAAAATATACTTCTGTACAAAGGAGTAATATTTTCTCTCTTTATTCAAAAACCAAAATCTTCAAAAAGATATGCCAATACCTGCGCAGTACATAATTTTCAAATCTAGGTTGGGCCTGGCTTTCTTAATTTTCCTATGCACCCTTTTTCATTCAAGCCATCTTCCTGTTTACAAGGTAAGAAATGTTATAGCTACATGAGCTGCCCTCCAAGGGGGGGGGGGTCCTCATAATCAGGGACTATATTCTAATTTGACTCCTCCTCATACTTGTGGAAATATTCACTAGAAAAAAGTAAGTGATTTTCTTTATTATTTAGAATTAAAATTTGTTTATTTTTTTTTTTTAGTATTGTAGAGCAGCTGAGCTTTGCCTTTTTTATTTAAGTAAGTGGGAATTTATTGTAATCCTTTCTACGTAACACAGGATATATCCTAGATTTCTTCATTTGAAATCCTAGACTATGGAGTGTTATACATTTTGATTTTATAAAGGATTACTTATGCCAAGGATGCCAGGTCTTCCATCATCCAATATGAACTATGTATTTTTCATTGAAATGTTCAGTTCAGGGTTCTTATATTACCTTCTTCCCAAGGTTTGCTTTCTTTACTTATCTGCTTTATTCTTTGCTTTATCTGCTCGGCTTGTCGGGCAATTAGAAGATATGAAATCCACCTGTTCTTAAACATTTTATATCTCATGATTACTTCAGAGAAGATTTGAGAAATATTATAGTACACCCTTGTGCGGGTATTAATATGTTTTTTAATCACAGTGAATACTTTGATAGTAAATTTGACTATTCGTCAAACGATTCTCTGTCTTCCCAAATATATTATTTTATCTTTAGTATCAATGCCTGTAATGTTAATTTTATTAATGGTAACATTTCAACTCCAAATAACCTAGCTCAGTTACATTTGCTTCACATGTTCTGAATTTTCTCTCTTTCTCAATTTTTTCTTCATATTTATTTGTCTTTGGCTGTATCACACCTTTATTATCTTACCACATAACATTGACTTTGTGAAACTAAAGATATTTTTTACTACCATTTTCCTCTTTAAGAATGTTTTTTATGGAGAGAGTACATAACCAAATAGATTACTTACACGTTATTTTACTTTTGTAAAGCATATTCTGGACATTTGATAAACTTTCACTGGCTCAGAACCTGGGGAACCAAGGAAGTGGGGTTCCAATTTTAGTGTATGTTAGATGTACTTTGAACCAAATTAGTTAGTTAGGTATTAAATAATAACAACTACATTTAATAATTTCTATTTAGTTTTCATTTTCCTAATTTCTCTTTTATTTTCATCTTCTTTCTTAAATTTTTAGGGGGGGAGGGGTAAACTACTTTCTATAAGAGTTGGTGCAGGTTGATCACCAAGTCCTTTGGAAGACTGAAGTGCTTAACTATGGGGAATTGATATAAAGTTGTTCAACTTAACTGGCTAATAGTGTGTCAGGACTGTAATTGCTAGATAAGTGTTGGCAGGGACTACAACTCTTGTCTAATCACTATGGTTGGGTTCTCACTCTATTCATTAAATCTGGCATTCCTCTCTGGTTGCAGCTTACTACTTTAACTTTCAGTGTGAACATCAGGAATGGATAAAATAAGCAACCCATGAAGCAAGACAGAAAAGATGAGCACGAAAACAAAAGTCCTTCACGCAGGGGCTGTGTAAACTAAGCAGATTTCCCACGTAAAGGTTTCCAATAGATAAATATACATACTGGAAACACCACCGCGGATATTAAGTGAATAAATATTAACTGTAATGAGAGATCTTTCAGTTAGAAGTTAATAACTCTACAACGGAAATCGTCTGAATTCTAAACCAAACAGGTCAGCCAACCTGAATTCTAGACCGGAAATAAAAACCATTAATGAAATATATCTTATTATAAAATATTAATTTTATTGAAAACTATTTACTATAGCTAGTGCTGTAATCAGTAATGAATCAGAATAATTTTAATCTCAATTGCTTTAATTTTAGTAATCTGTGAACAAAAAAGGGGGGGGGGGGGTCAAGAGAGCGTATTTGCATATATCTCACAAAGTAAAAGTTCAATTAAAACAATATTCCTTATTTAACCTTCAAATGGATAGGTTCATGAATATCAGCTTATTATCAATATAACATGAGTAGGAGTGGGGGTTTACTGAAAGCGGAAAACTGTAAAATCCAAATATCTCGGTTAATATTCTTGATAAAGAAAATGTATATAGAAAAATATTTATAGATCATTTAATTTGCAATCAGATTGGTTCTTTACAATTTTTTGATCCGACGTATATTTACGGATATATTTCGAATTTTCAAATTTTCCTATTGAATCGGCGGCGTTCTCAACAAAATTCGTACTGCATTTAACACTTTCAATACTTCAGTATTTTAAGTTAACTCCCTCTATGTCTACAATTTCATGCTTAAGTTAATGAAAGTATGTATTTAAACATTTCGGTGGACCAGTAAAGCATGTGAAATTGACACTATAGGAGAGGGAGTTTTAAGGAAATCATCTAACAAAGTCGTATATATCTTCGATCATAAGATTATCTCTAATGGGAATGACAAAATTCTCAATTTTAGCAGATTTCCCTTAAGGGAAATCAGCTATTGAGGTCGTACTCATGACGCGAGTTTCGAAAAATTTCTTCAAATGTCCATCGATCCTACCCAGGAGATGACGAAAATGAGGTCCGTTCAAAATTTTATATATATATCTATATCTATCTATATATATATATATATATATATATATATATATATATATATATATATATATATATATATATATATTTGTCTGTTAACGCTCTAGCGGTCGCAATTTTTGTTTGATCGTTACCAAACTCGGAATTTAATCGTTTTATGTAAAAAGGAAGATCAAGTTCGTTAATGGCTGAAATCGGTCCAGTGGGAGGGGGGGTTTAGAGGGGGGATTTTCGGAAAAATCGAAATATCTCCGTTATTATGCGTCGGATCGAAAAATTGTATAGAATCAATCTTATTACAAATTAAATTTACTATAAATATTGTTATATACATTTATTCCCTATCTTGAATATTAACCGAGATATTTGCATTTTTATTAAATTTGGGCCGGTAACGGATTTTTGAGTTTCTCGCCAAAACCTAGTTCGTCCCTTTGCCGTATGTGTTGGGCTCTTGTATGGAGATTTCTATATTGTATTACTTCACGTGGGAAATCTGCTTAGTTTACGTAGCCCCTGCGTGACGGACTTTTATTTAGTTTGCTTCATACATCCCCTCAACTGATTTTCTACTTAATGAACTAGGAACTAACAATATTGAAAGGACTCTATATTCAAAATTTCATGGGTATTCAGCTCAAAAGTTATCATGCACACGCACGCACTCACTTTGCAGGAAGGTGCTTTTGTCTTCCAGAGGCGTTAAGACGTAAAGTTATCTGACCTTAGGCCTATGATCTTCAGAAAAGGCAGGTCCCTCAGTAATACGAAAATTTGCTAGAGAGCAACAACAACTAGGTTCGTTAAACCAGTACCAGTTTTTTCCCCTTAATTACTGTATTGTTTTGTTTAAATCCAAAAATGGAGGAGAGAAAAGAAACTTATTGTAGTTTCATTATCAGTAGCATAGCTAAGCTCTTATCTTCTTCCTAAGGTAGGTTGAATTTTATAAATTATTACTGCTTAAGTTATTCAACGAAAACTCGTTAGTTGTTTAAGAAATTCTTTTTGAAACTATAAAAATAGAAAAAATTTCTATTGAGAACCTTGGTCTCACCAATGATGACCTCTTCAAAAATTCAGGATATTAAATATGATTGTATTAAATAATGTTAGATACAAGCAGATGTACATTTAATAATTCATTGCAACCAGTAAGTAATTGTAACATTATTATTATTTCTTCAACGAATCCTATTATTGAAATCTATTTTAACATGATTTAGTGTATTCACTTCGGTATTTATCGTCTGGCTAGGCTCCTGCTCCCGATAATTAACGTCTTGCTCAAGGTTTGCTATTTTCTATAGTAAAGCGGTACTAATTAAATATTGCATATGATTTCATTTATAAGTACTGCAATATTTACATTAATATTTAAAAGTATGAATCGTACTGGAAGGTGAAAAGCTGTTTTGAGACTAGGCATTTCACTTACTAATTCTATTCAAGATATTAAGCAGTTATGCTGAGTCAGTTGATAAATGCATCAGCTTTCTAACAAAAAGGTTTAGTGAATGCTTCCTACTTCAGGATATTAATCTTCTCTCAACCTATATTATTTACAACAAGGGACTGTTGTTTATTTTTGTGCTTAACCCAATAGAAAAGAAGTTTTAAAAGATATGGACTACTTTATACGTTTTAAAATTGTTAGATATTAACAGGTACAGTTATATAAAGCAATTTATTTCATTCGGTTATTAACTAAAAATAAACAAATATTAACAATACAAATAAAATGTATACAGAGAATTCCCACACGATAGCTGAAAGGTTAATTGGTTTGCCAACTGATGATGACTACAACTATTATTATTAACATTTACTTTTATTTAATTTATTTATTGTTTTAATGACAAGATTTAGCTGTGTCAGCAACTCACCATCGGTGAGCAGCCACACTTCTCAACAGTTCCTAAAGTTTAGCAGGCAAGCGATAAAATCAACAGGTTTTGCGAGAAAATATGTGCTAAACGTATTATTTATACCCTGAAGAGATGCATATGGGTCATTATAGTTGTGTGGTGTTTGAACAAATTTACCAACTCCACAAAGATGCAGAAACCTCAGTTAATTTCAGGAATTGTTGATATGTTTTTACATCTCGTATTGTCCATACTCCCTGCCTAGGGGCTCAGGTTGGCCATGTGAGTTAAAGCGTTGGCCTTTATCTCACATGGTAAGCCTAGAGTGGCGAGTTCGATTCTTGCCTGCGCAAAGGAATTTATTTAGTGATGGAATTCATTAAATAACATCCAAAAATCCCACCCTGGCTAGAAATGGGTGGTAACCTGTAGATTACCCGTCCCAATTAGCGCGAGTCGCAAAAAGTGGACGCTAATAAATAATAATACTCCCTGCTTATTGCTATACCAACTAAACCCACCACAAAATGGTCTGAGAAAGAAGTGCCCAGCAAAACATATTTTGTGCCATCAGGAAGGAGTACCGATGGCTTACCATAAGCAACGATTAAGTAATGGAACTGTATGGCTAACCTGATATCATCTGTGCTAATAATAGCTGATTTCCCCTCAGAGAAATCTGCTAATAAGAGCAGACTTCGGTAGCTTGGAGAGGTTAGGAAAAAAGATGGCGTAGAGGACTATGTCCTTCAGGTACTCTGACGCCCAGTAAGTTTAGTAACAAGAATGGCTACTTTTAGGAGATTTCCCTTAAGGAAAATCAACTATTGAGGTCATACTCATGACGCGATTTTCGAAAAATTTCGTCAAATGTCCATTGATTCTACCCAGGAGATGACGAAAATGAGGTCCGTTCAAAATTATATGTATATCTATATATATTTGTCTGTTAACGCTCTAGCGGTCGCAATTTTTGTTTGATCGTTACGAAACTCGATATTTAAACGTTTTATGCAAAAAAACAGATCATGTTCATTAATGGCTGAAATCGGACCAGTGGGAGGAGTGGGGATTTTCGAAATCTCTCCGTTACCATACGTCGAATCAAAAATTGTATAGAACCAATCTTATTGCAAATTAAATTTACTATAAATATTGTTCTATACATTTATTCTCTATCTTGAATATTACTCGAGATATTTGAATGTTTATTAAATGTGAGTGGACAACGGACGAGTGAGTTCCCCGCCAAAAGCTAGTTCGGCCGTTTCCGTAACTGTTCGGCTCTCGTACGGAGATTTCTGTATTGTATAACTTCACGTGGGAAATCTGCTTAGTTTACGCAGCCCCTGCGTGACGGAAGTTTTGTGATCATATTGGTAGCTCCTCAGTATCCTTAATAAGTAAAGTCTTGGTACCAAATAGAAGTAGAGCGAAAGACTCGTGTTGATATTTGGAAAGAATGATTCTCCAACCACATGGAGAACTGAACTTCGACAACGAGTTGCGGTAGGCCTTGGTCAATTTCCATTGTCTATAACATCAATAATGACCTTGGAATGATTTTGTGGAACACATTACAAATTTTCTTTATTCACTCTTATAGATTACACTGTGTCTTTAGAATCCTATTTTAGGTTCCTAAACATTATACCTTATCTACTTTCACATCCAAGAAGATCATAGCATTTGACTTCCATCTTTGAGAGAACCTAAGCTAGTTGTGGTTTGACGAATGAACCTTGGATTGGCTTATGCCATGCTAAGGTTTGTTTAAACAACGAAAAGTTTGGAAATAATAGCTACACTTATCTCTTGATGTTTGTGATTTCTACTTTCATTCTCATTCTTAGGGAGATATAAATATAGATTTATTGAATGCAATGATTCCCCTCTTATCCTATTCTGTTGCTTGTTATAAGCTCATGTCTAACAATCTTAACCACTGCCACAATTTAGGGTATGTTACAGCCTCTAATATACATCATCACATGACATTAGCAGAGGGATTAATGAGCTACGTGACCATGATTCAATGCGTCCCTAGAACCCAGCAATGTGAGACAATTAAAACAAGTTACATAATTGAATGCAGAAATTTGATTCAGAAGTTCGATATAGTATCTCATCTGTAGAACGAGTTGATGCCGTATGTGGCCAGTGTTTGACCCGTCATGAGAACTTGTGCAATTGAGATCAGTTTTATTAACCAAAATATAGTTAATTTGAAAACAAAAATGATAGGCCCCCATTTAAAACCTATATATTTAATTTAAAGCTGTAAGCCCTGAGTTTTACCAGTTGCAACACGAAACATTCTCACTGCTGGGCGCTTAATAGTGGTAACGGTAAAATCTAATTTGTCAACTGCTTTACAGAAAGCAAGGATAGTACTGCTTCAGCAACCCAGCATTAAATAACCTCCGACTTTGATCCAAATGGAGTATTGTAGTTGTCGATATAGTATATGGAAAATAGTTCAAACTATATAAGCTACTGAAAAAAACACTAAAGGAGTGTGCAAGCTAAACAATTTGAGAGCAAAGAATATTTGGATAACCTGATTCCTTAAATGAGAATTATGCTACAATATTCTGGAAGAAACTTTAATGGAGTATATCCTAAAGCTTCATTTTGGAATAGTTTCGCTATGAGCTTATTTTGGAATCAATGTAACGATATTTTAATATGTCAAACAGACATGGATTGATGATTTCGTTTTGAATTTTAGTGTTAGACGTCAGTAATTCTAAGTCAAAAGTTATTATTTCATCATTTGAGCTACCACTCTTATAATAGAATTTTACTACAGATAAATTATAACTAAAATAATATTTATTGTCGTCCAATTTATACAACTAAGGCTGAATGGACCATCTTGAGGTATTAAAGGTTATAACCCTTTTCGGGGCTGAGTTGAACTAAGAATTTTATTGACTGAATTCCTCACTAAATTCACCTTTTACGACTCTTGGTTTACCAAGTGTATTAAGATCAATATGGTAACTTGAGTCCCCAAAACATCAACTATAACTATAACCACTACAACTAATAACCTTACATTAGGAAAGTATTACTTCCTTGTTTTAATTTATTTACACCAATTTTAAACAATAATTAAATATATATACATTTTTTTATAGTAATAGAAAATAATATTTCCCCGTCCTAAGTGGTAGTGTTCAAGCCAAATAACTGTGTTTTATTCACGAAGTCTACGATTATGATAACTGTTGGTGGTTTTCACGCTTGTTAATTTCAACACAACACTAGAGAACATCTATTACAAGTTCATGGTCAATCGCGAATGAATTCATCTCTGCAGAAAGTATGTCATTTCAAAATGAATGAAAGAATGAGCTATTGCACTGTTGAAGTGAGCCTTTAATAACAGTCTATAATTTACCATTCATAACTATTGAGACCCCCGTTTCAGAGGTCAGCCATTTGAAAGGATTCCTGAGAGTGATTTTCCACACATTGAATAAAATTGTCTGGATAGAGCGAGGTGCTGTATTCGAAGGGAATGAACCAAAATAGAAACAAGACATTGAATAGAAGAAAGAGAACAAACACTGCCTGTGAATTGAAGACTATCTAAAAGAAAAAAAAAATCGTTTCATTATCTTCTCGCTTAGAATGTCTTAAGACCCATTGTCTATTGCAATGTATCGTATGTGATCTCTGGCAAATGCTTGCTCGATCTACAATAGCTAGTGTTCATAGACTTTAACAATTCGTCGATTCTAAGGGCTTGGGGTGGGGATAATTAGCCATCAGCGTTTCTTAGAAGAATGAAAAAAAGTATAGACGTCTTCACGAAGTGGGTTGTTTCCCACTACTAGTATATAATACTAATGCCAAATCTATCTGTCCAAAGGCGACATTAGAATACAACAGATAATCGTGTTCAAGGGACCATATTCGAGGCTGTCAAATGTTATGCTACTGTCGAAGAGTACAACTATCGGCAGGCAAGTATGAGGTGCCCACGCATCGAAAGCGCGGGTTAGGTGTGTTCAAAGATTAGGCAGTAATGTTGGCCTCTTTCTATTGATTTGATAGTAGGCAATAATAATTCTTCATAAGTATAGTTCATACCTTCGATCAATTGTACTCACTAGAAGGTCGGGTGCTTAGGTATTCGGTCTTATGTACAAGTACAATTAATTAAATTTTATTTATTCATCTCTACTTCGTGCTACTAAGGCTAATTGTGACTGTTATAATGTACACAGGTACTCGCCCTTTTTTAGCCAAGATAGGGCAAAGGATTCTATTTAATGAGTTCGTCACTAAATAAATACCTATTGCCAGATGGGAATCGATACCCCGTCTCTAGGTTTACCATAGAACATTTAGAAAAGTCCGTCACACAGGGGCTGCGTAAACTAAGCAGATTTCCCGCTTGAAGTTTAATAACAATACATAAATATACAAACGGTCACTAGAACATATTTGCATTGCTCAGGACGAAAAAAATCCATTAGAACAATATTTGTTACTGAGGCTTCAAATAAAGTGCTTCATAATATAACAGCTTATTGTTGATATGACATGAGCAGGAGTGAGCGTTAACTGAAGGCCGAAACTAAAGAAACGCAAATATCTGGGCTAATCATTAAAGATAATGAAAAAATGTATATAACAACATTTATAGATCATTTAATGTGTAATAAGATGGATTCTATACAATTTTTCGATCCGACTTACAGTAACAGAGATATTTTGAATTTCCATAATTCCTCCTCTCTGAACCCCCCCCCCCCCTCCAACTGGTCCAATTTCAGCCATTAACGAACTTGATCTTTATTTTTACATAAAACGTTTAAATATAGAGTTTGGCAACGNATCAAGTAAAAATTGCGGCCACTAGAGCGTTAACAGACATATATATATAAATATATATATATATATATATATATATATATATATATATATATATACGAACATCATTTTGAACGAACCTCATTTTCGTCATCTCCTGGGTAGGACCGATGTGCATTTGAAGAAAATGTTCGGGTCTTGAATACGACGTCAGTAGCTGATTTCTTTTGAGGGAAATCTGCTAAAACGTCACATGGCTAACCTGTGCCTCTATGTATTATAGTATAGGATAAGGTGTAAGGTTTGATTCTCCATCGGAGGGACAGGTGCTTGCTACGCCATTCTGCTCACGAACCGTATCTCCTTCATTTCCACTTAACATCTACTCTACCTCTCCCTCTCATTCTCTTTCTGTCCCTCTCTCTTGCTCTTCTTACTCCCTCCTTTCATACACAATGCCCTATCTGTAAAATTGGGCTCAAAAACGATATGAAACATTTCAATAAATTTAAATTTATTACTAAGATCCAATTTCCAATATTATGAAATTTTATTTAAGTAAATGAAGTATTATATTAGACAAAAATGATATTTTTCAGATTTCATATATAACCTTTTTGACCCTAGCTGAATCCATTGAACTACTTGCCGTGCGGCAGCATACATCACATCTTACTAACTCAAAACTATTAGTGTTAGAATGTTGAAATTTCATATTATGGACTGTTGTAACACCTGTTTGTCCACCTTTTCTTTTGATCAAAACCGACAAGGAAAATGGGTGATTTAGAGGAGGATGAAATAAAAAATTACAAATTGCTCTGTATTACCAATTAGAAAAACGTCTATAAATTGTGTTCTATGACATATTTCTATCCGATACATTGGAATGATGATAATGTATATCTCTATCGAATGAAGTAATTTTCAATAATGTCAAGTAAAACATGTTGTTTATTTATTCTAACAGAAGTATAAGGAAGCCATGTGGTGTACACATCAGAGTTTTATATTCTTATTTTGTGTTTGTGTGTGTGTGAATTCTACTTTTCTTAACTTATATCTTATTTAGTATTAGTTAAGAGCATGTGTTTTCTTCTTTTACTTTTAGCAGATTTCCTTAAGGGAAATCAGCTATTGAGGTCGTACTCATGATGCGATTTTCGAAAATTTTCTTCAAATGTCCATCAATCCTACCCAGGAGTTGATGAAAATGAGGTACGTTCAAAATTATATATATATATATATATATATATATATATATATATATATATATATATATATATTGCTCTAGCGATCGCAATTTTTGTTTGATCGTTACCAAACTAGATATTTTGTCGTTTAATGTAAAAAGAAAGATCAAGTTCGTTAACGGCTGAAATCGGACCAGTGGGAGGGGGGGTTAAGAGGAGAGGATTTTCAAAAATTCAAAATATCTCCGTTACTATACGTCGGATCGAAAAATTGTACAGAATCAATCTTATTGCAAATTAAATGTACTATAAATATTATTCTATACATTTATTCTCTATCTTGAATATTAACCGAGATATTTGCATTTTTATTAAATTTTAGCCGATAACGAATGACAGTTTCCCGCCAAAAGCTAGTTCGGGCCTTTGCCGTAACAGTTCGGCTCTCGTAAGGAGATTTCTATTTTACTTTTTGTGTTTAGAAACCTGGCGTGATTACTTGTAGTAAAATAGGTAGATATTCTAAAATACTTGGATAACTAAAACCTCAACGAATCAAAAGATAGTAGTGGAGTAGATAGTTGACAGGCCATGGGATAAAATCTTGAAGCAGGGCTTGAGAACCCCTTTAAATTGTGTTGGGATTCGTAGAGCACAGTCGCATACAGAAGTGCGAGTATGGTAAGACAGGATAATTGAGCTTATGTGTACTCGTAGGTTGTTGAAACAATCAGGCCAGAAGATAACATACCTGTAAGGTTTCATTCAAGATTGGAAATTTATCAAGACATTTTCATACAAAAAAGAAAAATGAGCAAAATACAAACTATGTTGTGCCTATATAAGCTACGTTCTTCGTTGCTAGAATTAAATCTCCATTTTTTTTTGTATTTCACCCTAATGTGACTAGATGTCCTCAAAGCTTTTCCAACATTTCACATAAACTGTATATTCATCTTCTTGGTAAAAGGAAGCGAACGAAACATCAAGTAATGACTAGACTCGAAGTCGGCCGGAGCAAAAGAAGATTCTGTATTTTGGTCCGCTTTCGCCGACCACACAACTCCTTGCGATCTTTACGCTCTTGCCGCCAACCAACACTTTCCCAGCAGATGTAGCCGGCTAGAATGGATTATGGACGCTGAGTGACTGCTACCTGGATAACCGTGACTACCTCTGATGGATTCACCTCTATTTCTCCGTCCATATCGTCAGTTTCAGCCCGTCTCATATGGGGCTACTGACATATGATATTGGCAGAATTTAACATACATTCTCTGAGTCACTGTGAAAGTGTGAACGAAAAGTTAAAAAGTGATCAGAAAGTTTTAGACATAGCTTTGAAAGACTCGCAAATATTATCATTTCATTTTTACAACTTCTTACACACAGATATGTGCCCAATGTCTGCTACCACACTTTAGAATTGATCTACGAAACATAAAAATTATATTTTTATGTTACTTAGATCAATTGACTAAAAAGGACTAAACATATTAAGCAATTTCCTATGAAGGTACCTCTACCATCTTCTCTACTATTACACTTTCCTTGCCAGTGAATGCTTTCTGTTCCAAGCCGCCTTTTCTTTCGTAAGTCGAGTCTCAGCCTCGATCCTAAGTAGACTGGAGGCAGCTAAATGAGCTTTGAACCCATATTCCTTCTAACGAATTAGACCAGTAAATTCTACAGCAAAATGTTGTTAATACAATATTTAGGGTAGTACACCAATAAAGTATTTAAGATTTTCCACGAGATGGAACGACCCACAGTTATTTCACTTCCTATTCTCTATTTCTTTCTTAGGATGGGCCCTATATAAGCAAGACTTCGTGTTGCACAACCTCAATATCCTAGTAGCCTTCTAGAAAATTTGTCATATCCAAATATATGAACATATAACTAAGTAGCTACCAGCCCTTACAATTCAAGGCCTAAAAAATCAATACAATCAGCTGGAATGTTTCATCAATTTTGGGACCCTTGCCTCTAACAGCCGTCACTCAGATAATCCATTCTCCCTTGGCCTGCCTCGCTTTCTGGAGTTCCATGCTACATTTTTAGCAGATTTCCCTTAAGGGAAATCAGCTATTGATGTTGTACTCATGACGGAATTTTCGAAATTTTTCTTCAAATGTCCATCGATCCTACCTAGTAGATGACGAAAATGAGGTCCGTTCAAAACTGTATATATATATATATATATATATATATATATATATATATATATATATATATATATTTGTCTGTTACAGCTCTAGTGGTCACAGTTTTTGTTTGATCGTTACCAAACTCGATATTTAGTCGTTTTACGTAAAAAGCAAGATCAAGTTCGTTAACGGCTGAAATCGGACCACGGGGAGGGGGGGTTTAGAGGAGAGGATTTTTGAAAATTCGAAATATCTCCGTCGCATCGGAAAATTATATAGAATCAATCTTATTGCAAATTACATTTACTATAAATAATGTTATATACATTTATTCTGTATCTTGAATATTAACCGAGATATTTGCATTTTTCTGTTTTCAGCTTCTGAGATGAGATCGGCTAACTTCGGGTCTAGTCGTGAGCTTCCGTCAAAAGCTAGTTCGGGCCGTTCCCGTAACTGTTTGACTCTCTATTCTGAAATTTCTCTATTGTAAAACTTCACGTGGGAAATCTGCTTAGTTTACGCAGCCCCTGCGTGACGGACTTTTTATTGAGTATCCGAAAAAAACCACTAGACTGCCTGATTTTAATACGGGTGGATGATGTCAGGTCCACCATACAAAACTTCAGCTCAACCTTGCCTCTATCCTATGCTACTCTCTGGCACTCCAAATGTTCTCTTCTCTGCCAGACCAGATCTTTCCTGTTTCCTCTGGCGTGAGTCCACGTTTTACTGTATTCAGAACTGGTGATCAGCTGACCATTTCATAAATGTTAATTTTTGGCTTTCCTAAGATGTTTTCTGTCTGGTATACAGACACACACATAACCCCTGAGTCTCGAAGGTCTCATACATCCAATTTTCATAGACCGTTTCCATATTAATTATAAGTGCCAGATCATCCACTGTTCGTGCGACCTCTTCAACAGCACCAGCCAACTCTGTGAGGGCATACGGGACTGGCACGGTTAGTCCTTATGATGAGCTATGAAATATATCTAATACGGGTTTCATAAGGCAAACCGTCGTTTCCAGAGTTATCCTTGTCAATCGAAGAACGAGCTAACTATTGCTACTGATTTTCAGTACCCCTATCCTAGGCTTTTTGGATTGTTAAAGAACGTCTATATTATAGCGACATTTCGTCAATTATAGTAATAATTGATGATAACAATGTTTGATTGAAATGTTTTGTTTAAACCAATTCCTAATAGTTATTTTCCATTTAAAAAATATTAAATGGTTGTAATTTTGTTAACACCTATGCTAGGAGGTTGGCGCTGCCTGGTGAGTCCTGGAGAGGCCCGTGCAGCACGGTCTACTGGCCAACCAGTACCACGACTACTACTGTACTAACCGTTGAGGATACCAGGCCTAGGATGTAGCAAGTACTAAGGAGTCTGAAAACATGGAGCTTCTAACGCCATACCTCTGTGGGCACATGTCTCATGAATAAAACGGATGTATCTTTAATAACGGGAGCACCTGCTATTCGTACCATTCTTAAAAGTCAAAGGAATTTAGTACGTCACAACACATTAAAGGGATTTCTCATGAGAATATCTTAAACTAAATTTGTTATTTTTGTAGATAACGTTTAAGGCGACATCAGCATGAGTAAGTACTTGTGATGTGATTTTAGACAACTGTCAATCAATCCTAATTTGGCTGGGTATCGTGAGCATCCCCCAGATCACTTATGACGCCATCTCACATTCTGTTACAGTATCCCTGGACTGCGACCTGACCAGACCAACAGTGGCGGCGATGTGTAGCCAAAGGGCTACCGAAAATCTGCGTTTCAAAGTGTGACGAAGAGGCCGCTGGAGCAGAAAGCCATAGTGGAATGGAGGAACATTTGGCGAAGCGAAGAAGTCTACGAAAACGATTTTGGATAGAACTTTTACATGTAACGCAAAATAACCGAGACCTTTGAATATTTACATTTCACACCTACTCAAATCCTATTCCTTTGTTAAGGTTTTGAGCATAAATCAATTTGAGTTTTGTATCACATGAAATTTTTAAATATTAAAACTGGTAACGAGCTACCATTTGGTATTTCAGAAGTAAAATTGTTACGTGTTGCGAAAGAAAAATTGTTCTCTTTAGCGCCCATAGAATGTTATCTAAATAACCTTTGACAAGATCAAAGGTATTTTCCTCAAGGAATGTAGAATTTCTCCTAGGTAAATTTTGTATAAGCTAAGGAGGAAGGAATAATCACCAAGAATCCCGATTACTGAGGAGTGAAGGTATTTCTTCTCGTTTCTCGATGGCCCTGGTTTTATTTTCTTACTGGTCTTCTTCAGGAGCCTTTAGATGCGGAACCATCCGGGGTAGAGGGCGGAAATTAAAATCCCCAGGAATTGAGGGTGGCTTGATGCTATTTGCACTGGAACGGAACCAACGATATTGTAACCTCAAGGTTCCAGTCCTTTCCATAGCAGCTTATTACAGTTTATAGTTGGTCTCTGAGGAGCTCACAAATAAAATCATCCCGGCTGATGAAGCAGACAGAAAGGGATGGAATGCAAATAAGATACAGTGAAAGGGAGTTAATTTTTAGACTAACATTTAGAAATTGGCATGATTTTAATAGGATTTGTATGAGGTAATAGTTTGAATGAATCTAAATATCATCCCTTAAGGGAAATCAGCTATTGAGGTCGTACACATGACGCGATTTTTGAAAAAGTTTCCATAATTGTCCATCGCTCCTTCCCAGGAGATGACGAGAATGAGGTCCATCCGTTCAAAATTATATATATATATATATATATATATATATATATATATATATATATATATATATATGCCAGCGCTCTAGCGGTCGCAAGTTTTGTTTGATCGTTACCAAACGATATGTAAACGTTTTATGGCCGAAGTTCAAAATAGAGAAAACACTAAAAAAGAATTCAAACTATATACGTTATTGTACGTCAGATTGAAAAATAATATAGAACCAATCTTATTGAAAATTAAATGTACTATAAATATTGTCATACATATTTATTCTCTATACTGAATATTAACTGAGATAATAGCATTTTTTAGACACCAACATTTGCTATTTATTTATTCAAGTAGATACTTCAAGAGAATCGTCTGAGTAGGAGCCGGGGTAGCGGACTTACCATTCAATTTGCAATAGAAAATAGAATTGACGTGATATGATTTCGTTTCCATTGATCCGGTACAACTGTTAGCTTGTGAACTAGGTTCTATATGTGAGGTAGTTAGTTATACGCATTAGTTCATGATTATATTTACTAATGAACTTTGTAAATTATCTTGGCATTAGGTAACATGATATTGAACATATTCAAGTGCATCACTTTAATGCCAATGAATAGATGCAATGTTAATCAGTTCATCGCCTTTTTTTTTTTTTTCAAGAGATGTTTCTATCAATCCAGATTTATATGCCGTTGCAGACATCTGCCATAATTTTCTGTTATCTATATTTGTATTAGATGCCGTACTATTGTTTGTGTTGACCTTCTCTAGCCAAAGCGAATCTAAGTTTTATATCTCCTTTTACTCAGCTATCGACCTTTATTCTAATTTCCAAGTTACAAAATTCGTTTTCCATGTATACTTCCAAGACACCATGTCGTCATACTTCAATCAATGTCTTTTGAGTTAAAATCATTGATCTATTTTGGATAATTCTTTATTCGCCATATCAATATATCACAAAAATTGGGAAATCTAGTTAGATATTTATATAGGCCACCTTTCACCTGGAACGAAAACGAACGAAGAAGCGATGAAATCGTGGGAACGTTGTTAGTAAATAGCTCCATTTATTAAAAACGTCAAACAAGGTATGTCAGAGAAAAATATCTAGCCTCCCTATCAATATAGTTCTTTTTCTCATTTCTTGTTGAAATATTTTAAACGATTTTCCTTGTTGAGGATCTTCCTTTAAGCGAATGTCTGAATATGACGTGTAGGACATATAGGTCTCAAAAATATCTTCAAATCATCAATAAGTGTTGAACATGAGTTCCAAAAACATTTGTTTGATTAAAAAATAAGGATGTATGTCTCAGCCGCAGTTATCTTATTATCGAAACCAAACATTGAATATTAATCTGGATGTACACAGTAAGCCTGTTTTCCTCTACTACACGTTTTACATTTTGCCAAGGTGCAATTTCAGAGCAATAGCTCCATCTTCAGTGCCTGTTTTGAAGAGCACTGAAGATGGAGCTGCTGCTATGAAAGTGTATTCTGTCAAAATAATATGTATTGTAGAGGATAACAGGCCTACTGTGTACATCCAGATTTATTCGTTCCTCTACCTCTCAGCTTCCGTAGAAGAAAAATTGAATATTAAATTTTTTTGAGGAAAAGCAAAAAAGATATAATTCGATTTCATGATACATTGACTTATTGTTAAAGCGCGTTGACTAAATGTTTACGTTTAATGGGAAGAAGTTCAGATTCCTCAAAAGTCAAATAAGGGAAGAACCTAAGAAGGACATGGAGTACCCGTTGCTTTCAGGAGTTAGTTACTCGATACCCAACAACACCTCTACTCAAGAGCGACAGACCTGTCGGTGAATACTAAGTACACATTGACTTAGGACTGTCCTCCTTGATGGTCACAACAAGACGGTAGCGTAGAATATAAATGAACTCAGTCATTTGTGAACGAGTGTTACTATTCGGCCTTCTAGCTCACAAGGACAGGTTCCCACAGATTGCCCAAATCTCCTGAGGCGCATTTTTCCCAAGGAGTGAACATTAAGTGTTAAGAGAATAGATTAGTGAGGTGACAGTAATCTGCTGAGGCTATGCGAGTCAATGGTGAGGCTACAAAGGAAGCCATTACAGGCCGGGACCACCCCTGGATGGAGTTATCTCGGAGATGTCATCTGACAAAGGCCCCGGCTGATGGATGGTTGTCGCTCCGCTATGTATACTCCGCCCTGTCCACCTTCTGCAGTCATCATGCCTTGTCTGGCACAAGTCTCCATCTGCCCCCTTTTATGGTCCATTACTGGACATCAAGTCATTCAATTAGATGGCAAAGTGAAAGAGTGAGTTCTCACTACGTTTATAAAGTAGTGTATGGTTACGTTGAAACTATTCTAGTGATGTATACTGCGATTTGTCTGATGGTCCCCAAAATCATTTAATGAACTTGATTATTAGGCTCATATTTGGCGTCAACAGGTGTCTTGCGGTATGAGATATTATGCTAGGTAGAAAAGGCTGCTCATTATCTTCTTTGGATTATATTCTCTAGGTAAAATCTGCCAATCACGAGTTTCCACTCCTTGAGGTTTAGTGCTCATAACTGACATTACAATATAAATACATACTCGACATCACGTTCTCAAAAATCGCTCTAAATTATGTGTATCTCCCTTAATTAGGTTGATCGCATTAAGAGAAGAAGTGTATGGAAATTAAAAAGAAATCTAGTAACTCCGTTTATAGGTTGTTTCAAAAAATATATACTTATTACAAAATATTAACTATCGATAGCTGTGCCTCGACTCGGCAATTGGAGAAACGAATACATAGTCTAGTTTAGTTTCGAGTTGATTTTGAAGGATTACGTTGTATAGTAGTTTGAATTTGTGCAACATTCTCTGCAGGAACACGAGGGCGGCAAGGACTATTTCCTATACATACACATCCTGCATCTACAAACTGTTGATACCATCAGCGAATGTTCCACTCATTCGTAGGATCAATTTGGCACCTCAACTTGAAAAATCTTTGCGCTGTAATCCCGGAATTACACTTCGCCAATTCGAGAACACAAAATGATTTCTACTGTGGAGTACCGATTTTAAAAATATGGCCGTTACCAAACAAAACAGAAGACAGCTGACATCTAGTGGCTATAATAAAAACTAAACAATGTATTCTTTTCTCCACTTCCTATGTATTCGGTTCTCCGTATATTCTTTTTGAAACGCCCAATTTGTGTTATAGGAACTTGTATGAACTATGCAATTGTCGACAAAATATATAGCAAAGAAATTTTCAATTTCCCCCTTTCTCTTTTCTCAATTCGATTTCGGTCATTAACAACCTAGTACTTTAATTTTACATTCGTTTAAATACGTAATTAGGCATGAGAATAAGAATTGCCGCAGCTGGTGTCAACATGTTTGACTTAAAAAAATCTTCATTGACTGAAAAAATACAATAGTCTACCGGGCCTGTTCATGCGTTGTTGTAAGTGTAGTTCAATAAAGCTCATATTCCTAATGTAAAAAGTTCTTTCTTAATTGCCATAAAAAGAAATGAATATTCACACAAGGAGTTATTTGAAGAAGATGACGATAAAACGCGACTAATTTCAATAAACTTGTAAGTTTTTACGTCCAATCAAAGAGATCTAGGGGATACATGCGTTTCTCCACAATAGAGACCTACTAATAAAATAACGTGAACAAATTATTGATAAACATAGTTCCCCACTTGTGAAAGGCCATATATCTGATAAATTTTGGATTAAATGACTCCCTTATAAAAAATAAACCCCAATTCATTTCAGGGATTATTACACCCAAAAAGAGGTCAGTATGTTATTCAAAAGAAATCATTTTGACAAATTAATTTGTTATGACTGAATTGGTTCGTTCACATTAATAATAAATCTTGCCCTTAGCTAAAAGAATAATCTATGTTCTTATAAAGAAAATTGGTTTGTAGACTATTCATTTTTGATTCGTTGAAATCTTTTTTATTTAGGACTTGGCCTATAATTCAAATATCGACTATTCAATCTGAAGAACAGAAATTCTTATTATAATTCAACCGATATATGTTAACAATTTAAAAGGTATTTCGATCTATTTTCTGTCCTGATTCCAACTGTCTCTCCCATCCTACCTTTAAAAATTGATAAAATTGATTCCCTATCATTTATCTACTGCTTAATACATGCATTCGTGAGAATGCACCTGAATCTTTGTATGTTGTTGGTCTATTAAACTTTCAGAGAAGATGACCTCTTAGTATCATTTCTAAAGAAATCAGTTACTCAGAACATAATATTTCCCATGTGCTGCAATGACACAATGATAATGTCATCTCATATTCTGCTTATTATTCATTTTTGAAAAAGAAAAAAAAAAACTCAAAAACGCATTTTGAATTGAAGTTTTATATGTAGAGATATAATAACAGCCAACCGTGGGCATAATAGCTTCACGTAGAAATCGCATTTAAGAAGTGTGGGTTTACACGGGACTAATCTGAAGTGAGTAGAACAATTTCAGAAAATAAATTGATCAATGCAACTGATAAAGGAATGCTTTTTGATCAGACTAATCACACTGTAACGGAAATATTTTCAATTTTGTACTCGAAATTGAAATGAAATGTTTAGCGCTATTTGTTTTGTAGGGACAAATAAAGAAAATCAGACGTATGAGACAATTTTTGAAATATTTCTTCAAATATCCATCGATTCTACCTCCTACATATGAAAAAAGATGTTAATTCAAATTTGCATCAATCACCACTTCAATCATTTTCACTCTCTAGTTTTATATATATATATATATATATATATATATATATATATATATATAAAATTTTATGCGGTCTATATTTTAGGCAGTATGTAACTAATACTTACTAGACAATTAGTCTAAAATAAAATGATGAACATATTTGTTAATTTATCCCGATATAGATAAGTCTTTGAACACCTCAGATGTTCTTAATGCGTTGGGCCCCACGGGCTTACCGGTGGACATTTTAATTTTTCCACAGGGGACAACGTGCCCTCCCGTGAACACACTACTTTCTACATTTCAAGACAATGTGCTCAGCGGTGGGGACGTTTTACTTACATTTAGCATTGGAGAACCTTGGGCTTGGTCCCAGAATGTAACCCTTTTTTTTAATGGACATGAATTGATATGACGATTTGAGCGTAATTCAAAGAATGCCCATTCGGTTGGCACGTGGCGCTCAACGTTTTAAATCCTAAAATGGAACATTGCACCTTGCTGGCGGATTGAAATGGACTAGCACTTTAACCCAGAACGTCGGAGGACTGTTACTGGAAATAGCCGATAATGGATATTTAGGAGGAGATGAGGGGAAACTTCCAGTTCGGACGATCATCTCGACGTGACATTGGCTAGATCACAACCTTCTCCCGGGGTTTCACCTGATTTTCTATCAAATACACTGCTATTTCCTACCTTCGTCGGGAGAGAGCTTTCTGGTGAAGGGCGGCAAAAATACTGGAAAGGATGAATTGCATAGTATTAGTAATATTTTTTAGGGAGACTCCTGAGGGACTCCATAAACCATATTATATATATGGTAAAGAACTGCAATATTCCCAGCAACGTAGATACTCAGCGAATTTCTCATTTAAAACTTTCAATACTTTAATAATATACATGGAAATTACCAAATACGCCATTTATTTTGAACTTGACATTTAAAAATTTTGAAGGAGTCTGCGGAATACATGTAACGCCCTAGATAAGATAGTATTTAAAGGAGGTCAAATGATAAAAGATTGCCCAAGAAGACGCTGTGGGGTATGCTAGGGGGAAGTAGGAATTGAGGTAGACTTAGAATACTGTGGCTTAATGAGTTCCAAGAGGACTGGCACCCATAATTATAAAAGTCTGGCTGGAATCTAACAAAAATGGTTGGGGCAGAGCTCTATGAATTTCAAAGACTGTAGCATTGAGTAATTAAATTTCTGCACAAGTGAAATTAGTAGGAATACGCCTAGAGGATAAGATAGTGTTATGCTTGCAAATAACTTAATTGTAATAGAATATACACTTTCTACTTTTAACCACAAACTTCAACAACTTCCAACATCATGTTCTCATACATCTATCAACCTACAACACATCTGATCTCTCCAAAAACTGAACAACTAAACATCTGATCTACTACAGATAGGTGTGGATCTTCTGAAAAATGTATTCACTGGTTCTCTTGAAACTTGAGGTGTATTTGTGGATTTTGTATGTAGTGTCTTATTGTGTGATATTTTTACAATTGTCCTGCTCAATAATATCAAGCTTAGCGCTGTTGTAACATATAAATTGGTGTTTATTTTCTACTTCTCATCTGAAGAATTTAAAACAGTATTCACAATTCACGACCCGCTCTCCAACACTGCTTTCTTGAAGGTAATATCTGTGATGTAATACGGATAATCAATAATAATAGGGAATATTAAAGCCGTAAGGGGTAGGAATTGTGTCTTTATACGGTTACTTTAATGACTATGAAAGTGTTAATCAAATGCCAGGTGGCAAATTAAATTTTTCAGAATAAGGAATAGCTATAATTGTACATTTTTCCTAGTGCGATATTCGTTTTGTGACTCAGCATCAAGAAGAACTCATTATTGAAGGTGACAGAACTTTCCTTAATTCTGACGGCAATGAATTATCTGGCCATGGCCTATCGTTTAGCAGTGACAAACTTTTTCAGCTTGTTTCAAATTTCAACACAGCCTGTGAAATCTCATTTGAAGAATAAAAAATCTCTATTTCTAAACTCTTAAAATACCAAAGAAAAAATAGTTATGTGGTCTGAATTTGTCATTCGGTGAAGGGAAACAAATCTACTCTGGAAGACATTTCCAGATCACAATCTTTGCTAATTTATCCCCTTTAATTTTTGTTGTATAGAGTTAGAAGGTCTTCTCATTCCATTGAAATGTGGATATATGACACGTTATGATGGGTAAACCTTTGATTTTGCAGAAATATTTATGGGTGGTTTAGCATTTAAAAGATATATACTATAGGATAGGTGGACCAACCGAACGCTATTTGTCAGAAGTAGATCATCCCTATTTATTGTTCTTCAAAGGTAATGAGCAACAAAATTACTCCACACTATTTTACAGGACAGTCTCAAAATCTTCCGTGAAGGTTAAGTTTAGATAAATTATTTAATTGAAGTTGTTTATCATAAGTGGAAAATTTTGATAAAATATATTTTTTGGGCATTACTACTATGATGATCTAGCCCCCCCTCCCTCCTCCTGGGCTATAGGAATTTGTTTAGTGACGAACTTATTAAATAAAACCCTTAGTCCCACCCAGACTATAGGAAAGAGAGGTAACTTGTAGACAGCCCGTCCCAATTAGCCTTAGTGCCAAAAAGTGGACTTTAATAAATTATAATAAATACCTTTTTTACATTGACTATTTATGTAGAATTATTTATGTTAAAGTAGGTCAGAGAGAGGGTGCACATAATTGTTACAATGGAAATTGAATGGCATCAAATAGTTTCCGCAAAATTCAGCAGAACGTTTTCTTATTTTTGCTTTCTTTCCACTGTCAATGTGAGCAATTGAGTTTTTCTTTGAGGAAGGCAAGTAAGTTATTATGGGAAAGAAGCTTCTTGTTAGCTATTTACCCCAGCGTACCCAATGATAATTGAAAATAGAAAGGGGGCAAATTACAAGAAACAATAACTAGGCGCATTACTGTCGTGTGACTGAGGGGAAATGAGCGAGAACATTAGTGTCACTGTCACTGTTCTAAGTAAAAACCATTCCTGAGAATTTCTCTCACCCCAACAACATAGGGTAGGTTGCTAATGGGTACTTCACTCATCTACTAGGAGAAACCACAGTAGTCTCTCACACATGCCCCAAATTATGTGTGTAAATACCAATGTATAAGAAATACTATAAAGATACTTATGTTCTATTTCCCGCAGGAAGTGGACCTCACTGGAGGTGATCGTTAGACACACGTACTTCATTAATTTTATTTCATATGCGATGTGCAAGCAACATAATTTTTATGAAGAAAAAGTCCGTCATGCAGGGGCTGCGTAAACTAAGCAGATTTCCCACGTGAAGTTTTACAATAGAGAAATCTGCCTAATAATAACAGTAGTAGTAGGGAATCTCTAGACATGGGTCTAGAATAATCATGAGGGATGAATAGTTACGGAAACGGCCGCACTAGCTCTCGGCGCAAAGTCCTGAACATGGCTGACTCCTGCCGACCACACAAACAATACAAATACAAATATCTCGATTAATATTCAAGATACAGAATAAATGTATAGAACAATATTTATAGTAAATTTAATTTACAATAAGATTGATTCTATAAATTTTTTCGATCCGACGCATAATAACGGAGATATTTCGAATTTTCAAAAATCCCCCCTCCCACTGGTCCGATTTCAGCCATTAACGAACTTGATCTTTCTTTTTACATAAAACGCTTAAATATGAAGTTTTGTAAGGATCAAACAAACATTGCGACCGCTAGAGCGCTAACAGACTCAAAACTCGCGTCAAATAACGCTCAAAGGAACTAAATATTACAAAACGCGGTGTTCTTCTCGAATTCATAAATTTGAAATGTCTCCGTTATTAAACGTTGGATCGGAAAATTGCACACAACCAATCTTATTGTAAATTAAATTACCTATAAATGTTTTTATATAGATATTTTCTGTATCATAAGTACTAACCGTGATATTTGGATTGTTTTAGTTTTCAGACATCAGTGAACTCCCACTTGTACTCATGGCATTTTAAATTACAATGAGCTGCTATATTATGAACCACTTTCTTCTAAGCTTAAATACCAAATGTCATTTTCAAGAGGTCTTTATTATGCGAGATACATGCAAATTCACGTCATTATATAAGATTTTACGTTCTTGTCTCCAAAAATGTTTATTTGATCTCTACCAAACTGGATATTTAATATTTTCAGTCTACACCTAATATCAAATTTGCTATTGGCTGAAATAAAATCTGGAACGGATGGGGGATTGGAACATTCAAAATATCTCTTTTATAATGATTCGAATAGTAAAACTATTGAATTGATGGAATACAGTTGTTGATATATGCATTTTCCGTAACTCAGAAAGCCTTCTTGAAATTCATACTGAAATTAGAGGTGCTTTTCTCACAAATTCATGGAATTGTGTCTTGCCGGAAATCCGTTTCATCCAAGAACAATACTTCCGATTGTTTGATTTACTTAGTGGGAAAACACACAAAGAACGTTTACTGCATCATATTCAATTGAACGCAATGTAAGCATTTGATGTGAGAGAAAGGTTTTGAAAGACTGCTGTGGTTTGGTTACGCAATATTAAATACGATCTTAGATTCGAGGTGGTCTGTGGTTTCGAAACTAGAATATAAAACTTCTTTACTGTGGATGTGGTTTCCAGATATTAATTATCTAGGCTATTGTATGCCTTCCTTACATACTCATAATTAATTTAGTAGGTGAACATGTTGACATAATTTTCAGTATTTGATTTTACTCTCGTTAATTCTTGAGAGTTAAGCGATTAAGCCTTGCACAAAATGAAATTCCATGACTACCAGGTTTTGAATACCTGATTAAATACTTAAAATTAGCTAAGCAAATAAACGTTTGGAGGTTCAGTAGATTTCCTTTTTTTCTCAGGGATGATCATAATTGAGAAAAAAGTAAGTGGAAAATATCTAAGTGAGTATTCATATATCGTGTATGCTAATACATCTAAATGCAAAAGATATTCAACTCTATTTGTTGAAATTATAAGGGCTTTAATTTTCCACAAACATTTTATCATGATGTAATTTTTTGAATTTTCTCAGTAGAGTTTTAATATGCTATTTATTCCTTCAGATACATCGAAAAACTTTTTATGTAACACATGTAAAAATAGTGAACTAAGACAATATTGAATAACACAGATTTTTATGTTTAAAAAAATAAATTGTAATACCTGCATTTATCATGATATTTAAAAATAAGAAAAAAAAACATCCTATTTTTTACCGGAATAATTAATTAATTAATTTTAAGTAGAATTAAAATTATACGAATTCCCAAGCAACATCTTTCCCAAAAAAAAACAAAAAAGCTTTCCCGGCAACGAAGCAAGTGTGATCACTTTTTTTTGATATTATGAGAGGTAACTTGGCGAAAAACCCATTTAACTGACAGAAGCAGTTAAAAAACACAATTCATGTAATTTAGTTTTCTCTTCTGTTTCTTACCATTTTCTCATTCATTTATAACAAGTCAAGATAGAATAAATGTATAATAACAAATTTATCCAAGGAATATATGAGGGGATTTGGAAATGTTTTTAAACACTTAAAGAATAGTAAAAAAACTTTATTTTCTACTTTATATTCTCTCAATAAATACTATTTTCTGCTATTAAAAAATTGTGAACAAATTTCTAAATGGTTTTCGATTATTCCAGTTAGAGAAGTAACTAAAAATGGTGAATGAGCTAACATTTTGATCTCATATTATATTTCAGTACATGATTACAATAAACGCCTCATAATATTCAGTACACTATGATGAAATACATTTTTTCCAGTAACTAACTTACGAATGTTAATATTAATTAATAATCAGTTAAATCAGCCTCAATTTATCCCTTAAAGCATATCTGGGCACCCCCGGCCCGCGAGAAGGTTTGATTTGGCCCGCGAGACATTTTAAAAACCCATAAAACAAAAATATTACACTAATAACTCCAAATGAGAAGATATTTGTGCGTTTTGCAGTACTAATAAAAACGAAAAGTTCTTTTCTTTGATGAAAGTTAATAAATCATCGTACAAGGCTGGACTGACAATTATTTGAAAATTCTTTTCGTCTTTGTATGAGTGGAATTAAAGCGGCCCGCGAACATACGTATTTGCACAATAAAGTTTGGCCCGCAACATGTCAAAGGTTGCCCACCCTGTTTTAAATCATAAATTGAATACAACGTTAATAGCTGTTACCAGGATAGCGCAAATAAACAGGCACATTAAAAAAAGTCAATATTTTTCTAAAACGCCTTAACAAGACCACTATCAGAAAGATCAGCGATAATTGAAACGAATGGTGAGAGGGCTTTTGCTTGTGAAGTATAACGTGCCCTGACACATAACAATACTGAATACATTTGAATACAATTACAGGTATTCCGACTTTCTCCCTTTTTTAAATTCCATAGAAAGTTCTTGAAATTATGAGAGCTCAAGTTGCAGACATGATTTGAAATGCAGTTCTACTGTTATCTTTGGTAAGAGTTGCTCTAGAAGGAAGTGTAACTTGAGCAGTGACACGGGTTTCTGGAGTACCATTTACTTATAAATTACTTTGTAAGGTTTTATCGTGACTGTTACTTTGGAAAAGTCTACATACATTATTGTTATTTCTACTGCTTGACAAATCAGGTTTATGAAAAATATAATTTTGAGGCTCTTCAAAAGAATAATAATTTGTAAGTGATAGTGCTTTCTGTAATGTAAATTGCCATTTTTAAGTCATCCTAGCGTAGGACCTGCCTTTTGAGGTGCTACTGAGCAGAACTCTGCACATGTACGAACACTTAGTATCTTTCTAGGAAGGTTCTTCGCACAAGATGACAACAGCTGAAACCACTAACCGCTTATAAATTGTTATTATTGTGATGAACACAACAATTTTGTGTAATTATGAATTATTTATATTTTAATTTTACCATAATAATAATAACTTTCAACTTACTAAGCACTCTACAGTCTTTGAAGGACCTGGGCCTCAGCCATCACCATTTTAGCAGATTAAGGGAAATCAGCAATCGAGGTCGTACTCATGTCGCGATTTACAACAAACATTTCTTCAAATGCCATCAATTAAGATTTTTCGTCTCTTACTCCAAAATGTTTATTTGATCTATACCATACTCGATATTTACCCGTTTCAGTCAAGGCTAAAGATGATATTTGTTACAGACTGAAAACGGACTTGGAACGGTGGGGGTTAAAAGGGAGGATTCAAAAATCAAAAAAATATCTCCGTTAAACTAATCTTGTTGAACTATATATGTTCTACAATTTTTATCCTATGCATATTTTAGTAACTGAAGTGTTAAGCGTGTTATTAATACTTACTTGTTTTCTGCCTTCAGTAACCCCCTCTTCCCTTCTTCTCATTCCGGTTTCTTTCCATATAAACAGAGAATACGTGGTGTGATTAGATCTCAAATGTGTTATAGCAACACGTGGGAAGTCTGGTTAGCTTACGTAGCTCTTGAGTGACGAACTTTTGACATTCCTTTTGGTACCAAGGAAGTATTCTCTAATTACCGATGGCCAACCTCTGCAAATTCTACAGGTGATAAAGCTACCTTTATCCAGGTTAACTATGTATTATCGTTTTGGGCAGTTGCAAGTGTCCCGGTAAAACCTCTACTTGGAACTTACCTGTCATAGTTAAAATCAACAATATTAACTAAACATGAGGTATACACGAAACCACATTGTTGAAAATAAGATAATTAAAATAGCAGTCAGATTGATATAGCAGCTGGGCTTGTTATCAATAGACAGCTGTATATTTCAGTATTCCTGTCAATGAGCTGTCACTCTATCCGCACGGAGTTAGCTCCTTTCATTGGAAAAGCTCTCATTAATTCGGACACCATTCAAGTCAATTTTGTAAGCCGTCAATACTTCTTTTCAAAGGAGTCAAGCTCTTTTCTTCGACATTAATGGACTGCGCAATCACTCAGGTTTAAATAATATGTTACAAAGTATTCATTTTAACAGTAGCGTTTTTGTCAGAGTATTTAATAGATTCACTTGAATATGATAGTCATTTAACGTGGAGTATTCTTTTTCCTTCAAACATTACTATGCGTACATTTTTTATTTTATATACCAACGTCCACTATATGCTACTGAAGCTAATTGGGAAAGGTTATCTACAGGCTACCACAATTTTCGAGCAATAGATGGATAATGATTCTATTTAATAAGTTTGTTACTAAATAAATTCCTATTGTCGATGTGTATAGTTCTTATACACATGTAAAGTTGTCATAACAAGACAGATATGATAATATAACGAAGAATTTATTGCTTTTGGTAATCTATAACACGGAATAAACTGGCATAACCCGGAGTGTATAAGGATGAAGTCATATTCACATTTGAGTTTGAGTTATATTCATGCAGGAATTGTTTTTGACTATTATAAATTTATTGTCTGGATTAATTATAACAGAAGATTAATTTCATTGATAATGTGAACTAATATATCAACTTTAGATGGATTCCAAAGTATGCCTAATTAATATCCGTGTGAACAATATTTTCTTGTGTAATGAAAATCCATTAAAGTCTACTAGAAGATTTATTATGAAAATTTATTTATTTGGTGAGCTCCGCATCAAGGCGATGTCGCTCAGTATCACTTATTTTCAATTCCTTAAATTAAAATGTTAAAATAAAGAAAAATGTTTTCAAAATTATTGAAACATAGTATAAAATATAGCTATATATAAAAATAAGGAATAAAATTAAACTAATGAAGCGTTAAACTAAAACTATGTAAAACTATAATTTTGTGATAAATCCTGGCTTGAGGATGATGGAAGTCTAAGGCACGAGTTTAAAAATGTATTATACAGTCTTGTTGACAAAAAATCCAAATATGAATTAGGAACATAATTTGAGATAAAAACGTAGAGAAAAGAGTCGAGTAGGTGTGGTTTAAAGTTTGTTGTAAATGTCTATTGTCTTATATGCCTATTGTATTTATATGAGGGCTACCTTCTGTTAATAGTTCGTACAAGTCGTTCGGTAATTTCAGATGTTCACGTAGTCTGCAGTCAGTCATGAAAATCGTCAATTACTGTTGGATTGTTCTCCATTTCTTATTTCACTAAAATAGAGTGAAAGGGCTATGAGTCACCTTTTAGTTTTCTTGAAGAGACCCATCAGAAGAAAAGTAGCTTCCAACACTAGTGACTGGCGTGTGAATGAGATTCACCAATTATTAATGTATATAATAAATACTAGCTAATTCAATATTTGAGACTGAGATTGCAAGAAAATCATCCTTAACTCTTAGACACTCAAGCCCACGCACACACCTCCAGTAGTTTTCCTGACCAGATTTCTATACTCCTTTCAGGTTCACAGAAAATAAAGTAAAAGTTTCACTGCAATTCATTGAAATTGTCTAGTCAAAATAATAACGTGATATTAACATATCAGAAGTAATTTCAAAATATTAAGAATCTTTAAGATGTTGACCCAATTTTAAAATAAAATGTCTAATCGCAGCCTTCGAGTGTCACAAGACAACAGTGGAAATGCTCACTTCTTAAATATTTAAAAGTTCTACAAGAACATCCATGAGTAATTTTATCAGCCCTATTGGAAAGTGAAAATAAATTGGATGGTCAACATTTCTAATCGTAGTGCATGAATGAATTCAGTTAGTCGCGATTGGAATAATTTCCATTTATTTATGGACTGTGTAGAATCTAATGGAAAGCTGGAATCGGTGGAACAACCATTTGCGAAAGAAGCAACAAAAAGTGAAATGCAATAACAAAAACCATATCATGGAAATTAGTAAGATTATTGGAGAAAACATTTGAAATGAGGTGTAAAATTGGTGTATTCGGCTTTTTGCTTAGCCTGTTCGCCTGGTTACACATCCTCAATCTAACCTATAAATGATTTTTCGTTTTTATTGTAGTAGAAAACAATGGTCTCAAAAAAGTATCGGTATCAAATATGATAATACTATTTTATTAAGACTTCATCTGATTGTGAAAAAAAGATATAAGTCAGGCAATATGGTGGAAAATAAAAATAATATTTTAATATGTTTCTAAATAATTTAATTATTTTAACTTGAGTATCACTTTCATATATGTAAGGATATGTTTATGATTATTATATTTATCTATATTCATCTTCATTCATGACTTATCATACTACCTATGCCATTTAATACTCAAGAAATATAGTATTTAAATAGTTTATTTCCATCTCATGATCTAGGAATATAGTATGTTCAAATATTTAAATATTTTGATCTTATACAATATACTCTTATACAATATACGGATGTATACGAACTCTCGTTACTATCTCCTGACATATAAATATAGTGTTTTAAAACGATTATTATATGATCCAAATTTTTGGTATTTCTACTACCTTCAGAGAAATTCGAATGTTTTAATTTTGGCCCCTCTTTAAATCACCCTCTCCTTAGTGGATTTCATCTGCTTATAGCTATTTGATGTTTAGGGAAATAGATGTCGTCTAAAGGAGAATTGAGTTTTTTATTTAGCTCCAAATAAAAGTACCAAGGTTATTCACATATTTGTCTTGCACAATTTTTAGCAGCTATTGAGGTCGTATTCGTGACGCGATTTTCGAAAATTGTCTTCAAATGTTCATCGATCCTACCCAGGAGATTACGAAAATGAGGTCAGTTCAAAATTTATATATATATATATATATATATATATATATATATATATATATATATATTTATATGTCTGTTAATGCGCTCTAGCGGTCTAAATTTTTGCTTGATCATTACCAAACTCCATATTTAAACGTTTTATGTAAATATAAAGATCAAGTTCATTAACGGCTGAAATCGGACCAGTAGGAGGGGGGGAGGTTTAGAGGGGAGAATTTTGGAAAATTCGAAATATTTCCGTAACTGTACGTTGGATCGAAAATTTGTATGGAACTAATCTTATTTCAAATTAAAATATCTATAAGTGCTGTTATGTACATGTTTTCATCCTCTTTAATATTAACTGAGATATTTGCGTTTTTGTAGTTTTCGGCCTTCAGTAAACCCCCACTCCTAGTCATGTCCTATCAATAATAAGCTGTTATATTATGAAACACTTTATTTGAAGCCTAAATAACAAATATTGTTCTCATTGAACTTTTAAATCATGAGATAAATGCAAATACGGGACGCAAGTGGGAAATCTGCTTAATTAACGCAGCCCCTGCGGGACGGACTTTTTTACTGCAACTAGCCTATGGCTGTGAAAGACACAGGGATTTCTTTCAAACAACTAGTTGTGATAAATTTAAAATAAACTTTGAAAATCTATTTGCAAATAAAATTTATAAAGAAAATCCTTTCTTACCCTTCTTACCATGAAATAGAATAGTTCGTTTAAATCATCTTATGTATGTACCTAAAACAATTTATTATTAAACAAATATATATATATATATATATATATATATATATATTTCTTTAATATTAAATTTTTCTAGGTGCATAGTACATATGATGATTTCTATGTACATTTTCTACCAAAATTTTAAAATACTACCCTTTCTAAAATCCAGAAGTTGATGTTTAATGAGAATCATTAATCTGAGTTTGGCATTAGAAACTACCTGCGGAGTCACGTCATCCTCCGAAATTTATTACCATTAGTTATACTGCCAGAGTTGGGTTGATACTCTGACGAAGAGAGATACCGCCATAGAGTATCTGACAACCATGGGACAGGATATATGGGAGATAGCTGCTAGCTAACGAACTTGACTCTCAGGACACGAAGTACTGCAGGACTTAATAATGATCCACAACTTCAACTTCACTAATGATCACTATCATTTGAAAGGTTATAGACTCACTAGGAACGAAAGTCAGACAATTTAAAATAATTGTTAAATTTCAATTAATCTTTGTAATTAAAACTCTAAGATAAGTCTGTGTTTCTAACACACAAAGGAGTCCCTAAGTAAAGGACATTCTTATAAGCTTATTTAGTCACTAAAATATTCCAGAAACCAGGAAAACAAGTAGTCTTAGTATCAAGTAGGTCATGTCTATTTTGAGTAGTAAACAATAAAATTTCATTAAAAAAATTGCAGGTTTCACAAAGAAAAGTGGGAAAGGAGTTAGTATTTCGAATGAACTAACATTCTGACCAGTATTAGCATATTTCCCGGAAGATGAATCAGCTGTTGAGGTTGTACTCATGACGCGATGTTCGAAGTATTTTTTCAAATGTCCACCGATCCTACCTAGTAGATGACGAAAATGAGGTCCGTTCAAAAATGTGTATATATATTTGTCTGTTTCCGCTGTAGCGGTCGCAATTTTTGTTTAATCGTTACCAAACTTAATATTTAATCGTTTTATGTAAAAGAAAGATCAAGTTTGTTAATGGCTGAAAATCGAACAGTGGGGAGGGGGGGGGGGGTTACAGGGGAGGAATTCCGAAAATTCCGAAAATTCTTAAATATCTCCGTTATTAAGACTGCTTAAAGTGGGTAGGTAAAAAAATGGGTACATCGTAATCATAAAGCCGGAACACTGAATTATTAGTTAATTTAATTTCGGGCAATTTTTGTGTATATGCATTCTCTAGCTCAAATAAGAATATTGGTATTTTTATAGCTATTGAGGTTGTACTCATGACGCGAATTTCGTTCATTAAATGTTTATAATTGGTGTCCTATAAACTTGTGTTCTAATTCGAAATTAACCGGAATATTTTCGTTTGTTTGCAAATGATTGTTCCTTTTTAGGGAAAATCAGCTATTGAGGTTGCACTCATGATGGGATTTTCCAAAAATATCTTCAAATGTCCATCGGTTTCTACCAAAGAGATAACTAAAATATGACGCATTCCAAATTTATATATATTTGTCTGTTAACACTCTAGGGGTCACAATGTTTGTTTAAACAACTCGATATTTAAACGTGGTATTTAAAAATATAGATCAAGTTCGTTAACAGGGGTTTAAAGGGGGAGAACTTCGACAATTTTAAATACTTGTTTTGCGTCGGATCGAAAAATTGTTTTGAATCAATATTATTGCAAAAATATAAAGTTCTATAAATGTATACATGTTTTCACTATATTGAATATTAACAGAGATATTTCCATATTTTATATTTCGGCTTTTTAGTGTTCAGTTTGCTATAATCCCACAATCCAATTAACACTTAGAGTCCTCGAGCCAATAAACATCACATGATCAAATTTTAAGTTCTGTATACATAGGCTTCTTATTACAGGAATAGATGGTGTCATATTAGCAATGTGCTCAGAATGAGATAAACCTAGAATATTTTTTCTTTGATACTGAGACGATATAAAGAAGGTATAACATTTCTGAGCGGAATCCAAGGACTGTTTTAAGCGGCGCATTGCATGAACGGTGATTCGGTATGCGTATTTTAAAGAATAATTGTTTGGGAAGATTGTGGCTGTAAGGTATACAGAGGCGGCGGTGCGTGGAGATGCAGCCTAGCGAGAACTCTCTGTCGATACGCAGTTTAATCAAGCTAATCGGCCAGACAGCTGCTGGCTCCTCTAACAAGCAAACCGCCATCAATGATTATCATACACTTACGTACTAACACTTTGCAAATCTAGAACATAAAAAAAAAAATCATGGCACCAAGTGCTAGATGGTGTCATGTGTCTAGTACAACAATCCCTTGACACTGCAGGAAGGTCAACAAATGTCTGTCTCGCAGGGGCTGCGTCAACTAAGCAGATTTCCCTCTTGAAGTTTAGTAATAGATAAATCTACATACTTCTAACACAACACCACCTTGAATATTACGTGAATATACAGTTTTGAACGGACCTCATTTGCGTCACCTCCTGGGTAGGATCGATGGACATTTGAAGAAAAAATTCCAAAATTGCGCCAAGAGTACGAGTTCAATAGCTGATTTCCCTCAAGGGAAATCTGCTAATAACAACTATTTACAAAACTTTCTCAAGCAAATTTCCTCAATTAAAATCAGTTATACAATATACAATCTTTCAAGAGTCTTTGACATTTATAAATCACGAGCCTTGGACGTTATTTTTGACGCCTTTACATATTCCCAGCGCCGGACTGGCAGTCCTGTGGACCCTTGGTCGTGCGGAATTTTTAATACAAAATATAATACAAACAATTTATTATTTAGTAAGAAATACACACACACACACACACACACACACACACACATATATATATATATATATATATATATATATATATATAAAGTAATACCCTTACTAGCATGTTTGCTATGAGAATATTTTTAATAGAAATTACTAAAATAAGTGGCTGATGACTTTGAGGTTATAAAATGTGTATATATAATACATACAAATATTTATTGTATGATTGCAGGCTATTACAAAAATTAATAAATCTAGATTTACCTGTAATAATAATTCAGGACGTTAGTTCCTTACAAAATATTATTAATTTTTAAAAAAAATCTGTAAGAATAGCATAAAGTGCAAAATGCAATAGTAACATTTGCTATTAGAAATACGTATCAACGATGTATTTACAAATGAAAATAAGTATTATTTGGGATGCTAATTAGTAATAAAATTAATTCCTTTTTAAATTCAGGTTTTTATTTTTTTAATTTGAGGCCCCCTTAGGGCCGTGGCATTTGTCGACCTACACTGCATGTTGTAACGTTAATTGTGACGCCTCTCGAGCACGTCTTATAACAAGCTTTCCACAAACGTTTCCAGGTCAAAAAAGTTCCCTTTACCTTCCATTGTTAGGCTTAACTGAGGTAAACACGTTTGATAAATAAAGTTCAGATCGGAATATGCTTATATATCTTGTGGAGAATACGACAGGACTAAAAGAATTATTTATTTTTCAACATTCACATTATGCTACTATGGCTGGTTGGGAAATTAAAAGAACCTTATTAACTTGATATTTAATACTTTTATAC
This sequence comes from Riptortus pedestris, assembly GCA_019009955.1. NCBI lineage: Eukaryota > Metazoa > Arthropoda > Insecta > Hemiptera > Alydidae > Riptortus > Riptortus pedestris. The sequence goes on from CM032232.1 coordinate 84,029,741, forward strand.
AATATTCGTAACCTTATTAATTTTCTTCAATTATATAGAACAGCCACTTAAAAATTTATTTTGTTCATCTTAGATTGTGAAATAACCAGATTTGTTGATGAGCCACAAATAAAGGAGATATAATAATTATATCTTCCTTATTATAATATATTTTCACCACTCTTTAACGCCCCACTTCTGCTGGTCTCAACTCTGATCTCTTATATATGATGTTTGGAATGATCTCATAACAATTGTAAGTAGAGAACATTAATAAGATAAGTAGAGACAAACTTTTACAAACATCTATTTCTGCTTATTAGAAACACTCCTAACTACATCATTAGACTAGAAACAGGCTCGGATTTTGTGTCAACTCATATTATGAAATCAACCCTTCAGTGGTTGTTTAAAATATTATCAATGGACAGAGAAAGATTCCCTAGGATCTGCTATAATAGGCTCCTATTATTAGATAAGAGTCCGACAAATATTATCAGATTTAATTGGGTATTGCAAATTAAAAACCTACTAAACTCTTTAAATTTCATTGACATCTGGCTTACTCAAGACAAAAATTTAATTAAATTATACATTAGCTCAATAGTAGAAGCATACCAAAGTAAATTACTTTCTATAGACTTTGAAAAACTCCAAATTTCAAATTATAGTCCGTTATAAAAGGCAATTTCCACAACTATCTGTTCACCTCAGGAATTTCTAACAATAGGTTTGCCATTCCAAATTGTAAAAACCATTGCACAGCTAAGAACGTCCAGCAACTATTGTATAAAGTTTTCAATGAAAAATGTATTCTATAATATTAATCCAAAAGAAATTTGCACATTGTGTAACTTAAATATGAATGAGGACATTTATCATATAATGCTTCATTGCCCTATTTACTCCCCTTTCAGAGAACAGTATTTACCATTCATCAAACAGCCAGCAGATAATTCACAACTTCATAATATTCTAAATAATGCAACTAGAGAAGTATATATTAAATATTTAAGAAATAGTTTCAAACTTCGCGAATCTTGTCTGAGTTAACATTACTAAATTTCTCTTCTTCTCTTAATTGTTTTTTTGTTTATTTAGTACTTTTGTACCTATCTATTAGTAAATTCTTGTCAGTTATACTCAATTCTAGTTTGTAAAAATATTTTTATATATAAGCTGCTAACATAGAAAAACTAACCTCTTTATATAAGGCCAGCTCCTTGCTATAAGGAAAATCCTTGTAAGCAATAAATAAAATAAGATAAGTAGAGAACAGGCATAAATATATATATATATATATATATATATATACACACAAACACACACATAATAACTATTTAATATTTATTTGAAGTCGTGTATTCATTTGCTAGCATCGATGGATATTAGAAGGATTTTGAAACATAGAGTCACGTGAACGCGTATGTGAGAGCACATCGATTTTTAATAAGGAAACCTAATTTCTATGGCTTTATGTTTTGATTTCAATTTTTATTAGAAACAGATTCACTCTTTCGTAAATGCCCTTTCTCGGATGCCAGTTATTAGTATTCTTCAATGTTCAAAGGATTATAGGATTTTGTTTCGAGAAAAGTCAATGTTAGTTCTGATTTTCTTTGAACACTCTGGCAACATAATTGACAGTCTTACTGAGCCAATATGGACTAGAAAACACACAAATGTCACCCGAACTGTTACTAATTCATTGACACAGTGCACTGTGATGCAGTATGCATTATGCAGAATCTCCATCAGTCATTTCCTCTTGAACGACCTTCTCTCATGCATGACTACCGTACTGCGCGACCTAATATCAGTAACAGTTTGCACAAATTCGAATCTAAAAGTAGTTTAAAGATTCTGGGGAAGGATGAAGAATGTGAATCTGAAGGAATAAATCTAGTTAGAATTTAGTTCATAAGGACCAAATATGACATAATAAAATACAAATCCAGAAGAGAATTGTGCATCGGGTGTCGTGGAATCCTGACGTAATACCAACAATATATTCACAACGAGCTTCACTATTGTGCGCCGGCTAACTTGACTATTGTAGGTGTGATATAGGAGTTAAGGAAGTGACGTCATGCAAAACTACCGACTATACTCAGATTGTGTGCTTCCTTCTCCATACAGTAGCAAAAACCTACTTGCTCTTTCCATTTCTATGGTGCACAGACCATTTCTTTTACAGCTCGCTGGCATCAAGTGGTTCCTAGAGTGCACTAACAATTAGTAAACAATAAAACAATGTTGTCTATTGTCTGCTTCCTTGCATTAGACCATTAGTGCTTGCAAGACTAAAGCCTTCCAGGGTTCACGCACCTGGGGTCCTTAGACGGTAACATAAAGTGGTTCTAATCGCTTTGGTACTGATTCTATGGAATGTATTAACTAACGAGTAGCGTGGTCGATCGGCAAACTACTAAAACCTGTTATCTATTTAGTTTCATCCTTTTTAGTATTAAACTTCTACCTGGTGCACGCATTTTAACAGATTTCTCTTAAGGGAAATCAGCTATTGAGGCCGTACTCATGGCGCCTTTCCTTAGATTTTCCTTAGATGTCTATCGATCCTACCTAGAAGATAACGAAAATGTGGCCTGTTGAAAATTATATATATATTGATTTCTATATTTTCTGTTAACGCTCTAGTAGTCGTAATATTTGTTTGATCGTTGCCAAACTTGATTTTTAATCGTTTTATCAAAAAGAAATATCAAGTTCGTTAATGGCTGAAATCAGGCAGGGGAGATGGGGATTTAGAGGGAGGGAATTTTGAAAATTCCAAATACGTCCGTTATTATATTTCAAATCAAAAACTTGTATAAGACAAATCTTAATGGATATTAAATGTTCTATAAATGATGATAAATATTCTATGACTTGATTATTAGGGGATGCTTGTTTTCGAACTTCAGTAACACCCACTCTTGCTCATATCATAGTAGCAATTAGCTCTTATATCACGTGCCTCTTTATTTCAAGCTTAAATACCAAATATGTGTGATGACGTCATCAATTAAGATGTTGAGGCCGTGAATCAGTAATATTTATTTCTTCAATAACCATAAGAATATAAATATAATAATAATATAATATATAAGAAATATAGAAATATTTAACTGTTTCATTACACTCTGAAGATCGTATTAGTGAATGGCTGAAATTAGGGAGGGAATGGGAGGAGGGTTTAGAGGGGGAACTTTGAAAATCCAAAATATCTTCGTTATTATAAGTCTTGCCGCAAAACATGTTAGAACCAATCATGTTATGCTATTGATGGTCTACAATCGTTGTTCTATACATTTCTTCGTAACTCAAGTATTAAGAGAGTTACTTGCAATTCCTCGTTTTCAGCCTTCAGTACCCCCCCCCCTTCCGCAACTCTTTTATTCATTGTTTGTTTTTACATAGAAACAGGGAATGAGATCACAAGTGTGTTATAAGAGCAAGTGGGAAATCTGCTTATTTTACACAGCACCCGCGTGACTGACCTCATTTACATTAATTAATTTTATGAAATTCCAGTTTTAATTCCGTTAAAAAAATATTAGGTCATCTTATATTATGTGCCATGTCAGTTAGCGTATTACGTATTCAGTTATTATATAAAAATATTGTAATTACCAATTGTACATACAATTTTGTATAAATCATTAGCCACATTTCTTAAACCATTTTCGAAGAAATTTCAATCTCGAATATTAATTTTATATTTATAGTTTGAAAAATAGTAGACAGAAAAATAAATTTTATTTATTTTATAGCCCTGGAAATTTTAAGCTATTTTCTGTAGAGGTAATTCCAGATGTCTCCAGCCACTTCATTGGCCTCTTTCAATCATAGTTATTCAGTTCTGTGACTAAGTCACAACTCTTTCCTCTGGATAATAAGTCATGTTCTACAGGTACCTAGACCACTCACCAAAATGTTCAGGGAGATCCTGATAAAACGAGCTTGCTAGTTTTCAAAGGAAAATTTAAAAAAAAAAGAAAATACTAAATAGTTCTGTTGGCAGATTATGAAGATGCAGGGCAGAACCACTGGGAGTGGTATGGCTGTCCGTGACTACACACTTATCCGTGGATCAGCTGATTTTGCGAGTCAAGATGTTTCTTAATGAGTCACGATTACATATTGCCAGTCACATACTTGATTCTTAATTGATACCTGGTACGATCGGAAATATTGGGAAACGTATCATCTACTGTTAGCTAACTTCTTCAAGCAGTGGTACCAATCTCCTTGGATTTATTACACCATTCACATTACTTCAATAAGACATAATTATTTGCGATAATGATCTTTTGAAAATGATAATATGAGCTCCAACGTGCATACTTAATTTAGAGATCAATGGTTCCAAAATTAATCCAGATTCAATACGGAATTGATAAAAACTCTACAATTTAGTCCTTGAATGATCCAGCATTCCTACCATGGGACTTCAAAACTTTTGAGCTTCTTGTCTAGAGCATCTCAGATATTTCTTAATTGGGTCTATTAAGGTAAATCTCTCATATTCAACACAAGTTCGACAGTTTGACTTATACACAACAAATACATCCATTATTTCCGTGAATAAATGAACTTATCAATAGACTTGTAATACTCTAGCCATGAATAGTTACCAGCGACGACGCCATTTCAAGACTGACAAGAGTTCCTTTAGCAAATTTTTTTCTAGGAACTTGAAAGTTTTAAGCCAACTTTACAGATTGATTTAGCAGTGTTGAGTCAAAGGCGGTATTTAATATTTCTCTTATCCTTTATGTTTTCCTTTAATGTCAGAGGCCTGAAGGTGTCAGTTAGTTGGTAACACTAGTTATCACAAAAATTATGCAGGAATAAAAATTTATTATCTCAAATGAAATCGAATGCCAAGTAAATACAAATCTTTATTAACCTGTTAACCCTGAGCGGGATGTATAAATACAACAAACGTAAACAATATCGGGTACGAGTAGGAAATATGAATACGTTATTTCATTTATTTTAAGCATAAATAAAAAAAAATAATAATATGAAAACTAGTACTAGAGAAAGAGTTCGCACCCGTTATGTTCTGCATAATTGAAAAGGGACTTCCCCGGTTAACAGGTTAATTTAGTTATATATTTCAAAATTGTCTCAACCGTCTGAGTTTAGCCAAGTAGATTTCCACTGAGCTCTGATGATTTTCGACATTGGAACTGCCAAGAGTTGGAATTAACAAGATTTGTTTTTGTCCTAGTAATTTCCAACATTACCACTGGCATAGAAAAAAAATTCCGTCGTGAGTACAACCTCAATAGCAGATTTCCCTGAAGGGAAATCTGCTAATAAGTGAGCCAGTTAATTTCCACTAGACTTTAGGTGGTGACCTAATAATTAAATAGTACTCCTAACTCAAAAATACTAGTAATTTAAAATGTATTCCATAATAAAATAAATGTTCAACCAATTGAATCATACAACGTTTGCTGGAACCGTGTCACAAAATGCTAATTAATTGAGATATCTAAATATAAAGATTGCTTCAAATAACCGCCATGTTAGTGCACCTTAAGATATAAGAAGGAATGCAGACAGTGTCTATATATCTTGAATAAGAATTCACAAGCAAATCCAGCGTCACGCTGTAACATAACGAAACCGTGTTGTAAATTATGTTAATTTTGCGAAGAAAATGCTTTTAATATTTCATCGTTATGTATTTACTTGTAAAATAATTGAACAGGTTATTTTCATGAAATACAGATTAAAACTAGTTTTCTTTCATTATTATTTAAACCACAATTTTTTCTGGTCCCTGGAGTTGTGTGTTGTGAAGCTTAACTTGGATTCGTCACCGACTGTTGCGTGGATTGTGAAAGCTACCCCCCTCAGTATCATCCCGATGAGCCAACACTAAAGCGTGAAATCGTGCTTTGTCGCTCATCAACGCATCATAGCATCATTCATAAGGATCAATAATTCCATAATGTAATTTTTATTCATATTTTTTTATTAATTTAATATTAGGTGAAAATAAATTGTGGTTTTAATAATTAAATGTATCTATAAATGGAATTGTTAGTTAATGTTTCACTTGATGTACAATTTGCACAATTTATATATATATATATACTGACCATTTATTATTTATGAAAGTATTTTGAGCCATTTCACTCGATTGATTTATAGACGTGCTAAAACGTTTTTAGTCCATTCTTGCTTTAAAGACGGCTGTATTACATAATATATTTCATATAGTACAACAAAAGAATTATTTTTAAATTTCAGTGATGACTAAATAACGGCAGCTGTTGTACTAGCAAATTCTCTCTAATGCTTTTCAAAATTAGGTTCTGAAGATGGAGCTGTTGCTCTGAAAGTGTACTCTGCCAAAATAAAACGTATTGTAGAGGAAAACAGGCCTTGTGTGTTCTAGCTTCCCTAGAAGAAATATACTTAATAGTTCCTTTACAACGAAGAAAACATAATATACAAGTTACTCCATTTAAAAGTAGGCTATTACTTATTATTATAATATAAGTAGTGAATTAGGGGTAGCAAACAATTCTAATCAGTGTAGTATCCACTAAACACAGTTTTTCTTTAGATTAATAAGCTAATCTTGAGGATTTCGAAAATAATAGATACATGGCATCCCTCTTTTAAAACATTTTTGAAATATTATTGACAATAAATAGACTATGATTTATGTTGGTACAGGCGTATGGGAAATTATGAATATATTAAATTGTTGGAAAGGGTATAAAAAAAAGACAGCGTCCCAACGGAAAGAGAACAATCTCATAACTCCTTTTTCTCCTCTTTGATTCTTCAGCACTAGTTACAAATCATGGCTTTCATATTTGAATATGGTATCAATATTGTTTTTTAGACTTAGCTGGTTTCATATAATAATTCTATTGACTTACATAACCTCAGCATAAAATGTCCATTACTAGTGCATTCAGGAATTCGATTTACCTGAAAAACAAAACAAAGAATTATAAATGTAAAATAAATGTTTCGTGAGGTGTAAAATGAAAATAAGATTCATACAACATAAAGGGAATACGATTAGAATTGTGCAAGCAGTTACAGGTTTTGACAATTCAATTTTGCTTCATAAAGTTCATTTCCAACGGTGACATCCCATAATGAAACAGAAAGAGACGAAATTAGTACGTCATCCCTACAAATAGACAAGAGATATGTGCAAATCCTGTCTGCTCAGAGTGCCAATTAGTTAGTGCGTAGCCTAAGGAAACACTGGGCCTGGGAGTTGCTTCATTTCCAAGAAAGCGTAGCTTGCACAAGACGATGCTGGAAAGGATATCTAAATTGCAGAGCAATTACCATATTCATACTGGTGTCAGAACCTTGGCTGAAATACAGCCGCTCTCTATGCTGGCATATGGTATGTTATGGCATGGGAGCATTATCTCTGCTTGGGCGTGGCTTGCTAACATACTGCTTCTACCATACCATTCCGCAAGGACTCATTCAGATCTATTCCACACTACTTGACGCGAAAGGACAGAAAATAGGGTTGTCTATAACCGTAAATCAGTCAAACAATCCATTGGCACCCTTCTCTCAAGTTAGTCCCGAAAGTGTTTTGGCTGAAAATAAAGTCTGTGGTGACCTTTTAAATAACCATGGTCACCCCAATACTTGTGATCTCAAAAAAAAAAAAAAAAAAAAAAAAAAATCCTCAGACTTTATAGAATGACAGATTTAAAAGCTCCCAACTAGTTTTTTTAATTCTCATGTGTAGATAGATGGTAGCGAAGATTGAGTAACCGAAATCAACCCTTTTGAGTAACCCTCCCGAAGTCAACGTCTTTATAATTTTCCTTTGATTTTGTGGAATTCAGTTGGCAATGCCAAAACGACTACATATTTTTAATCTTGTAATATATTTTAGCCCTTTAGTTTCAAGGTTCAAGTAATATGTCATTAATCATCAGTAATTAAAATATTCATTTTTCACTAAAAATATTTTTGGGGGTCTCACACATGACTTCCTTGTACTCTAATAAAATTATTTATTTTGTCATATACAATATATCTGTTCCAATACGTCGGATCAAAATGTCATAGAACATAATTTTTAAAGCTTTTCATTACAAGCAAAAAAGCCTTATACTAATATTTCTTTCTCATTTTGGGTTATGTAGCACCGCTCTTGTCTTGATTAATAAGTGACAAGGACTCACGTACTAATCTTTCAATACTACTACACGGCAACAGCCCATACATTGACCACAATAATGAATCACCTCCAAGATACAGTGATGCTAAATGAAATATTTCTACAGGTTGACATTAAAAACAAATACTAGATTTATGTTCCTATTATTCACTCCGGAAGAATCAACGGAGTTTTTTTTTTTTTACTATACTGTGGATAATTTTATTATAAAAGCGAGCTTTACCAACTAATTTATGTTTTATAACGACAAGCAGAAGTCTGAATCTCTAAAATGTCTACACACCAAAACAAATAAATAATCTTCCCTACATCTATACGGTAGCTCTCCTAAACGCCCCCTTTCCCTTAGTTGATTACGATCAAAAGGGGAGGTACACAAGATGTAGTAACGATGCTAAAAATGAAATTAGAACATTCTAGGCTTTTAATTTTTTATTTTCTCATATGTATACATGCACATATCTATTTTTGGGGCACCCCCAAGCTTATCAAAATGGGTTCAGGTGGGGCAAAAAGTGTTAATTCCATTGAAATCTAAAAACTTACATTTTTCGGGATTATTATACATTGTAAAGAGCAAGAGGGTCTTTATAAAGTATAATGAAAGGAGATAAATATTTGAAAGATTTATTTTCTTTAACAGCTGCTCAGATGAATGAACGTAGAGCAGACATTTGAGTAACCAATTATATTTACCTCGACCTATAATATGATATTAATTTAGAATAAAATGGATGCGATTTGTTAAATAATTAAGTATATTTTGGTTGTAATTTTTTGATTTGATACTTTAATCCTTTCTATTTTGCCACTTCTTTCTTACTTAAATCGATAATTTGTATTAAAGTTACATTTTATTACGGAGCTGACAATTTATCATATACAAAGAAAAGTTTACGTAATGATCACATTTCGTTTTCCTGAAAGGCTATTGCAGTTATGAAAAAATGGATTATTTCCTAAATCTACAGGAAATACTTTTTTTTTTTTTTCTGAATCGGGAGGAAGGACATTGTGCAATTTTCTTCTTACCATGAACACCATACACCCAATCATCCTGAATGCAGAGGAAGAAATGCTGAAAACAGGATTTCACGGGATAACGAATGCATGGCGGCAGGACCTATCGCAAAGTTAGCAATATAAACAGACTCAACAAGAAACACGTAATGACATCGACGTGAAGAAAAGGCGTAAACGTCACAGAAGAATGGCTGTTCTCGTTGCGTTACAATCTCAATGCTCCAAGCAAGAAATATGGCCTAAAGAGGAGCAGCTGCAACAATGCATATTGCCCGCTTTCTAATTTGCACTCGGTCCCAGCGGCTGGAGGCAAATCTGGAATTTAGGTCGGTGAGGTACAAGCTACTTCCAATGGCGGGGTAGTTATTTAATGATAGACCAAAAGAGATAAGACCTACTCTCTTATCTACAGTGACTACTTGAAGCTCGTTTTATCATACCGCCTTCTAATAAAAGTCTTATTTTGATATGCAGCCATCGTCCGATACTTATATGTATTTCCCATCTAACATAAACTACATTACAGTCCACCATAATTATTCCAGTTCTTAGTATACTCTATAAAAGGGACAATTATTATAATTTAATTTTTTGAAATCGTTCTTCCAATAGCTAAATATCTATACTATTTCTTTAATCGTATGGTCTTTATGGACGCAGGCAGTAAATGTCACTATACGGCAATCTTGGCAATTATATAAACCATATGTGGGCAACCACCGGCCCGCTGTAAGATTTGATCCGGCCCGCGAGACATTTTGAAAAACCCAATCTAACAAAAATATTACACTCCAAATGAGAAAGATGAGAGATTTGTGTGTTTAGCAGTACTTATAAATGCGAAAAGTTCTTTTCATTCTTGAAAGATAATGAATCAAAACATCGTACAAGGCTGGGTGATGATAATTTGGAAAATTCTTTTCGTCTTTGTTTCAGTGGAATTAATCCAAACATCGAGGGATAAGTTTCCCAAATTCAAGCTCATTGATTGTACCATGTTTTACCTATTTTTTTCATTTTATTTTGATAAAAATAAACTTATTTTAATAAATTGTATTATAATTACATTGTCGTTGTAATTTCATGTCTGATATTTATCGTTAAAAATTATGAACACTACATTTAAAAGCGGCCCTTGAACGTATTTGCACACTAAAGTTTGGCCCGCAACATGTCAAAGGTTGCCAAACACCTGTTGTAGAGTAACTGTCATAGGACAACTTGAAATTCCAGATGAAATCATCTGTAAACTGTTGGACTGATTCTCCTCAACAAAAACATTTTATATGACCACCACATGACTTTCATGTACTTATTAAATTCAATAAACAAAATTTTATGTTGAATTTCGTTTGAAAGTAAAATTCGAAATTTCCGTTCCAATACATCGGATCGAAAAATGCCTTAGGACATAATTTATATATGTTTATTGATAATTTAACAACAAAGCCCAATACAAATATTTTGTATCTCTAATACGTAATTTGCCATCGTCTAGTTACTCCTTCCTCCAAACCGTCCTTCCCTTTAGTCCATTTTGAGCAAAAGGGCAGATGCGTAAGCAGACCTTACAACAATCCCAAATATGAAATTTCCTAATTCTAAGGCAACTCGTTTTTGAGTTATTTGAGATAAGTACATATATAAGTTCAGAATTTATATCAAAACTATTCAAAATTGTCTATGGGAGGGTAAAAATCGCATGAGTTGAAGTGGACATTTTTTGAGTTCTGAAATCAAATATTTATGATTTTGCATTTTACCCTCTCTGTAAAGCACTATTCCCTTTCTTCAGATTTTAGCGATATATTGGAAGTTGGACAAACGCATTTTTGACATCTGCTAGGAAGGATCAAAAGGTATTTGAGAAAAATTTCAAAAACTTCTTTTTCATAATAACATCAGTAGCCGATTTCCCTTTAGGAAATCATTGTCTACCACATCACTACTACAGCTGTTATGTTTTATTCATTAGAGACAGAAAATCTGAGAATATGGAATGAGAAAAAATATCGGAATATTTTTTATATTCCATATATTATTATATCATTTTTTTAAAGAAAAAAAAATGTTTTTCGAATAAACGTATTTGCAGAAGTGAAACTCCAAATAATTTAACTATGATTAAAAACGGATACATATTTTAAGTTATTATAAGCAAATATGAAACCATTTTGGGATTCGACACCTTAATGAAGCTATTCATCACCCATTTCATTATTTTCCCAAGTTACCTGATACTAATAGAAACCTTATGGAACGCCGGCTTATTTATGAAGTTATGATATAATAATTAAATATAAAATTCATTAACGCTAAATATATAATAAATCAAAATTTATACAATTTATTAACAGTAAAGATTTGCAACATTAATAAAGAAATTTACTGAGGGAAACGCGATAAATTAATATTAATAAAAACGTAAAATAAGTTGCAATATATTAATAAACCATAGAGAAACATTTTTTTTGATAATATGATTAAAAAGAAACCCCATTGAATGAACAGTGAAATAATAATTTGGTTCAAATCGTTCCAGCTGGAAGCTTGTCCCTTTTTGCTGGAGCGTCTAACACGCCTAGTTGCCTCCTCGGGCATGAGGTGAAATAACTAGACAGTAGGAGGGTAATTTTTTATTTATTAACGTTCGCTTTATGCTACTTTGGCTAACTGGTTACCACCATTTTCTAGCCGTGGTGGATCTAATGATTTCATTTAGTGAGACCAAACTAGGTATTTAAACGTTTTATGTAAAACTAATAATAAGGAGAGTAAAAGGGGGTTGATTTCGATAATGTCTCTGTTATTATATGTCCGATTGAAAAATTGTTTAGAACCAATCTTATTTATAATTTAAATGTCTATAAATGTTGTTCTATGCACTTTTTCTTTATCTTGAATATATTAACCGAGATGTTTACAATTATTTGTTTTCAGCATTCAGTAAACCTCCACTATTAGTCATCGCGTTTTAACAATATGCAAATATATGATAAAAAGTCTTATTCCAAATATTGTTTTCAACAGATCTTTACTAGATGAGATACATGCAAATGCCTTGTGCAATGAAGTCCTCGATTTAGATTTGATTGACCGCCCTCTTCAACTGATTTTTATTTGTAAATAGAAAATATATGGGGAAATGAGATCAGCAGTGTGTCATCCTAGCAAGTTGGGAATGTACTTAGTTTACGCAGCCCCTGTGTGACAGGGTTTTAAATAAAGTCCGTCACGCAGGGACTGCGTAAACTAAGCAGATTTCCCACGCGAAGGTTTGCAATAGATATAGACAGGTACCACTACCGTGAATGCTCAGTAAATTTACAGTACAAGTTAATAATCTCCACAACGGAAAGTGGCTGAATTGTAAACAAACAGGCCAGCCAGCCTCGTAGCGCTGCATAAATAGGCTGTAAAAACAAACAATTAATGAAATATATCTGAATATAACTTATAAATTTTATTGAAAACAATTTACTAAAGCTAGTGCTGTAATTTGTAATGAATCAGTTTTATCGCAATCACTCAAATTTTAGTAATCAAAAAACAAAAGAAGGGGGGGGGTCAACAGAACGTATTTGCATATATCTCACAAAGTAAAAGTTCAATGAAAACAATATTTGGTATTTCGGCTTCAAATAGTGGTTTATTATATTATAAAGTATTGTTTATGTAACACTAGAAGTGGTGGTTTACTGAAGGCTGAAAACTGAAAAATCCTAATATCTCGGTTAATATTCAAGATAGTGAATAAATGTATATAACAATATTTATAGTTCATTTAATTTGCAATAAGATTTAATTTATACACTTTTTCGATCCGATTTATAGTAACGGAGATATTTCGAGTTTTCCAAATTCTCCCCCTCTACCCCCCCCCTTCCCCTAGTCTGATTTCAGCCGTTAACGAACTTGATCTTTCTTTTTACATAAAACGATTAAATACCGAGTTTGGTAACAATTAAACAATAATTGCGACCGCTAGAGTGGTAACCGAAAGGGGAATTGCTAAAGTAGAGTCATTGGTGACTATTTCATTTTTAACTTAGCTGACCCCGTATTTATCAATATGAAGGAGATATGCGATACTCCCTCGGAGTTGGTATAATATAGTGCACAAGGCATATCGGAGCGGTAAATACCACATGGTCCGCTAGAGGCCGCCTGGGAGCTAATAAGGCCATCTATCAGAATATCTTGGCGCATATCACGGTCGTGACTTGGTATAGGGTACACACACTTCCTTACTGGGCCTTCGACACACCCCTCACGCCACAATTCAAACATTACTGGCCATTGTTTTCAAATTATCTCATCAATTACTCATTTATTCCATATAATAAATTATACTTATGCGAGATTATATGTTTTTGATAACAAACACTCGTTTCATAATTTCTCTTTCAGTAATAAATATTTTTCTTTATCATTAGCTACAACATACGATAGGTGGTTCTAAAACTAAGTGCGGTATCGTGATGAAATATAAAGAAAAACTCCATAAGATATTTATTATTATTGTATTTTAAATCTCAGTTTACTTTATATAATTATAGCGGGGATCGTAATCAACTGCTATAAGCATTTATTTATTGTTATTTTTTCTTTTCCCAAGGAGATTTAAAAACTTGGAAACAATTCTTGAGGGGTCTAATAGAGCTGCTTTCTGGGACATTCGTATTAATCGTTCAAACAAATTTAAATATTTCGTGGAGTTAGCTTTGTTTTTTTTTGGAATTAACCCATTTGTGTATGATATGATCTCTATCACATAGACGGAATCTAGTTTGCAAAATATAGGGCCTTAATTATTGGTGAACTCAATAAATAAAATATTTAGTCCCCCCCTGGATAGAAAATGGTGGTAATCGGTAGATAACAGTACCAGAGAGCTTTAGTAGCAGAAAGAAAACGTTAATAAATAACAACACACACACACACACACACACACACACACACACACACACACACACACAGTCACGCATACACTTAACTGTCAGCACTTTAATGACAGCTTTTTTTTTTTTTTTTTTTAATTTTAATAATATTGATATTTATATATTTTGGAGTGGATCCTTACAGGTGGATTAAAAAAAAAAAATCAAATGCCTACGTTATTATAGTTTTTCTACCTCGAAAATGAACGAACTTGTATTTTATACCTCTTAGATCTGAGAAAGCACTCATATTCAAATAAGCTAATATAAAGGATGAAATAAATAATTATAAAATTATAATCTATATATATATAAAATTGTAACCTCTGTCTGTACATTGATTTTTTTCGCGAAATTTCACGATAACTTTTCGTTTCACATGTCATAGACACCAAAACTGCATTTTGTTTCTTTCGTGTATGTTTGTTTGTTTGTTTGTTTGTTTGTTTGTTACCTTTTCACGCATAAACGGCTGAACCGAATTTTATGAAACTTGGTATGTATATTACTACTAGCCCAACTTAGACTTTAGGCTATATTATTATTCTCTAAGACAAACAGGAGTGGGGGTTATAAGGGAGGCCTGAAATTAAAAATAGCGATATTTCGTTTCCTATTGGTTTTTCGGCAAATATGCACATAACAAAAGTTGTTTATTTTGTTATTTAGAGTAACTTTTGTTATATACACTTTTGTCGTATACCGAAGTTTAAATGCGTTATACGCTAAAAATTATAGCGGGAGTCAACAATATTACTTGCCAAAAAAGACTCAACCGAACTAAATAAAACTCGGTATGTGTATTAGCAGTGAGGCCTTCATTATAATAAGTCATACCAAATTTTCTATGGACGGGCAGGAGTGGGGGTTATAAGGGAAGCCTGAAATTAAAAATAGCGATATTTCGTTTCCTATTGGTTTTTCCGCAAATATAAACATAACAAAAGTTGTCTACTTTGTTATTTGGAGTAACTTTTGTTATATACACTTTTGTCGTATACCTAAGTATAAATGAGTTATACGTTAAAACTTTAGCGGGCACTAACGGCTGAACCGAACAAAACTCGGTATGTCAATTAGCATTAATTCTTCCATGATTATAAGTTATATTAAAAGTCTTAGGTTCGAACGGGAGGGGGGTTATAAGGGAGGCCTGAAATAAAAATTCACCATATTTACATGTATAAGAGGCGGGAAATATAAAAATATCGAAGACTGTGAAGCCTTATCGAATAAATAATTCTATTATTAGCAAATCCACGGGAAAGACGGGTATCAATCCTAAACACTGGGACGGGTAAATGTCAAAATATTGTGCAATGTAAAGCCTGCTAAAAAATACCATCACCATTCAGCCTCAAATGAATTCCCGGGCGAAGCCGGGTATCTGAGCTAGTATTAGTTATAAATAAGTATTTTATAAAGGAAGACGACATCCTGTATCCTGAAGAGCTGGATCCAGCTAAATGGATCACTCAACATTCTACTGAAATTACATATTATTTACAAAAAAATGTATGATCAGAAATGTATTCCTCTCTGCGTGGGTGGAATTCCATATAGTTAACCAGAGATCACAGTGCCTTTATTCAAATTATTCTTTATTTTTATTCAATTCTACTTACTCAATGGGGAATGAACGGTTGCGTGGATAGTCCGAAAAATTACGATGCTATATAAAACTCAAAGTATCAGGATTTCCTAAAATATGAGTTGATTGCCCTTTCCATATAGGGCTAGGTCATCATAAATTTACTCCTAATGGGCTGACTAATTATGCAGAGCTAACACCTCTTGATGCCTTAGTAGAAATATACTGTCCTTGAATATTGAAATAAATTATAAATTACCACGACACACTACTCGATATTTGGTCACTCATATAACCGCATCTTTGCCGACGTTTTAATGTAATAACGTTTGTGGAGGATACGAATTTCAATATCACTGACGCAGATTTCTGTACATTAGGAAAACTCGTTACCATTGTCTGACAGAGGAGGAACTACTTGAATATAGTGTTTGCGGAACCAGTCTAAAACTGTTATCCTGTTTTCAGAGTTAACAAAATGTGTCTAATCATGAATGCTCCAAAACGTAGTCATGGTCATGATATATAATGAGTTCCAAATGAAATTCACCTTAAATATTAAATTTTAACATTCCTTCTGTCTTCTGTCTGAGCGGCACTGGTTATAATGGGTCTCTTTGTATTAAGCCAGCGGTAATCTCGAAGGTATCAGAGACGGTGACTCCGTTATTAATCTCCTTCTATCAGTATATACACGGGTTTTTGAGACTCTTCGAAATTTTGAGAAAGAAAAAAAAATATCGTACGCTCACTAGCTAATACCACATTGCATTTTTTCTTATGACTATCACCACCTTAAAATAATTAATTAAAGTCAGCAGTAATCATTTGAGTCAATGAAATACTTTTTTCAACGTAATTTTCTTTTCGTTTTGTTTGTGTGGAGAAGTGCAACGTTTTCATATATATATATATATATAGTTATAAATAGATATATATGGTGAGTAAACTTTAATTTTGAAGAGATTCTAAAGCAGTAGACTTCTGTCTTTCCTATGAACGTGTCACTGACTCATAGGGAATAAGGAAATAATCAGTATGGTTATAATAGTAATTAAGAGAATTTTTCTTGTAAAAACAACATTTCATAAAAATTCAAATAAATATTTTTTTTATCACACAAGGCTGTAAAGCAGTAGTAATACGTTGTATTTTTGAACTCATAATAAGATCTGCTGAAACGTCTTAAGGGCTCAGATAAAACTTACACGATAATTAAGGGTCTGCCTTCCTGTAATTTTTTTTTTTTTTTTTTTTGCATTTGCTTTAAGTATGGGTATACTTACACAATCCCCAGGCAAATAGATATTGATATAAACCGATTAGCCTGAACCAATACTAGTCGCATATAAAAATAAATTGTAAATTGTATTTAAGCTTAGAACAAAGTGGTTCCTGATATAATAAGTTATTGCTAATATGGCATCAGCAGGAGTGGGGGTTTACTGAGGATGAAAACTAAAAACTCCAAATATCTTGGTTAATATGCATATTAGAGAAAACATGCATATAACAACATTTATAAGCAATTAGATTTACAATAACATTGCTCCTGTAAAAGTTTTCAATCCAAAGTTATTTAGAGTTTTCAAAATTTCCGGCCCGATTTTAGCCGTTAATGAATTTGATCTTTCTTTTTACCTAAAATGTTTACATATCAAGTTTGGTAATGATAAGAAAAACATTGCGACCGCTGAAGCGGTAACAGACAAATATATATATATATATATATATATATATATATATATATTTGTCTGTTACCGCTTATATATATATATATATATATATATATATATATATATAAAAATTTTGAATGGACCACATTTTCGTCATCTACTAGGTAGGATCGATGGACATTTGAAGAAAAGTTTCGAAAATCGCGTCATGAGTACAACCTCAATGGCTGATTTCCCTTGAGGGAAATCTGCTAAAAATTGACAGTAAGACAACCTCTCATTTATACAGAAAGAAACGATCCTACAAAAACGGAAAGTATAGAGATAAATATATATATTACTTTTCAATACTGCAATCTTAAGAGTCGTCTCCCCCTCGCTCTGCCTGTCTCCATCTCTCTCTTTGAGATTAAGTACGCATGCGTAATTTACACTCTGGAAGTACTTTGGTATCTATATCCATGATTTGTAATTGACACATAATCTCGAGGAAGCGAATAAACCGTATCGATTTAACCCTTTTCACAACATAGCGATTAGGAGCTATTCATGAATAGGTTTTTATAGGCGGCGCGGAAACACGGGCACAATGCCCAATGAGATGTGGGCCACAACTGTGAATAATTAATTAGAACTAAAAACAAAGGGCATTAATGTTTTTATTTAGCCATTCCTTCCTCTGACTAAATGTTGATTTGCATGACGATAGTCGGAACAGGCTAACAAGGATATTACAACAGAGGATTTCGATCTTGCTGTGCTTCCTCCGGATTCGGACCAGCAACCTTCCACGGAGCAATCCTAGGCTTTCACTCAAACCAACCATTTCATTGGATAATTAGCTTTTTAATCTCTCTTTCAAACGGGATTGTAATGAAAGGTTTCAACTTTTTCGTCGAGACTTCATTTCAAGCGGGGGCCACCCTGAGAAAACCCTGAAGTTTTGTTTAGTTGAAGTCTTATTTAGTTCTTAAGTTGTAAAGGGACAATATATTGCTCTCATCGAAAACATGAAAAGACTACACGATTCCAATGATATGCTTGCTGATGATATAGTGTTATATTTAATAGTATAGTGTGCAATGATATAGTGTTGAAGCAGTAGACAGCGTTTTTACGAATCATGTTCTTGGCTAGCGGCATAGAAACAATTTTTTTTTTTTTTTTTTTTTTTTTTTTTAATCTGAGTTGGATGATGGTTGGGAGGCAGAGTGACATGCCGTGGTTGTCCCGACGTTCCTCTTCTACTGAACACTCTGAAGTTCTATTTTAAGGGGGTGTTGTGAGTTGGTATCGGGGTAATAGAACTAAGGTTGTAGGTTACCCGGCAACTGAAAGTACCTGGTGGGTTGTAAGGATAGGAGAAAACGAAAGAAGGGAGGATAGGGATAGTAGAAGAGGAGATAAGAAAGAAAAGAAGAAAGACTTAAAATAAAGATAAAAGTAAACCTAGCCTAAGAGAGGACACCGCAAGCCAGTCAAGCAGGCCCAAGGCGGTCGCTGTGAGCGATGAAAGGATGGAGACGCCGAATTTTTAACTAAACTAAATAAACCTAACTAGCATAAATTAAAATAACTTAAAATAAAACCTAAAACTAACTATCCTAAATTAGCGGCAAAACCTGGTTTTGAATTGTGCCGGCGAGTGCTCCCGTACCCAAGCAGCCGGTGATGTCGACTAGGGGCTCATCGTCATAATAAGATATACTTATGATCTGGTGCGGTCGTTCTTTTCAAACAGATAAACAGTTTAAAATTCTTAAACAGTGTTTATTTTTTTTTTGTATGCTTAGACAACCAAAAGTTTAGTTATAGGTTTCTTTAAATGATCGAAACGTCAATACTCAATAAATACAAATTTGGTTGTGAAGGATTTGTTTCAAAGAAAATTGTATTTATCAAATAAATAGCTAGTAGACTAGAGTACAGAAGTCAACCCGGGAAAGAAAATGGTCACACGGTCTGGTGCTAGCTCTAGCTACTGCAAAATGGTCTAGACGACAAATGTTGAAAGAAGAATTAATCAACAGGTTTGCAGAGTTTTGGTTTGATGCATTATAATGGGGCTACTTAAAACCTTACTATTTACCCTTTAGTAAGCCCTCGCCACTGTTCCGATCTGAGCCATTAAGAACTTAAACATTAGTTTTATTTGGAATGGTTAAAAACCGAGTTAGGTAACGATTAAATAAAAACTGCGACTTCTACAGCTTCCGGACTTCTTTTGATGACCCACCACAGGACTGACTACCTCAATAGCTAATTTTTAATAAGAGAAAACTGCTAACAAATTCTTGTTACACCTATTGCAACAGAATAAAACGGGACTTAAGAAGTAAATAGGGGCTAGTTAGGCTGGGGCGCAGGAGTGGATAATGGGAAGAAAAAGCAGTCCCCGGGGCTGTGTTGGTGGACTTTTCTAGCCATGTTGGGAGTGTGCTGGTCACGGTTCTGCATCTCAGATTATATCCAGGGTCTGGGGTTACGCAAGTACCTCGCTACTACTCGCCCCATTCTTACTCATATTTCACACTTCTACAAGCCATTCCACACACAAAATATCATTTATGAAACGAGATGGCCCACGCGGCACAAATTCACAAATACTCCGGAAACCTGAGTAAATGATGGGTATTCATTTCAAGCCGCTCCATTAAACATTTTTGTTTGATCTTTTTTCTAGAGATATTGAAGCCAAAAAATATTTAAGGTTTTGTCCATCAAAAAGGAGAGATCATCGTCGTTAATGATCTTAATGAATTCCCATGGAGATTGGGAGATTAATGGAGAATAAAAAATCTGAGGTGCACGACTTAAGTTTCCTTTCAATGTTTGTTGAACTACATCCAAAGTTGAAAAAATGGTCAACAACCCACGCTAGGTTTTAATAAACATTTGTTTCAGAACCAGGCTTTCGAGGTCCTGCCTCACCATCAGTGGCCGGTTAAATCATGACGCACACAATAAAAAAACAATAACCTAAGTCATAACCATTAAAACAAGTGCTTAAAAAGTTTAAAAATACACTTAATCAATACAAGATAATATCAGTCTAAACATTTTTCTAAAAAACAATAATACATTTATATTAATTACAACATATAAATCTAGAATATGAATAAATACCCCGCTCCCCCTATGTGTCCGTTTGCTGGACTCACTCCCTCCCTCTACAAAAGAGGCTGTCATTTTTGCGTCTTCATGCGGGTACAGTATATTTAACTACACCCAGTGATAACAAATAATGATTCAAAAAATAAGAAATAAAGAGTAATTATTTTCAGAAAAAAAAATCGCTTACATTTGCTTAAGAATGAACTTAGCTTATTCAATGCCTTACAGGCTACTGACAATCAATACCACTCATAAATAAATTAAATCCTATAAAATAAATGGCTTCAAACCAAAAAGTAATTATGGTACAAGGTGGATTGAAGTTTCGGGATATCTATCCCGAGCTTTAAAAAAATAAAATGAAGTCCTAGTAACCAATGGTAATAAATATTTGTTATCATAATCTGACAAATCTACGCAGAAAGGAACCGATCCATACAAAATTCTGAGAAAATAGATTTATTTATTAACGTCCACTTTTTGTAGTTAAGACTATCAGGGAAAACAGATTTAAAGTAAGAATTCCTTAATTTAAGAATCAATTTCCAATTAATTTAGTTTTTGTATATATCTGTTTACCCTATAATAACCCCGGGACTGACAAGGCATTTAAATATAAATTCTATTATACTTTAACAATGCCATCAAAATATTTCATCGAATTATAATACTTTCTTCTGCATTTACCTCTTTCAGTACTTCAATATTTAGATGGGAATTTGCACTTAGCAATGTACTGCTGCCAATTTTAGCCTTGTGAAGAAAATATTGTATTTAACGTCAATGAAAAAGCAAAAAAAAAAAAATTCAGTTTGCAAATAGTTGTTCTATGCGGACGTTATCTATTTTAGAAAAGAACCAATATCGTAATGATGACTGTCTCTTACCATCGGACCAAATAGTATTAGAAAACTTTGAAAAAAATTGTGATAAATTAATAAGATCTTATATATATTTTCTATAATCCTATAAACCCAATTAGGCATAGTAGCAAAAAATGGACTTTAATAAATAAATAAGTAATCTTATAAGGTAATAGAAAATTCGCTAATTGAGGAAGCAGTGAATAAAAACTTCCAGTATTATTTATTTAGGTTAAACCTATTGAAGGTAGGTAAGATGAGCAGTCTTAAGGTATGCATATTTAATATATTGAGCGGGCAGACGTCTGGGGATTCCATCACTCGATTATTTAATGGGCATCCCAATATTAAATATGGATCCCATGCATGGCCTCTGTTATGCCTGAATATGGCAGAACCATTATAAATAATAAATTGTTGATAACATCGTTATCCGAAACCAATATTTTAAATCATTACCATGAATATCATGGGCGTACCCCTAAATGAAATTGGCTACTGCAATGCTTAAATTTTAATGGGGCAGGAAGGCACAATTAGTATGAAAAGGTATTAATATTTTCTACCTTTTAAAAACTACCATTTTTTTCAATGGGGTATTAGAGGATAACGGCTTTCGTCATGCGGCTTACTTTCGTTTATCAGAAACCAAATTTTAAATAATTTAAGTCACTCAATGCAAGACCGGTATGGGTCCAACAAGAAAATCGTGTTGTAGAGGATGGGAACATACTATGTTAGACCCTAGTTTTAAGTCCATATCTTTTGGTCATTTAGGGCATACTAAAAATGAGAAAACTGACAGATCTGATCAGATATCTGTCGGAGGATATTGAATGTTTTATTGCTGCATAAATATTTAAGGTGATTCGTATTTTTATTTTTAGACGGATTGCAATTTTAGAAGAATAAATTAGTTGTTTTCATAAAGACTTATTTAATTTTGCGATCCCAGGGGACCTTGAATAATCACTAACATTTTGAGAAATCGTCGTAGTTGAAAAAGTGTGAGAATTTTTCTACAACCTTGTAATGCAGTGAAGCCTGATTCCGCAACTGACCAAGTTTCAAAAAAAAAAAACCCGCATGAAAAATGAGTTTATGCGGCCTCAATAATATAAATTATTATTAGATAAAAAATCAATTGCTCAATGACGCTGCGATTCGTCTTGCAACAAGGAAGGTGGAAGTTATTCCAATGCACTTCAGAGTCGGCATTTTAATGATGGATTTCATTGCGGGCCCAACTCGTTTTCCTGGTAAGAATCGGCAGACCACGCCTTTCCCGATCTAGCAGGAGTCGATGGAAAAGGTCTCGGAGCATTACACAACGACGGACAGGGGCCCCGGGCAGTTCGTGACTCGGTCAGGGAATGAACCATTCTACTTACGTACCCATACCAGTACCCCGTACCCCCGATTTTATAAGTACCTCCAGGGTACCAACGTCGTTAACCCTTACAGACCGGTAGCAGCAGCAGCTGACCTAATATTGAATTTAACATTCAAATCAGCTTACTGAGATGGCAAATTATATACATAGAATTAAATAACTCTTCTAAAATCCTTTATATTGTTATCCTTTGCTTGGCTCAGCTAACTCTCAAATAGAGCTGCCAGATGAGATTAGGATTTATACAGCTGAGCTTTTAATCCCTGAAACTTACGATAGACAACATAGCTGGAGCTATGGACACGGACATCATAATTTACAGCCACTCTCGTAACTCTTAGCATTCATTAAAATATATGTAGTTCACATCCACTCATCTCGTACATATTACACAAAATCGAGACATTAAAAAAAAAGAATAACTATGTACTGGTTACCTGGACAATCAGGCATTAGATAAAGCACAAATGCAGACGAACTCGTCAAATGAGCTACTCGAAAAAGAACTTACGACACCACATATACACACCAAGATATTCAAGCCCATATGATACTCAATTCATGGCAGAAATCTTGGTTTGCTACAATTGACAGCAAACTTCGAGAACTGAAACATACTTCGTGAATGACTTTCGTCAAAAAGGCTAATTAGAAGTGAAGAAGTAGTTTCAACGAGGTTAAGAATTGGCCATTCTTGACTGACTCACTCTTACTTACTTACTGGAGTACTACCAACACTTTAACTGTAACCCTAAAACATATACTAACTGACAGCTACCTATGGGCTTACAAAGTCCTACCATACACTTTGACTGAATTACTATGTAATGCCATGTGACCGTAGCCAGTATATTCACCTCGTACTTCAGTACTTAAAACATAACAACATTTAAAAAAAATATAATGTAGGACAATACAGTAAATATATTTTCAGAAATGAGCATACTTGCGTAAAAATGTTAAATTCATGATAAAAATTTAATTGATACGTCGCTCTATCTGCCCAGTAGAGAAATGCGATTACTTTAAGAATAAATAATATTGTTATCCCCCTTAATAGCGGCAATACCCATCTAGTACAAATCTTCCATTGGAATATAAAGATTTCTTATGCTAGTAGCCATACTACGAACGACGAATTGATATTCTATAATATAGCATCTAGTCTGAACTTATTGAATTTTCACGATAATGTTTTCGTTAGATTAGATTTATTTGGGAACATCCCAGAAGTTGGGATTTGTAGATATTTCTAAGAAACCACACATCCATTACAAGACACATCATTCATTCTAAACTTTAGGTCTCTTTATACCTTACTTGCACAACAATCTTAAGCTAGACTTTATGAGATATCATTTAACCTGATGGGACCGCCATTGCTTAAGCCATATTAGTAACGTGTTATATATGAGTGTATTTGAAAATTGGGAATAAGGAATTCAATTCTGTTGGAAGCAAAATAAGAAAAGTTAATAAAAGAGGTTGGACCTCCCGCCTATTTATTACCTAAACTATACTTTATCTTTGATGGTAATAACCAACTTCCTGGCTTACAGTTAGATCTTACAGAGTCTAGAGTTAGGCTATTTGACATAAAATTTCAATCACTTGCCGTTTGTGTCGTCATCAGAATACGCGGCAGTTAACATTTATTCCATTTTATAAATTTTAAAATCTAAATAAACGAACATACTACCTTGGGAAACGTATCACTGGGAAAATATGATTTAAAATTTTTAAGCACAGTATGGTTTGTGTGACAAATTTATTTCAAAATCGCTTATATGTTCATGACGTGCTGACATCCTTCTGAATGTTGATATTGATCACATGTTAAAAAATATATATTTATATTAGCTCTTTCAAGCAAGGTCCAACTGGCCAATTTTGTATTGGTCAATTTTTGATTTACCTGAAATTATTATTCTAATTTCCGGTTACTAAAATTTTGGACTTCAGGAAATACCGTTAGTTTTCTCATATTATATTTCATATATATAAATATGATGAAAACCTTGCATGGTTTTTGTATTCGGCTGCGAGGTTAGGAAATGTTGAAATATCGTCCATATAAACCAGTTGTAAAGGACCATAATGAAAAAAATTCGAGAATCAAATATTTCCCTTTCGAATATCAAATAAATAAAGTTCATTAAATATAGAATTATTTAAAGAAGAGGTAGTAGATGACCTGGGAACTGTAGCTGATATATTCCGGTGGGAAAGGTCATTAGGAACAGTGACTAGAACATAGACAGTTACATTCCAGATGCTATATTTCCATGAATTGCATTTTATTTAGAATGCTCTAACGGTTATGGAAATCTCAACCTTGGCTAGTATTGCTGCTCTTATTAGATGGAGCTGAATAAGGATCGCATTAAAGGAAGTATTGTACCACTAATTGATAGAAATATTAACAAGGAAGGTACCCAAAATTACAAGATGTGTGTATAATAATTTGTGATGGCATAATTGAATTTTTCCTTTTAGAGAAGCAATCGACGTTTTTTATTGTGTGCCTGACAGATATTGATTAGATCACAAGTATGTTATTTACCAACATACAAACTCACGCAAACACAAATAACGCTTATTGTACGACTTTGGGGTCAGATCCTTTCCAATTTCATTCATTCACCCATAAGACTCAGAATCTGAGACAGATATGGAGAGGTTAAGAACAGAAGATCCTCTAATCAATAAAAATATTTTATTTTAAGAGATCCGATTTGTAAAAATAAATTGCTGTAGCAATATTTATAATGGGACAAGAATACGGTAGCATTTTGGAATAGTGTCATTTCATTTTTACACAAAATAACTGAAGGAAATGGATATGAAGCCAGAATTTCCAGATAAGGGGGGGGGAAAGAAATAGGAATATTTCTGAGTGTTTTGCGAGAATACATATTTTTTGAATGGCTTGACATTCTTAAGTCCTGTTGAATAATTTCTAATTCAAAAATAAACAAGGAAATGAAGGAAGAGTGTGTATAGTAATATATAAAACCAATATAGAAGAGCCTCGTTCGTCTTGATATTCATATGCCAGTATATTTTGTGTTAATTAATTCCTTTTAAAAGGCACCTGTCATCATTTAAAAGACAAGAATTCAAAATATTTTTTTTTGTGAGGCCTTATTTGAAGAGGCCGAGCCTGTATGAAATTTTCCCCATTTTAATATAAAAAGAAATGTCCTTTATTTCGTCTGGCAGTGTTAGCGATGACTGCCTTTGTCATTCTAATGTACTCCACGTGCTGAAGATGATAATGAAGGACGCCACGCCATATGTCAGAGCCCCATAATACGGGCCTACAATGACATTTTGTCTCTCCTAATGACATAGGGCCTGGATGTGTCATGGCCTGCAACAAGGCAGGCAATGCTCCTTTTATTTCTTTCAACTGTCCAAATAAAAAGAATATTAAAAAAAAAAAAAACAACTAATGAAAAAAACGACTGAGGAAGTCCTGAGTTGTTTAGTATCTGCTCTAATTCTCTGTACAAAAATAATTGTGCGAGAGATAAATAACAACTAGATCCTGCTTCTAGGTAACACTTATAGTTAGAGAATCACCACTAATAATCCTATAATAGTGATATCACGTAGGCTAATAATTTGTATTCAAATTTTCTCATTATTTATCTACTACTATGAAATTCGTTCGATATGCTATGTTTTTAGGAATATGTATTAGAATTACATTTCAGTTTATTGCAGTCATCATATAAAAAATACAAAGTCAAATAGCAGGAGACTCGAAACGTGTTAGGAAAACTAAAGAATAAGTATTAAAATGAAAAACGTCCATGAAGCAGTGGCTGCGTAAACTAAGCAGATTACCCGAGTGAAGTTTTACAACATATAAATCTGCATTATTTTTCACTTAACATTACCTTGAATATTAAGAGAACAAATACAAGGAGGAAAAATATCCAGTCAATTTAAATTTTAATATCCTCTACTACGGAAAGTATTTGCATTGGAAACAAACAGATCTGCCAACCTCTCAGAACTGAATGGTAGAAATATTCTTGATTGGAAAGAAAAACAATTACTGAAAAATATCTGAATATAATATATTAGTTTTATTGAAAAATATTTACTATATATAGTGCTGCAATTTATAATAAACCAGATTACTGTTAATCTCAATCAAGTTATAGTAATTCAAGAACAAAATTTAGAGGGGATAAATATATGAGATGGAGAAAGAATGCATATAACAAATTTATTGGTAATTTAATTTGGACTAAGACTAGTTAGTACAATGTTGCGATACGACCCATAATAACGAACAGTTTTTCAATTTTCAAAATGTCTTACCTCTAAACCCCCTTTCTTACTGATCTCATTTCAGCCGTCAACGAACTTGACGTTTAGTTTTGCATGAAATACTTATATATCGATTTGTGTAACGATAAAACAAAAATTGCAGCAACAGACAAGTTTATATATATATATATATATATATATATATATATATATATATATTGTTACGTTTTATTACAAAACCAGTAATAAACGTTGTTAATAAGAGTTCTTTTGGATTGCAAAATTAAACACACACAAGTTTCTCAGTTTATCACTGCACAATTTATTTCACAATACACAATACTCTTGGTTAACTATTACTACTCACAGTATTACACTGATAGTGTCACTGTTCTTCAGATTACACAGTCCAATAATTCACTCACGGTCACTGAAATTCACAAAAAGACGGCACTGCACTGTCCTTCACTTCACGGCACTGCACTGTCTTAAACATGGCACTAAACTGTTACTTACAGTCACGACACAACAGTGTTCTTCTTATAAAAACACTTTACCGCACTGCACTAAGTCGCACTGGAGCACTGAGACATCTGACCATAAAACTGAAACCCGTTTTTTTTTTTTGGTTTTTTTCCTAATCGCAGCTTTATTTACAAGAAACTTACATCTAATAACTAATACTAAAACTCGGGATACTGGCGGGTCTCATATATATTCCTGTAGAAGGGGCTAGAGGAAGAAAGGTCTAGAAGTTCCTGTAAGTCCCAAATTAGATTCTACCGGCTCCACTAGGTTGAGCTGTACAGGCTTAAATAGAGGAGCAGGATGAGACCAAGGCTTTTCCAAGAAGGACTGGAAGGGACTAGTAAGGACGCGACCAATTAGCGGCACTTCTTTGAACTCCTCCGCACTCCCCAATCACGCGGTTCCTTCTCTGTGTATTTAATTTTCGCAACAATATATATATATATATATATATATATATATATATATATATATATATAATTCCGAAAGGACCTCATTTTCGTGGACATTTGAGGAAATTCGTAGAAAATCGTGTCATGAGTACCTCAATAGCTGATTTCTCTTAAGGGAAATCTGATATAATACGGAGTTAACATTTTTGACCCCATGCCTCAAAACTTTGAGAGTATTTATACAATCACGACGGGATATCTGTTAAAATGAGTTACAAGAATAATGTATAGGATGTAGATGCTTAGAGGAGATAATCCTTGAACTGAAGGTAAATAGGGACAGAATACACCACAGTACCCAAGTATGGAGAATACCACAGCCTGGGTGGGTCTACCCCAGGGCACAATATCAAGGCAATTCATTTTCTTTAGAAGGGATTTTAAATCCCGAGTCTACAAGGATAACATCGTTTATCTTGTGGATATTTTAGCAGTTAAAATATTGTGATTTATGTCAGCCGTTCTCATAACCTCGGTGTCTAGTTCAAAAAATGTTAACATAGGTCCGTGGTTTCTCATATTCTGATATTTATAATTCTATTTCACGTGTCTGTATTTATGTGAAGCAAAATTATAATAAACATGACGGGCATTATAGCTAATTAGACTCAGTAAATTATTATAAAAATGTAAAAACATAACTATTGTTTAATATCCAGTTGAATAAAATACAAATTTGTAATTAATTATATTCTTTTCAGTTTACTATGGAACTATTTATTGTATGATGTAGATTAGGATACGTTATTGATGATAACTCATGTTGGCCATCATAAACAAAATGCAAAAATCGAATTATTAAATTGGTTTATCTTGAGATACTAATAATCCTAACTTCTGGTACAGTTTGATCTCCTATATCTGTGCTATAGGAAGGACTGACTATAAAGAGTTCCAGCGTGTCACAATGGATATAGTGGCATTGACTGGAATATCTGTTACACTTGCACTGGCGTACATAAACACATAAGGATGGCTGACCAATATAGTGATGCAAACATCCATTCCCTAAACAAAAATGCATACAAAACTCAAAGACTATAGTAGCATGTTCTTGTTTAGTATGTGCAGTGTGTAGACTATTAAAAACAGTAAATAATCATAAAGATACTCTCTCTGCTTCTCTGATTTTTGAAATTTCTCAAACCCAAAATCCTTATCATTGGAAAAGTAGATAAATTCGACTTACAACACTACGTATTCTGTTCATTTCCCTTATTATATGGCATGTTATTTTATGACCTAGATAGTATTTTACGTGCATCGAGTTCGCTCGACAAACATCTTGGTGTAATATTATGTATAATATTAAATTGATTTAATAATCGCTCGACATGCTATACTCTTTTATTACCACCTATATGACTAAGTAATAGTTATTTAACTATATAATATAGCCAAGTGAAACTCGCTTGACTAGAGTAAACCTTAGTGATGTAAGAAAACCGAAAAATTATGAAAACAATAATCGTTAATATTCTCCGTACGTGAAATTGAATATATATATATAATTTCTTATTCTCCGTCAAGCAGGCTGCGTTAACTAAGCAGATTTTCCACATGCGTCATGCATTTGCTTTCATTTCAAAACATAAAACTTCAATGAGAACAATATTTGGTATTTAGGCTTAAAAAAAAGTCCTTCATAATATAACGGTTTATTGTTAACATGACATTAGTAGAAGTGGGGGTTTACTGAAGACTGAAAACTAAAAAAATGAAAATATTTCGGTTAATAAACAACATTACTAAATTTGCAATAAGATTGGTTTTATACAAATTTTTAATCCAATGGATAAAAATGGAGATATTTCAAATTTTTGAAATCCCCCCTCTAAACCCCTATCCATGTCAAGTCCAATTTCACCCATTACCGAACTTGGGCTTTATTTTTTGTAACGATCAAACAAAAATTACGACTGGTAGAGCGTTAACAGACGAATATATATATATATATATATATATATATTCGTCTGTTAACGCTCTACCAGTCGTAATTTTTGTTTCAAAAGTTTTCAAAATTATATATATATATATATATATATATATATATATATATATATATATATAATTTTGAAAAGACCATTGGTCCATGGTTGACCTCGTTACTTGAACAGTCAATCCACAATATATCACTGAAAGGATAGCTGCGGCCATTTGCTATCAAACAATATCAACATGCTACGTAGACTTTTCCTCTGAAGCCTAACCTCGATAGAACCTATTCTATTGTGGTTGCTGTGGTGATAGAGTTAATGTGTTTTGAAGAATTAGGCTGGTTCCTACGACAGCAATTTTGTCACTGGCTAGCATATTACAAGGTAAATCCTGCAATTCTTTACACAACTCACGGAGATTGAGTAATATATAATTGACATATATTCTTAGTTATGTGGATAAAGGTATAGATGAAAACCCTACACAAATCTACTTCTAGAATGATTAATAAGTTCATTGTTTACAACACAAGACGTACTGTTGTTTCATTATGGAGTGTACCGTTTTGGGAACGCTTTCCAATAGACCTAAAAGTGAGTTCACTCAAATATATAAATTTTAAATATTTGCTTATGTACCTAAAGGACTCTAATAGTAACAAAAAATAATTGATTTAGGTTGCTAAACTGTAATCCTCATATTAATCTTTATATTCTGACATAATAAATATAGGGGTTTATAATAAAAATAAAAGTCCTTCACGCAGGGGCTGCTTTAACTAAGCAGATTTCCCACATGCGTGACGTATTTGCATTTATCTCATGACGTAAAAGCTCAATGGTGGTCAATATTCGGTATTTAGACTTCAAATAAAGTACCTCTTAATATAACAGCTTATTCTTAATGTAACATGAGTTAATGAAGGCCGAAAACTAAAAAAATGCAAATATCTTGGTTAATAATAAAGGTATTGAAAAAACGTACATGACAGCATTTATATAACATTACATTTGCAATAAGGTTGGATTTATTCTATTTTACTTTCCGATGCGTAATAACGGAGATATTAAGAATTTTCAAGATTCCCTCCTTTAAACCCCCGCTTTCGCCGATTTCAGCCATTAAGCAATTTAAGGGAAATTTGTTAAAATAGACAATGTTTTAATGATGAGAGCACGTTTATTGCACTATCCTGTAAACAAATAATGAAATGTAAAATTTAATTTATAATTTTTCAATAACAAATGTATTCTCCATCTGTAATCAAGTACGATTCTTAGGGGTCATGAACGCTTCTTTATATAATCATGTGAGAATTGTAAGACAGATATATAAAATATTTCGATGCATTATACTATAATTCCAGTAGGGCAAAACATAATATCATATATCCTAGAGAATACGTATGTACTCATCCATTCAATCTTTTAAATGTTTACTAAATGAAAATAATAAAACTTATAAAATGTTACCCCTTTCCTTTTTTGAGGTACTGGATTGTGAAGGAAGCTGATCTCTGTAAGAACCAAGAAAAAACAAAGGCCTGGTTCATTCACACCTGGTTCTTACCTGAGATGAACTTTTACGGTGAAAAATGAATTGTCTTTCATGAGGTGAAATAGTGGTTGTAATTGTCATTTTAAAAAATTGTTATTTTTAAATGTTAAAAAAAAAGTTATTAACACATAGAAATAGAAACAGCTTGACTCTGGCAGTAGGGAGCTGATCTATTCTGAAACTGCATTGTGTTCCAGTTCACAGTAGTTGTATTTACTGTGCTCGGGAACAACGAATTCAATGTTACCCTATATAGGTAATTGCAAAGGATGCTGGTCTGAAACAGTTAGGAAAATACACGGAGCGTTAAGTTAGGAGCCAGTAGTTAGGAAAATCCCAGAAGATGAAACCCAGACAACGTTGAGGTAGATTGAAGAAGAGCAAGGAAACGGACATCCATCTGGAACCAATGGGTCACGAACTATGGCTAAATGAATCGGAAGACTTATTAAAAATAAGTACTGTTCTTAATTTTTATGGTGCTATTTTCTTAGAAATAAGACCAGTCGAAGTGAAGTAAAAAGTAATTAAAAAGTCAAAATTAAATGGGGGATACTCTTAAAATAAAGTACAACATCTTCAGGGATTTAAACGTTTCATTGTAACGAGAAATATGTCAAATAGATTTGACTAACAGCTATTGCGGGTACTTACAATATATTGACGATTCCAAAACTTAAGTTCGGCGAATTATTTATTTTATTCCCCCGGAACAGTTCTGGGTAATTGGCACTCGTTGTTTCCGACCTGGCTTAAACTATATAGTAAAAAAACAAATACAAACTAAAATGCACACATACATATGCTACATATATATGTACTTATTGTACATGCAATTATTTTTAATGGGTTTGTCGGCTAATATTTCTTTAGGTATAAGGGCAGCTTGACAAAAGATTTTCTTCCACCTCTGTTCTTGAATAAAAATGAATTTATTACCCAAATTAAGGGGTGGTTAGGGGGTAAGGTGAATACTTGAATAAATATGCATCACAGTTGGTGAGTTAAAAAATGAAAATCATCATCATGAGTGTGACAAGACTCTGCTATATATCTGAAAACAAGATAGGCCGTGTAACTTGGACTATAATTTGAGTTACAAATAAAATGTATAGTTCAATAATTGTAGGCCACTTGTAGTTTAATTAGATCGTATCTTTGCCTATTTTTGTTCCAATTCATAAAACTGGAGATATTTTAAAATGTTGGACCCCCCTCCTCCAAATCAGCCTTATTCCTTGCCCAATTCCACTCAGCGACTATTATAATCTTTGGTATCGAATGAAACAGTTAAACATTGAGTATAGTAAAGATCAAATAAACATTTCCGAGTAAAGAGCAGAAAATCTTATGGATAATGTCATCATAACGAATTTCTATGTCTCTCACTTATGAAGATCCATTGAAAATAATATTTGGAATTTAAACTTAGAATAAAGTGGTTCATACATGGTTATACTCATTGTTAATATGCCAAGAGAATGAATGAGGTTAACTAAAGGCTAAAACTGAAAAATCCAAATATCTTGATATTTAAGGGAAATATATATATATGTAAAAACAATATTTGGAATATGATTGGTTCTATACACTTTTTCGTTGTGACTTATAATATGGGATATATTTCAAAATTTTTAAATTTCGTCCACCCTCCAGGTCATATTTCAGCCGTCAGGGAACTCTATCTTTAGTTTTGCATAAAGAGCTAATACATTGAGTTTGGTAATGAGTAATTAAACTAAAATTCTGTCTGCGAGAGCGGATACAGACAAGTAAACACACACACAATATATTTATATTTATATAAATATATATGTATATAATTTTGAACGGATCTTATTTTCGTCATCTCCTAGGTAGGATCGATGGACATTTGAGGAAATTAGCGAAAATGGCCCCGTGATTTTAAACTCAAAAAGAGTTTTCCATAAGGGCTGCTACGTAAAGAGACTTTTATTTTACCAGGGGTTAGTAAAGGCTGATGTTGGAATAGTTCCAACCGAGAAACTGCAACTGAATCCTTTTTATCATTTTACAAGGAAGAGACTCACCACAAAGATATTCACGGATATGTGAATGATCGGAACAGAAATAAGAAAAAAGGTTAAGAGCATGTAAACTCGGCATGATAATAATAAAAGAAAAATACAATAGGAGTATACCTTATAGGTAAGGTACATTCCCGACAGAAGCAATTTCAAGTCACTCACGCCTCTCGGAAGAACAAAAAGACTCCAGCCCCAGTGGTCGAGGCGTCAGGTATTTCCTGTGGTCCCGGTAACTGTACCTATAATCTACTTCGTGAATATTTCTTCCTGCTGAGCAATATATAAAGAAGAGGAAAAATCGTTCTCAATGCTACTGGTTTATCTTTCACCAAAAAAAGATTTTATGTATTGCGTGTAACTTTAGCAGTATGTTATGACAAATAATCGAAATGGTTGGTTTATCTAGTTCAATAGAACCATAACGCTGTAGGAGGTTAAACGTGGAGGAATTGACTAGAATACGTAATGCGAGATTTGAGTAATTAGGAGATCCATTAGATATAACTTCAATATTAGTCTAACTACATACTTACATTTCTATAATATCGATCGCAATAGTTCAGACCGACAACCCATAACTATATCAAATGATGTTAAAAATGAAAATTCACATACGAACATTATTTAGTGATTTACTGGCGCTTACTTTGAGGTACTAAGGCCAATTAGAACGCGTCTTCAGGTTATCACCCTTTTCTAGCTAGGGTGGGACTAAGCTTTATTTTATTTAATCAGTTCGTCACTAAATAAATTCATATATTAGCCATGTGAGTTTAAGCGTTGGCCCTATTCTCACATGGTAATGCTAGGCAGGGCAAAGGAATTTATTTAGTGACGGAATTCATTAAATAAAATCCCTAGTCCCACCTTGGCTAGAAAAGGGTGGTAATCTGTAGATAACTCGTCCCTATTAGCCTTAGTTGCAAAAAGTGGACGTTAATATAAATAAATAAACAAAAATTCAATTCATATGACATGCGTGAATTGAACTCACCATTCTACGTTTACCATGTGAGATTAAGACCAATTTAACTATTAATCCATAGGTATAATTAATCAGTTTTGTGGCCGAGTGCATGAAAACGACTTGCCTAAGGTTCAATCAATTGCAAATTTGTCAAAATATATTTAATTTTTTCTTTCAGAAAGTCCAAAGACATTCCAAAGTGTTCCCGCACTTTGTCCGTTGTTATAGGTAATTGCCCCACATGTCCTGCTCCCCGCATATTGATCCCTAGATCTGGTTTCCTCCTTTTTCTGGTTTGTCTGCCTCTATCTTTCTAGGCTTTTTCCAGTCTGACAGATAATAGATAAAGTCTACAGACTATCGATAGATCTAAACTATCGATAGTTTTGATAACCCGAAAGAATAGACTCAAAACTAACCATCCGTTTGAGTAGTTTCTTTTTTTAATTAACGAGGGGATATGGAGTTACATTCAATGAACGGTTAGATTTATACGGATAACGGGTCCTTTTCTTTTCTTTTTTTCATATTACTCACAAGAAAAATAAATTAAATCTATGAAACATAAATTTCATTTAGAAGTATTTGTGAAAAATGGCATTTATACAAATAGTATTATTTAACTTCTAGCTTTTGTTTAAACATTTTGTTCATTAGAAAGTTTAATTTATAATAGAATATACTTCTTACTCGTAATATATTTGAGATTATACACAATACTATCGTCATTCCTTTAGCCAGGTGCTTCCAATGCGGGTAATTTCAGTACCACATGAGTCTAAAGCAAATATAACAGGTGGCACTTAACGTGGAGTTGAAACGTACAACGATAAATATAAACAATGATTTTAAACGTTTACATATTTCTCTTTTTATTTCTTATTTTATATATTTTTCACCATATAGGTTTTATAACTTATAGTTCGGAGGGTTGTTAGGCCATCCATGGAAGATTTGAAGAAATGTTCACCATTCTTCCATAAGAACAAAAAAATAAACTATTGAACCAATTCAGCGTTTGAATCCAGGTTCACTTTCCAATTCTTCTGGTATACATAATCTGAGTTGCTAATGCGAGTTTCCTGATTTTTGTGAATATAAGCAAAAACGTTCTTGCTAACAATGTGCTATACAACTTCATAATTTTCAGAAATTCTCGCTCGAAGGCTTCAAGTCACATTGCTGTTATAAATGAGGCATTTTGGCTTTCGCATTGGAATTTCATTCTTCTCTGCGAAATTAGGATCTTCAATTATGAACTGCGTCAATTTAACAGCCCCTGTTACTCGACTTGTATGATTTAACCCTCCGTCGGGCGCAGCTAGCCTGAGAGGCCAGGAAAACATACTTTTTGATACCACGCCTCATTCTGTTTCCCCTGTGAGGGGCCATTCCCAGTAATTTCCTGATTTGTGTTCATTCTTAGAATCCCCTACTTTAGTCTATTGCCATCCTTCATCCAGACCGACTGGTCCCTAGGTGGCTTGTGAGGCCGACTGCGCCCAATTGCTCCTTAATTTCGAAGATGATTTTTTTTCAAGATATATCTATTGCAATCATCCCTTTTACTAAGATTAATGCTATTCTATATGGAAGTTCGTCGATATCTTGAGAAATAAGTGCTATTCTAACTCTGGCCTCTCAGGCCGAATGCGCCTTATCAATTTTACTTGTTTTAGTTTAAGCTTCATTCTATTTTAATAAAGTTATTATTTTACGTACTAAATAGCATATTTGCTTTCCTTAGATCCTAGCAAATTCTGTCCTACCAGCGTTTTAAATTAAAATTAATTAGATGGGGAGTGGGGGGCTAAAATATGTGGGCGGCCTCTCAGGCCGTGTGCGCCCGATTTTGTTTCGTCCAGAGGTGCGCCCGACGGAAGGTTAAGCCTTCAGTTCTATGTTTGAGTGTATGAGAGAGACGTTAGGAATAATTTTACGAATTAACTTCGTTCAACACTCATGATATTAGAAGTGTCTACTTTTCCATAGTTCCATCAAATACAAACCGAGGAAGGGTTAGTAATAGTAGTAAAGCAGGTTTTACTTACATTGATAACAGCCGTATACATAAATTAATTCTAGAATAATCAATAACCTAAGAGGTTTATATTATACAACCATACGTATATACTCACTTTAACAGTATATGCTTTCAATATAAGCAGTCTATTTACATGAAACATATTTTTTTTTATTCAATGAAGTAACATTTACCCATATAATGTGAAGTAAATAAAACATTTATAGGGAAATAGAGTTTTTAATAATTTGCAATGCTATGTGTATGTAGACATTTTCAACTTTCTAAATAAACCACAGAAATGTGTCGAAAATATGATACAGATAGGATCCCTTGGGTTTCGTAATTTGACTTTTAGATATTGCGCACAACATATATATGTCAAGCATTATAACAGTAAGGAAGGAAATGGAAAAGGCCATTATATTATGCAACAAGAGATAGAGTGACGAGAGAGGTGATAAAATCTGAGGTGTATAGGAGCATCCCTGCTGTTGGAGTTGGCAACAATGGGCTCCAGAGGAAGGGGTTACATTCACTATCACTGTGCATTGATAACTGAGCCGCATTTAGTTCGAGAATAGAAAAGAAGTTCTGAGATCAATTAGTGTAACATCCGCAATGTCACTTTCGCCATATTGACACAACCCTTAGAGAATATGGATCGACCACTGTCCATTTGTCAAAGTGAACAATTAAAGATAATTTATAACTAGTAATGAAAGACTTTTGTATCAGAAATGCCAACTTCAAATCCGCTGATCACATACTACTAAACTCTATTTAGCTGTGAAATTAACGGGCTTCGAGATAGAACATACATTCATTCCCACGGTACCTACTCAGCATTGTCAGGTATTCAAGTTGCAACTTGTACAGGGTCCGGCATAAAAACCTGACGATTTTGTAGTAATGGTTATGTTGGCACCACTGTCTTTGAGACGGCGGGAATGTTGTACATCGACAGGTCTATTCTTGCCATTTCAGTAGCCAGTATGTCGTGGTCGGGTGAACATCGAGCGTTTGTGATTGAAGCCTATTTTAAAAATAATGACTCAGTTATTTTAACACAGCGTTTATTTCGCAGACATTTCAATTTAAATCGACACGCGCCTGTTCCCAGCAGAAATTCGATCTTGTTGTGGGTAAAAAATTTTAGGAACACGTCGTCTGCTTTAAAAACGAAACCACCAGGACGAAAGCGGACTGTGAGAACGCCTGAAAACATTAACGTGGTAAGAGTAGCTGTTACACGGTCTCCACGACGTTCAGCAGCGAAACATGCTGTTGCGCTAGCCATTTCTGATCGAAGTGTACGACGAATTCTTCATTCCGACCTGAAATTCCATCCGTATAAGATGATGTTAGTGCAACATACTGGCTACTGAAATGGCAAGAATAGACCTGTCGATGTACAACATTCCCGCCGTCTCAATGACAGTGGTGCCAACATAACAATTACTACAAAATCGTCAGGTTTTTATACCGGACCCTGTATAATGAATTATCAAAATATGGTCCTCATGGACTAAGTATTCAATGACCTTGTCAATCGTGGGCTATTTGCCAAAGTTTTTTTTTTTATTTACTGTTATTTAGTCGTTAATACTCTAACAGGAGTTTTCATAAATAAAGAGAATTATGGGGCTCAGGTTGGCCGTGCGAGTTAGGGCTTTGGTCCTAATCTTGCATGGCAGACCTAGAGTGCCGGGTTCGAATCCCGCCCTGGGCAGTAGAAATTTATTTAATGACGGACTCATTAAATAATCTCATTAGGCCCACCCTGGCTAGAAAAGGGCGGTAACCTGTAGATAACCCGTCCCGATTAGCCTAGTAGCATAAAGTAGACGTAAAAAAAAAAAAACGAAAAAAAAAAGAAAATCATCTTAGAAAATAAATTTAACGTCTATTAACGTGTATAAGAAATTAAATAAAAAAAAACAACACAATTCAAGTAAAAATAAAAGGTTTCCCGTAAAGTTGTATTTGACTAGATAGTGTTTTATGGGAAACATGTATAGATCAGGTTGGCCAACAAACGATCTGAAAGTAAGAAATATTTTATCTGATATATATATATATATATATATATATATATATATATATATAAAACGCACACACACTTACATATATACATGTGGTAATACATGAACATACTTCAGGTACTACCGATTCTCTGTAGTAATGGGCAATGCAGAATTCCAGGAGCAAAACTTCTGTGCAACACCGGCAAATTCCTAACTTCCCAATGTAATAGCTAATAATTAAATAACATCCACATAGTAGAAGAATTATGTTTTCAACTCAGTAAACACGCTATTACTAAAAAAGTTCATACTGGCCAACGAATTTAAAATGATGACGTTTATTCTGTCAGATGAGAGCGAATTCCATTGGCAAACAATAAATAGCCCAAGGACATTCCCATTCATAATTTACAACATTAATTTGGTAATGTCAATGTCATAAGATCATCAACTTTTCGTATCAATATATATGTGGATAGATCCAGATGTTATGTTATTTATAATCGCACACTTTGTCCTATTAAGACTTATTATTTATTAAGATGAATACCGTATTAAGAAGTTATGTATTACCCCTCCCCCACCCTTAAATAAAATATTAAAAATGAGAATATAATTTCTACTACACCTACGATGCATCCTTCAAATCTGATAATACCTGCTGGTGTAAAGGGTAATGTATATATAAGCAGTGCAACACAATCCATAAAATATAATATAATGAAAATGAAGAAGCATTCAGTTCATTTCGAAACGGATGCCAATATATTGTTTATAATGACCACAGAAGACTCGCCGTTACGTCCTTTCGACATAGCATATAGTCTAGCTATGTGATATTTTTCTACGAAACATTAATTTAAGTGCAAAATTGTTCAAGCAGTTTTTATTACACCGAAAGCCTTAGAAAAACAAAACTTTTCATTGAAATGTGTTTGAATATATGAAGAAGTACGCCAGATTAGCCCTTAATGGCCATTATAAGTAAAAGGGAAAACGATTTTCTTTTTAAATTAATTATTTTTAGCATTTTTGAACAGTAAGCTTTCCTCGTTTGGCCAAAACCCAATGAAAACTTAAACTTAATGCAGTGATAGCTAAATGAGAGGTTTAAAAAATGGGAACAGTGCAGTCAGTTGTCGGATCCATCCACTAATCTCATGTTATTTAGAAAGAAGCGTCACGCAAGCAAAGTGTTTCTGAAACTACTTCAGGATGATTATCGTCTGAAATTGGCGATTAACCTATTAGCTGCCGATGCTCTAATTAGCCGTCATGCGCAGAATCGTGAGTGACGTCACCTGGAAGCCTTTCACTCCGCCCGAGGGCTTCCCGATCTTTGAGGAGTGGTTACTCTCTGTTCTAGGGGGAATTCAGCCCCTTTGCTCTTGGCTGCCATTATCAACTACTTTCCATGAAAGTAGCAGCGATCTCCAAGGCAAGGGGGTAATAGGAAAGCTCATTACGGAGATATTACTCCAAGGACCTCGCTATTTCAACAGTAATATCCGAGGCATAATTTGGTAAGAACTAACAAGAATCTTCAAGGAAGAATGGAATTCACAACACAGTCATTCACAACCATTTCAGTCATTGGTTTACAATACTGTTACTCTAATAATTTGGTTTTAAAAATGTTCACCTAGACAACATCCCAGTGGTTATGTGCATTGCAACTCTTATCCTCCGCCAAAGCAAATTTCGGTTAAATCTACAATTGCAACATTATTAGCAGATTTTCCTGAAGGGAAATCAGCTATTGATGTTGTACTCTTTAAATTTTTTTAAAAAATGTCTTCATATATCTTTTGAAACTACCAAGGAGATGACGAAAATGAGGTCCGTTTCGAAATGTTTTATATATATATATATATATATATATATATATATATATATAGTATGGGGGAGGGGTAAGAAGGGGGAATTTCGAAATATCTCCGTTGTTATGCCTCAGATCAAAAAATTGTATAGAACCAATCTTATTGCAAATGAAATGTCCTATAAATATTCTCATGTTCCTTTTTTTCACTATCTGGATTATTAACAGATATATATATATATACCTTTCTTAGTTTTCAGCTTTTAGTAAACCCCCACTCCTACTCCTGACATCATAGCAATAAGCTGTTATATCATGAAGCACTTTATTTGAAGCCTAAATACCAAATTTAGTCCTCATTTACATTTCACGTTTGTTCTAATGACGCAAGTGGAAAATCTGATTACTTAATGCAGCAACAGCGTGACGGACTTTTTTTTTCAATTCAAATTTTCCGGGGATTGACGAATATTTTTTTTGTTCTAATTTAA
Organism: Riptortus pedestris; assembly: GCA_019009955.1. NCBI lineage: Eukaryota > Metazoa > Arthropoda > Insecta > Hemiptera > Alydidae > Riptortus > Riptortus pedestris. The sequence continues at coordinate 84,070,648 of CM032232.1, forward strand.
TCTCTTTTGTAGAGCGCAGAAGATTGGGAAATAACTGGCATGCCCAGAGTTGAACCAGCCTCCCACCTAACAGAAGGAGTTAAGTCATATGTACATCTCCCAGCATATCCGTTCTTCTTCAACAGACAAGGGCACACGCATGCTACTAAAGATTTGGTGATACAAGTGAGGAAGCTAGTGCCCCCAAATCTCGTGTTTGGTGTTATTGGTGAAAAAGCTAAGAGTTGTAGTCCGGGTGTAAAAAATATAAAGTTTTAGAGATCTTGGAATGAATGAGTTATGAATTGAAGTTAGAGAAATATTCAGTCCAATCACACACTAATGGTCAAGAATTGTTGAATCTATTTCCTGATAACTTACGAGACGTGATATAACTTCTAGGCTAGTCGTGCAGCAACATTACATATCGTGTTTAAGATTGTATGAGTAATCTACGCTTTGTCGTTCTTTTCTACAGCATATAAGTCATTGCATTCACGGAAATTCATAAGGAAAGTGGATTATTAGGGAGATAAAATGAGTTCTTTTTGGCTCTTACACGACTATCAAAAGGCATGAGAAAATTGTACTTGAAACTGTAGTACCACACAAAGAATTTCTTATGTCAATCATTAGCTAGTTTTAGCAGATTCCCCTTAAGGGAAATCAGCTATTGAGGTTGTACTCATGACGAAATTTTTCTTCAAATGTCCATCGATCCTACCTAGTAGATGACGAAAATGAGGTCCGTTCAAAACTGTATATATATATATATATATCTATATATATATATATATATTATATATATATATATATATATATATGCCTGTTACCACTCTAGCGGTCGCAATTTTTATTTGATCGTTACCAAACTCGATATTTAGTCGTTTTATGTAAAAAGAAGGATCAAGTTCGTTAACGGCTGAAATCGGACCAGAGGAAGGGGGGGGGTTTAGAGGGGAGGATTTTCGACAATTCGAAATATCTCTGTAACTATACGTCTGATCGAAAAATGGTACAGAATCAATCTTATTGCAAATTAAATTTACTATAAATATTGTTATATACATTTATTCTCTATATTGAATATTAACCGAGATATTTGCATTTTAATTAAATCTGGGCGACTAACGGACGAGTGACTTTCCCGCCAAAAGCTAGTTCGGCCGTTTCCTTAACTGCTCGGCTCTCGTGAAATTTCTCTATTGTAAAAAATCACGTGGGAAATCTGCTTAGTTTACATAGCCCCTGCGTGACGGACTGTTTTAGTCATAATTTTGTTTACAGTGTAAATAAAATTATAGTGAGTAAGTATTCACAAGATGTAAGCCACATTATTCTGTAAATTTGCAAATAGGGAACTAGCGTTTTACCCTCAATTTAACGTCAGCATAGAAAAGTTAAGGACTTTAAGCCAACTGAGAGTTCGTAATAGCGAATACATAAAAATAGCCCATGCACATAAAGCCCATATCATGAATTCAGATGAAATACTTAAGTTGTAGTAATTTTAATTGATGACGTCATCCTACAACGATTGTATGTATCTCGCATAATAAAGGTCTCTTGAAAACAATATTTGGTATTTAAGATTGGAATAACTTGTTTCACGATATAACAGTGCATTGCTGTTCTGACATTAGGATTCAGAATAAATGTATATAATAATATTTATAGGCAATGTTCAATAAGATTGCTTTTAAACAAGTTTTCAATCTGACTCATAATAACGGAGATATTTTGAATTTTGGACATTTCTTCCCTCTAAACCCCACTCAAAAGCAAGTATCCCATAAAGGAGTTATGATAAAATAGCCAGACCCCTGGAAACCCCATCCATGTATTGATGCTAAAATAAATAAATACAAAAAATACTCAAAAATTAATGTAAAATTATTTTTGCTATACGTATTTGTGTAACATAAATTCTGTTTTTTTTTTCCCACAGAGAGGTACAATTTATTTATCACAATTCCATACACGACTGTATTTAGGTTTGGCGATTCTACCACCGTCATGATTGAACTCTGAGGATGGATGCTTGAGCATCTGAAAGATTCATTGTCTCAAGTAAAACTTATCTGAAGGAGAAAGCATTCTTCCTTAACAGCTGCAATATAACCTCCTAACCTAGCTTAACCTATTTGAGCTTTCAATGTAGTAAAGCTACACAACTGACTTTCTAATATAAAACCTTTTATTATAAAGAAGTAATATGATAATCGGGCTATTTGACAAATGAAAGGGACAGATACTATATATCCCTTCTGAATAGGTGTTATCCAAGATCTAGATCTGCTAATTTTGTGTGGGAGGGAATGACCGTGACCCATGGATTGACATACAGGACTAGTGAAAGTCTGACCGTTATCTTGCTCCCTAGATCGCTGAGGCTATCATTGGGGTGACTTAATGTTTAGCGTTTATACCAACCCTTGGATTATCAAGGTTTATACTCGGCCATTAATGCTGATTTGCCTAAATATTCAACCAATGAAACTCACAGATTATGTGGATAGGCGTGGACCACATGATAACGCTCGACAGTCATAATTGTTGCCCTGGCCTGAATTTTCAGAAAGATATTTTCTCCTCAATCAAGTAGGTTTTATATGAGAACTTATGGGAATTAGTGGGCATAGGGGAATTCAGAATAAACATTACTGATGAATTCCCCATTCCATGAAACGTAATGGAATCAAGGAAGGTACAAAGGAAGAGTTCCAGGTGACATATATGTCTATATTGTGTACTGATGATCTGTAAGTTTGATAATATTTTCAGGAATCAAAGCTCCTTATGTGAAGAATCCTTAGACTATGGAAGTAAAGAATGGGCCATGACTATGTTTTTCCTGATGATCCTCAAATTATCAGGCTTCCTTAAATCCTAAAATGATTATATGAAGTGACTATAAATAATAGGCAAACTTTTTATGGATCTGAATATTACGCGAACATAAATACTTCATCACATGCTAGCTCCAGAGAGATTGCTAAAAAGAGTCTTCTACGGCAAAGAAGATGGTCGGGAAGTCAGAGAAACCGCAACTCCGATAGTTGACTGAAGGCTTCTGCGGATATTTGAGATGGCAGTAATTATCGATAAAACTAAATTAAAATTGAGCAACCAAAAGATTTAAAATTAACCTAAGGGATCAGGTTAGCCATGAAGTTAAGCGTTGGTTTGTGTCTCAAATGGGAATCCTCGAGTGGCGCAATCGATTCCTGCCCGGGCAATAGGAATTAATTTAGGGACGAACTCATTAAATATAATCCTTTGTCCCACCCTGACTAGAAAAGGGTGGTAACCTTTTGGTAACTAGTCCCAATTAGCCATAGTAGCAAAACGTGAAGGTTAATAAATAATAGTAATAATAAATTAACCTAAATCTATCTGCAGTCTAGTCCTCATATACTCTTACTCTGTGTCGTACCGTAAGTTGAACAACAATGAAGATCAGGGTTGAAGTAACCGATTGTTCCTCCACTTGACAGTTTTCATTTGGCTTACTGTTTCCAAAGCCTACCCCTCATTATCAGTGTCCAGCTATAACTGGCCATCATTGACTCTTTTGAACTTGTGTTCATTTCGGCTGATTTTATGAAATGACGCAAACAGCCGATAAGGGTTTACCACAACATATTTAAAGCCCTTTAGCTTCGACAGACTGGCAGCAGACAGCATCAGACTGTTCCAAGTAAGGAAGATATGCTGAACCTCTCACTACAGAATTAGTTCACGATTTAATCACAATTTGAGCCGTGATCCGAAGTGGACAGCGCGATGTCTGGGATAGATTGAGCCGTCTTAACTCTCCATCTAGCCAGAAGCTCACGATCTACAATAAAGGCTTCCGCCTGTCTCCTCTCTACCGCAGCAATTAATATCGACTCATAATCCTAGCTCTGACAGTAATAAGGAGTTGTCTCTATTTATCTGTTAGATCGATTTCTCAAAGAGGAAAGCAAGGAAACATCGATACGCGCTTTAATAACCTTCCTACTACTTTAATAAACTAAATGAACCAAGGGTTTTCTATTATCTACTGAGTAATAGCGGTTTTAAGATATGCACATACACAGAATTCTGATATTCTTCATGTACCCCAAATTCTAAATGATAATGTTTCTCCAAATTTCTGCTATGCTACAAAGTGAGGATAAATGAGCTATGGTAAGCTGTGCAGTAACCCATCTACTGACAGAACACACTATTATGTCGTCGGAACACTCCCGTTTGAAGCTTTTTGAACCTTATAGATAAAATTACCCCTTACTGGAATATGAATCAACCCATACAACTCTAAATGGATAAATATCATTAAATCATTACCAATTTTTAGTAAATAATAAATCATCAATAGCACTTCCTCTATCATTGACCGTTCCAACGTTATATCGTTCACTTAAGAGATCAAATAGGCTGATTTTGAATTAATAACTATTGAAATTTAAGCTATAAAAAAACGTCTATATTTCATGTATTGTTATGGTTTTATTTAAAGTTCTCTGATGGTTAAATAAACAGATATAATATAATCGTTCGATTATCGTTGTAGTTTTTAACGAATAGTTAGTTATACAATTGGAAAAAATTTAAAGGAGGCAAGGGTTAAAAACAAAAAATAACATCACAGCCTTTTTTGTGATGATACAATAGAGAATATGTAGCATTAGGGAAATTTTCAAGGAAAAAAAAAAACTAATTATGAGTCCAAAGAACTTATTTTATAAATTCAACATTTATTGAAAAACTTTTTATTATTTTATAACTTTTTAGTATAACCAAAAAAGTAGTAAATTTTCAAACATTTTTCCTCTCACTAGTTTCCAAGAATGTTTGGAGTAACATAACTGGTCATTGTACCATTCCTAATTTCTCAATGGTTGCCCTATATAAAATGATTAATGTCTTTTTGGACAAAAAGAAAACGTTGATAGTAGTGAAAGGAGATTGCACGAGGAACTAGAGAATGAACGGTGTTCCTCAGGGCCACACCTTCCCCCCAACTCTATTTAGACTTGACCTACGAGTAGTTTGAACTTTACCGGTAAGTAGTCAGTGAATGGCCGTCAAGCAGTTAATTTCTTTTTGTTGTTACTTTAATAGTGTTTTAAACAATGCCTTTCATTTCTCCTTTTTTTTGTATGCAACAACGTTTCAAAATGCTTGTATTGGGTATGTCTTAAATAAGTTATCCAGGAAATGAAAAACAACATTCTTGGACTAGTTAATTTGTTATTGAGTCAGTGCTGATGGGGCTCTACGTGGCGATGTGAATCAAGGCGATATAATGTTCGAGGTAAACCTATAGTATTATGCTGGTATCCCGCGGGAGTGATATGCTTTTATTTTGTGATAAAAACATACGAGTATAATAAAATTCTTAGTCCCACCCTGGGTAGAAAAGTCTCGTACACTAAATATAATCCGTCTCGATTAATTGTTGCTTAAATAAATAACATAACGCTTGATCAATTTTCTAAACTCAAAAATCAAAATTAAATCTATAAAAATATTAAAAGATCTATCGAATGTATTTAGTATTAGATCGTCCGGAAGATATTTCTACCAGGTAGGCACCGTACTTAGATGATGGAAAAACAATATTATACGTGTGAATAAATATTATTGCCTTATTTATATGCAGCTTTGGAACTGTTCCGGAATAAATCATTAAGAATGCAAAATTACAATAAAAAGGGTAATACAAAAATGGTATACAAACAAAGAACGAGGTCAATAAACACCAAAACAGAATAAATAAAGTCTCAGTGACCAATGTAGACAATACTTATTGATGAAGGATGGATAAAAAAAAACACATATTTGAAATTATTAAAATTGATTAGGTATAAATAAAATATAAAATACAGTAGATAAATATTTGCACACAACACAAGCACTCGCACGCCGCACACACAAATATACACTATTATTTCTTTATTAGCTGATTCATAATTTTGATAAGATTAGATATTTCTTCATGTTTAGTGACACATGAAACAAATATTAACCCCTACTTTCTTTTGAGGGAGTTTTCATGTTTTTTCATCTTTGGGGGTGGGTTCGATTTTACATTTAAAAAACCAATTTGAAAATTTATGTAGGATGCAAAAATTGTTGGCTACGCTTCCACTATAATAATTTATTGTAACGGCAAAGCGCTTTCGATGCTGCTAGACAGGCTCCAAGAGCCGTCAGGTCAACATCGAAAACCTTCGGGCACTGACGATGGTGCACAGCATCGAAAGCGCTTTGCCGTTACAATAAATTATTATAGTTGAAGTGTAGCCAACAATTTTTTCATCCTACATACATTAGAAGTCAATTCCACCTGCCAGAACTCAGAAAACCAACTCAGAATTCGAAAATTGATTTAAGCACTAAGAAAATGTAAAACATATTCTAATATATACAATTAAAATGAGAAAGTGTTTGCATCCAATAAAATATAAATAAAAGTCCGTCACGCAGGGGCTGCGTAAACTAAGCAGATTTCCCACGTGAAGTTTTACAATAGGGAAATCTGCCTAATAACAACTGTAGTAGTAAGAAACCTCTAAACCTAAAACATTATTTAGGGCGTAATAACCCAGTAGTTTCAAAAAACAGTTGACCTAACCTCTAAACCTATTCACGAGGGACGAATAGTTATGGAAACGGCCGCCAGAGCTCTCGGCGGAAAGTTCGAACATAGCCTACTGGTGACCACACGCAGAATACAAATGCAAATATCTCGGTTAATATTCAAGATACAGAATAAATGTATAGAACAATATTTATAGGAAATGTAATTTGCAATAAGATTTATTCTATACAATTTTTCGATCCGACGCATAATAACGGAGATATTTTGAATTTTCAAAAATCCCCCCTCTAAACCCCCCCTCCTACTGGTCCGATTTCAGCCATTAACGAACTTGATCTTCCTTTTTACATAAAACGATTAAATTCCGAGTTTGGTAAAGATCAAACAAGAATTGCGACCGCTAGAGCGTTAACAGACAAATATATATATGTATCTATCTATATATATATATACTATATATTCTATATATATATATAACTGCATTTTGTTTCTTTGGTGTCTGTTTGTTTGTTTGTTTATTTGTTTGTTTGTTTGTTACCTTTTCACGCATAAACGGCTGAACCGAATTTTATGAAACTTGGTATGTATATTACTACTAGCCCAACTTAGACTTTAGGCTATATTAATATTCTCTCAGACGAACAGGAGTGGGGGTTATAAGGGAGGCCTGAAATTAAAAATAGTGATATTTCGTTTCCTATTGGGGTTTCGGCAAAAGTGCACATAACAAAAGTTGTTTATTTTGTTATTTAGAGAAACTTTGGTTATATACACTATCGTCGTATACCGAAGTATAAAGACGTTATACGCTAAAAATTATAGCGGGAGTCAACAATTTTATTTGGCACAAAAGACTCAACTGAACTAAATAAAACACTCGGTATTTGTATTAGCACTAACGCCTTCCTTATAATAAGCCATACTAACATTTCTGGGGACGGGCAGGAGTGGGGATTATAAGGAAGGCCTGAAATTCAAAATAGTGATATTTCGTTTCCTATTGAGGTTTCGGCAATTATGCACATAACAAAAATTGTTTATTTTGTTATTTGGAGTACCTTTTGTTATATACGCTTTCGTCGTATACCTAAGTATAAATGAGTTATACGTTAAAAACTACTAATTCAAATATATGCAGAATGCACAGGAAATGGGAAATATGACAATATGGAGGACAGTGAAGTCTTTCATAAAAAAATAATTGTATTATAAACAAATCCACAGAAACGACGGGTATTTACTCTAAACACTGGGACGGGTAAATGTCAAAACATTGTGCAAAGTAAAGCCTTGCCAAAAAAATACTATCACAATTCGGCCTCAAATGAATTCCCGAGCGAAGCCGGGTATCTGAGCTAGTATATATATATATATATATATATATATATATATATATATATATATATATATAAAATTGTAACCTCTGTCTGTACATTGATTTTTTTCGCGAAATTTCACGATAACTTTTCGTTTCACATGTCATAGACACCATATCTGCATTTTGTTTCTTTCGTGTATGTTTGTTTGTTTGTTTGTTACCTTTTCACGCATAAACGGCTGAACCGAATTTTATGAAACTTAGTATGTATATTACTACTAACCCAACTTAGACTTTAGGCTATATTAATTTTCTCTGAGTCGAACAGGAGTGGGGGTTATAAGGGAAGCATGAAATTAAAAATAGCGATATTTCGTTTTCTATTGGTTTTTCGGTACATATGCACATAACAAAAGTTGTTTATTTTGTTATTTAGAGTAACTTTTGTTATATACACTTTTGTCGTATACCGAAGTTTAAATGCGTTATACGCTAAAAATTATAGCGGGAGTCAACAATATTATTTGCCAAAAAAGACTCAACCGAACTAAATAAAACTCGGTATGTGTATTAGCAGTGAGGCCTTCATTATAATAAGCCATACCAACATTTCTATGGACGGGCAGGAGTGGGGGTTATAAGGGAAGCCTGAAATTAAAAATAGCGATATTTCGTTTCCTATTGGTTTTTTCGCAAATATAAACATAACAAAAGTTGTTTATTTTATTATTTGGAGTAACTTTTGTTATATACACTTTTGTCGTATACCTAAGTATAAATGAGTTATACGTTAAAACTTTAGCGGGCACTAACGGCTGAACCGAACTTAACAAAACTCGGTATGTCAATTAGCATTAATTCTTTCATGATTATAAGTTATATTAAAATTTTTAGGTTCGAACGGGAGGGGGGTTAAAAGGGAGGCCTGAAATAAAAATTCGCCATATTTACATGTATAAGAGACGGGAAATATAAAAATATCGGAGACTGTGAAGCCTTATCGAACAAATAATTCTATTATTAGCAAATCCACGGCAAAGATGGGTATCAATCCTAAAAACTGGGACGGGTAAATGTCAAAATATTGTGCAATGTAAAGCCTGCTAAAAAATACCATCACCATTCAGCCTCAGATGAATTCCCGGGCGAAGCCGGGTATCTGAGCTAGTATATAATATATATATATATATATATATATATATATATATATATATATATATATATAATTTTGAACGTACCTCATTTTCCTCATCTCCTGGGTAGGATCGATGGACATTTGAAGAAATTTTTCGAAACTCGCGTCGTGAGTACGACCTCAATAGCTGATTTCCCTTAAGGGAAATCTGCTAAAATGAGGCCTCATATTCATGCGTAGAACGATGACATAAATAACTACTGTATTCGAAATACCAATTGGATCTTTATCTTTAAGTATACATTGAATTCATGGTGCGGGCAATTTTAACGAGTAGGTATTATTATTTTATAACATCTAATTTTTTCATACTTAGCCTAATTTGGACGTTTGGAAGTGCGAATAAGACCTACAAATTATAAGTTTATAGTTTAAGTATAAGTTTATAGCCTAATTTTGACATTTGGAAGTGCGAATAAGACCTACAAATTAAATCCCATCACTAACCTGAGCCTCAAAGTACTAATAGTGAGTAAATTTGCGGTCTGTAACAAATAAACGTTTGTAATTTTGGTGAAATGGTGGCAAATCTAAAAAAAAGTTAAAATCCATTAGCCATTAAGTTAGTTGTATACACAAATAGTATTGAGAACACACTTTTTTTTTTTTTCAACGGAATTGTACCACATAACAGTAATCTGGTCATTTTCCATAAGAAAACGGAACCCCAAGTTGGAGTGTAAGATGGGAGTTACGTAAAAAGCAGATCCCTAGAGTAGGATTGGACCGTTACTGATATCAGTCACCGTTCGCGTGTCTTCCGGCGAAAGTGAAAATAATACAGTCGGCAGGTCTCTGTGCTCCCACTGTCCACCTCCGTCACGCATTCTTGCTCCTCATCATCAGGCTTGGGATAATCATCATCAACGACACAGATGGTTTCAATTTCTGAAGCTGACAACCAAATAACACGTGTTTCTATAAGCCCTGCTCTCCACGGGCTCCTTACACCGCTTTATGCTCTTAAGAAGGTGGTTTTAGCCGACCATTAGAACCAAACCGAAACTTGATTTTTATCGCGAAATTTCACGATAACTTTTCGTTTCACATGTCATAGACACCATAACTGTATTTTGTTTCTTTGGTGTCAGTTTGGAGTCAATTTTTTTCGGCAAATATAAACATAACAAAAGTTGTTTATTTTGTTATTTAAAGTAACTTTTGTTATGTACACTTTTTTCGTATACTGCATTATAAACGAGATATACGCTAAAACCTATAGCGGAAATGAACTATTTTATTTGAGACAAAAGACCCAATCGAAATAAATAAAACTCGGTATGTGTATTAGCACTAACGCCTTCCTTATAATAAGCCATACTAACATTTCTAGGACGGCCAGTGGGGGTTATAAGGGAGGCCTGAAATTAATAATAGTGATATTTCGTTCCTTATTGGGGTTTCGGCAAATATGCACATAACAAAAGTTGTTTATTTTGTTATTTAGAGATATTTGCTCAACAATTCTTTTCAATATGAACTACCAGGTACCTCACATGAAAAAATTAATTCAAATCTATGCATATTGCACAGGAGACGAGAAATTTGACCATATGGAGGACAGTGAAGTCTTACATAAAAAATTAATTTTATTATTAACAAATCGACAGCAACGACAGGTACAAAACCTTAACACTGGGACGGGTAAATGTCAAAATATTGTGCAAAGTAAACCATACTACCATCACCATTCAGCCTCAAATAAATTCCCGGGCGAACCCGGGTTTCTGAGCTAGTGTATATATATATATATATATATATATATATATATATATATATATATATATATATATTTAGTTTAAGCAAGGGACGCTTCTGATATTTCAATTGAAGATTGTCAATGAAACTTAGTTGGCAAAGTAGGCAATGGTGCAGACTTCCTGATTTGAATGGGGAGTGGTGGGCCAGAACAAACAAAAATTGTATTACATATTTATAAAAATAATATAAAGCTGATTTCAAACAAATAAAATTATATTGTATAAGAAATTTGAGTGTATCAACATAATTATCATTTAGATTTTTTTTTTTTTTTTTTTTTAATATGTAATTATTAGGGAAGTAATAGTCCCACTCTCTACGCCTATGATAGTAGGGTTTGTAAAATTTAAAGTACTTTTTTATTATTTCTGAATTATCTACAATAGTATGAATAGATTTTTTTTGTATGGAAGAGTAGTGAAGTACAGACAGGCGGCATAGTACTTATCTATTTATACATCTACAGCCATTTGATACGCTAGTTAAGTATAGTCTCTAATTAGTTAACAACGCACATCGTATGGTCTAATTAATAAACAAACGCAGAACGCCATTTAATAAAATAAAAAATCTGAAGAGGGCATCTGATGACTTCCTTGTTATTATGTTATGACTCTTATTAAATAAAGTGAAATGTTTGGTTGCATTTCATTTGAACGTGATACACCATATCTCCGATGCCATGCACCGGTTCGTAAAATTTCATAATCATAATTTAAAGATGCTTTCATGATATACAAAATCGTCCCTGTATCATTTTTAGTGTATCAGGTATACGTATTGAGGTAATTGAAGTTGTTGACTTTCGCCCTTTTGTAATCGCCCTTGGTTTTGATCAAAAAAAGGGGAGGTGCACAACTAGACTTTACAACAATCCCACAAATGAAAATTATAAAGCTAATTATGCGATATACTTAGTTACGTACAAAAACTAGTCAAAATGGGTACAAGGAGGCTCGAAGCGAAATAAATTTGAATTTAAAATCTGAAAATACTCGCGATTATAATACTTCCTTTACTTCGTAGAAAGAAGTAAAAGTTCAGCTTTCTTTTTAAAAAAAATTCTTTACCTTTGCTAGAAGAAAGGTGTTTCACAAACACTAACGTCTAGTGTTTGGTAATGAAGCCAAAGCTAAAACCAGTTTGGAAATGAGTCAATTTACAATTAACGATTGTAGTACAGCTGATGATATCATTGCTGTCAGTAGCAATAATAAACACTTCCTCCCTCCGTCGTGGGAACTTATTTAGAGGTTAAAGATTTCTAATATTCATGGAGAAAGTTATTGCTTTTCCAACTTTTACCATTTTTTCTGACTAAATGCGTTGTATCTTGTGACAGAAATTATAATTTTTTTGTGTTGACAACGCATTTTTCTTATAATCATTCACTTCTTCCTTTCTCCATTTAGGACTTTCATTAAATCAATTGGGTCAATGCGCTATTATTTAGAGAATCATTACTAAGAAAGAAAAAAAGTGTTGATTTGTGGCAACAGCGGTTGAGTCAAACTGATAAAGGATTGCATCTAAAATTATATATCCCTGATTTAAAAACCAATAACTCACTATACTTGGGGAGAAGAATTGGAAGGTCTGGACGCATGTACACAATATTCTTCTCTTCCAACAACACTACTGTGAAATATCTCACTATCCCAGCACACATTTTATCTGACACAATTACTAACTTGACACGGAAATATAAACTCTTACACAGATTCAAACTTACTGCCTCAAATGCGATAGTTACATTAGCAGACATTCACCCACTTGATATATCCACTTGATATATGAATGAAGACTGACTCAAGATATGCATAGACGGTTAAAGACTCATATCCCCTCATGGTCTATCAGCCCGATATTTTATTTCCATAACAATAAAATTTATTAAAAACGATACCCAATGATATCCTTAAGCTGAGAGAAGAAATGATAAGATAATATTAAAATTATATACATTTTTTTTATTATTTATTTCGATTGTATTCCTTAATTGTAAATATTTAATGATTTTTTTTACTGTAGTTTCATTTTCAAGTTTCTATTTACATCTTCTAATATGCATTTATATTATTATATAAAAATGCATCGAAATGCACATATACTGTAAATATTTATGGGATGTGCAGAAGAAGAAAATCCCTCCACATAGGGTTACAATGTAGAGGAAATAAGAAAAAAAAAAAAAAAAAAAAAATGGCCACCGGTATCTTTGTCTAACAGACACCCTGAACCAAATTTAGTTGTGCTTAACAATTAAAACTAATCTTTTGCCCCAAACATATCCCATAAAATACGGAATAAACACCCCACGAACAGAGTATTAAGTATCAAATTTTATACGTTGTTCTGTCAGCTCATTCCATCGTATATATATTAATCAAGGTGCGGCTGAGTGTAATGATTCGAGATAATTGCTAACATGATAGCCTCAATGTTACTATAGTATATCATGCGGTCAGTGGCCTTGCACTTATCCAGAATGATAGCCACCGATACCTTCTCCATTCCCACACATATCCTCCTTTCACTTTCAACCGGGAAATTAAATATTTTTTCAAACAGTTACTATGTATTACCTGTGTACGGTGATCTACTGTGGCAGGCCCATTTAGGCCTTGGCTGACCATGAAAGTTACCAACACTAATTGAGGTCCACTTTTCATGGGCTCTAGTTTCGCCCATAGACCTGTTTAGTTTAATCTCAAGGCTGGGCTAATTTAATTAATAACTAATTTAAAAGTTAATACAAATGAATGCTCTGTTACAACATTCGACTAAGGGCCTTCTCTAGCACATCAATTGCGTTGTTTCAAAAGAAAAAATAATAAATATTTTCAAAACCGATGTTCCCCAGACCCTTTGAATTTCATTTTTTCTGAGAATAAAAATAGGCAATGTACGTAAACTCCAGATAAGTAAAATTTCATGCGCACGTAAAATTCGGGGGTACATTCATTCATTATTTCCGGGATTTTTTTTTCAGCAGTATTTAATTGGTCATGGTATCTTATATATTAGTTTTTACATTTTAGAACAATTGGAACACACCTTTTCTTCGTCAAGACAACTAATCGAAAAAGGTAAGTTTACGTGATCAACTGTCAAATAGTGTAAACCTTAAAAAACGCTTATTATTGTTTTCAAACAATTTAACCCTCTTTTTACTGTTTATAAAATTTTATTATGCAGGAGAAAGATTACCCCTAAGATCTCACATTAATTCAGAATAGTATAATTCTCTTGTTTAACAGATTTTTAAGGCTTCTATAGTTTATCTGAGGTCCTTATAAACATCATTTTCGCTGTAATTTGCTAAGTAAATCATAAATTGGTATAGAGATGTTCATCTAATAATTTCCCTGAACTTAGGCTATTTGATTTGTTGTTGAGTCAGGATAACAGTAGAGAACATCATTTTTTGAAGGAATGTGTTTTTCCAAGAGGCATATGGGGCATTATGAAAGGCAACCAATCACTTAACGAACACGACTAGACAACTTCATAAGCTGCGTCTCCAACAGCAATGCTACTTGGATAGTTGTTTCCTCTTACAATGACAATTAAATGAATCTCATAACAAGTATTACAAATATGTCACTTTCTTATTTGTTTACATTCAAACGCACACTGTAAGCAACGCTTTAGTATAAAGCAAAAATAAATAAAAGAATGACATTCACACAGGGCTATAGATTCTGCATGATACCGTAACTTAGAAGTATAAATCTATCGTCATATAAATCTATCTCAAGCACATCCAACTAAGTAATTCCTCACAAATAAAAATATACGATATAATACAATTTATTTACACACACCTGCGAAAATAGTTTTTCGTTTGATAATGGTATTCCGTTACTGGTCTGAAGAAGGATAAAGTTTACTTAAGACAAATTCATGTGTAGTTTTAACATTTGATTTAATTTAGTAGTTTTTTTTAAAATATAATTTAAAGTAATGTAAATACTAGACCAAAAAGTATTGTTATTGCGTCATTTATTTATTTTTTATGTAGTATTGTTTTTGATTTTATTGGAGACTGAAAAACTGATTTTCTTAAAGGTTTACTCTGAAAATATAAGTCTAGAGGATACTTAAGAGCCTTCCTGAAATAATTAATTAATAATTTAGATATAAAGTTACCTGAAGGAGCAGCAGCAGCGATCGAGAGGA
The DNA here is from genome assembly GCA_019009955.1 of Riptortus pedestris. Classification (NCBI taxonomy): domain Eukaryota; kingdom Metazoa; phylum Arthropoda; class Insecta; order Hemiptera; family Alydidae; genus Riptortus; species Riptortus pedestris. Next base: position 84,085,678 of record CM032232.1, read on the forward strand.
AGAGTAGATGTAGGAAGCGGGGAGTTATCATGTTCTCGGTCTCTCCCTCGCCCAATCCTACTCATGGGTCACATAGCATCTAGCAGGATCTGCAAAGAAAAAAGTATTGTCATTAGTAATTTAATTATTTTTTATAAGAATGAAAATTTGTTTGCACTCAACAGGACTCAAACCCACGCCAATGCTCAACTACTACAACTAAACTAACTTAGCGATTGGTGCAATGAATTTCTGCATCAGAGCTAAATAAATATATATAATAAGTAATTATTCCCATTACGAAAATAGTTTAAATTATTATTACTAATTAAATAATTACTTATTATACACACACACATATATATATATAATTTAAAACAAAGAAATCAAGAAAACAAAAAAATAAATAATATAAATAAATGAACTAAAATGAATAGACCCTGATTATTTGAGGAAGAGTGAAGAAATTGTGGACTGCAGTATGTTGTAAATATTAATATTTTTTAGATGTCTAATCTTTGTGTCAATGCATTTTTATATATCTGTCAATAATTTCTGTTAGTAATGCTGTATTTCTAAATTGTCTCTTTGTCGAGTAAGTCAATATGTGATTTACTGATAAAGGTTTGGTGCAATGTCTGCAAGGCGGTGTGTCCTTGTTTGTCATTAAGTGTCCGTGAGTCTGTAAAGAAATGACAATGAACTTTATCCGAGTTAAATGGAACGGTTAAATATTCAGTATTATATATTATAACACAAAATCTAACTTGATTACCTAATTACACTACCTGTTTCCATGTATCAAACAAAATACATACATTTTTCGATGGAACATACAATAACTGAGATATTTGGAATTTTCGAAACTTCCCTCTCCCCCCTTCCACTGGTAATGAACTTGATCTTTATTTTTAAAAGAACGTTTAACTATCGAATTTGGGAACGATGCCAGAAGCATTCCGACTGCAAGAGTGTTAAGAGATCACACACATCTACACATAAATTTTAAACGTACCTAATTTTCGTCATCTCCTAGGGAGGGTCAGCAGCAACACAAATAAAAATCTTGAACATTTTGATGGGAGGCAAAGACGACTTTGAAAATTTGATTAAAAGTTACTATAGTCCAATAACTACTTTTGTTACTTAATAAATTTAAGTTCACTCAAAAAATAGACAATAAATGATGGTTTTGATTCATTTGAAGCATTGGCTTTCCCTGTTCCACGAAAACGAGGAAGTCCCCCCCATACTTGGTTTTAAGATATAGGATTTATGATATCCTCTGGGATGTTTCCTGTCATAATCATTGTACAAGGCTTCCAGAATTCACTAATCTCACATTTATGTGTTTTTTTACTAAAGTAAATTTGTCAAATTCGCACCCTTAAAAGACATGTACTTCTGATCCATAGAGGTAGAGGAATGTTCGCTTAGACGATATCCGAACCAAGTTCCCATCGCATTCTGTTCATCACAGCTGATTTTAGCTAGCGAAGAAAAAGCTAATAAGGATCAATAAGAAGGCCAAGTCCTAAGTTTGATAACCCGTCCCAGTATATACAGTTTTAGCAGATTTCCCTTAAGGGAAATCAGCTATTAAGGTCGTACTCATGCCACGATTTTCGAAAAATTTCTTCAAATGTCCATCGATTCTAACCAAGAGATGACGAAAATGAGGTCTGTTCAAAATTATAAATATATATGTATATATATTTATTTATTTATGCATTTGTCTGTTAACGCTCTAGCGGTCGCAATTTTTGTTTGATCGTTACCAAACTAGAAATAGAATAGTTTGACGTAAAAAGAAAGATCAAGTTCGTTAATGGCTGAAATCAGACAGGTGGGAGGAGGGATTTAGAGGAGGAGTTTTGAAAATTTTAAATATCTCCGTTATTATGCGTCGTATCGCAAAATTGTATAGAATCAATCTTATTGTACATTAAATTTACTATAAATATTTTGCTATCCATTTGTTCTGTATCTTGAATATTAACCTATATATCTTGTTCGGGAGTTTACGACGAGAGCTAGTTCGGCCGTTTCCGTAACTGTTCGTCCCTCGTGAATTGGTTTAGAGATTCGTTACTACTACTTTTATTAGTAGGCAGATTTCTCTATTGTAAAACTTCACGTGGGAAATCTGCTTAGTTTGCGCAGCCCCTGCGTGACGTACTTTATAATCATCGGGAACCATTCAAGCGAAAATCTGTGATTAATTACAGCTTATATATAAGATGGTTGCGAAAGATAAGGCATAGGTAGGTATGCCTGGCAATGCGTAATAACGGTACAACAGGTGTGTAGTATGTTCCCTGCAAGATAATGCCAGCCCTGGTTGACCCCAGGAGATCGTGTTGCTTCGAGTCCAACCATCTTGAGCAAGGCCACCACCTCTTCACCTCGCCACTCCCTCAGTCCAACAACGGCCTCTATAGACATTTTTCGTGAGGTTTCTTCATCACCTGAGAGCGTTTCATGATAAAGGATCTCCAACCAGCTGACAGGACATCACGACTTTTATTAATACTCCAGGTTGCTACCGTAGCTTTCCCGTCCTTGAGGAACGCAGCAGAAAATAAATTATTCATGTCATACATTATTTTATTCAATATCTAATGCTATTTTAATTCGCTTAGTTCTACAAAGTTAAGCAGAAGGGAGAAACTACATAACTGACATTTTGAGATACTGAACTACGCTGTAAGAATTTTATTTATCATATTTTACATTTTAAATGTTCTACAAATATAAGCTTTAATTTATCACTTTACATTCCTTAGTGCGTTCATTGTGTTCAATACTTCACAATTTAACCCTCCGTCGGGAGCACTTTTGTACGAAACAAATCAGGCGCACTCGGCCTGAGAGGCCGCGCCCACATATTTTAACCCCCCTTCCTAACCTAATCAATTTTAATTTAAAAAACCGGTAGGACAGACTTTGCTAGGATCTAAGGGAAAGAAATGTACTATTTAGAACGTAAAATAATGACTTTATTTGAATAGAATGAAGTTTAAACTAAAACAAGTAAAATTGATCAGGCGCACTAGGCCAGAGAAGTCAGAGTTAGACTAGCATTTATTTCTCAAGATATAGACGAACTTCCGTACAGAATAGAATTAATCTTAGTAAAAGGAACGATTGCAATAGATATATCGTGAACAAAACTCATCTTTGAAATTAAGGAGCAATTGGGCGCAGTCGGCCTCACAAGCAACCTAGAGACCAGTCGGTCTGGATGAAGGATGGCAATAGACTATAGTAGGGGATTCTAAGCATGAACACGAATCAGGAAACTATTGGGAATGGCGCCTCACAGTGTGCAGCGGGGCATCAAAAAGTATGTTTCCTGGCCTCTCAGCCCAGCTGCGCCCGGCGGAGGGTTAAAAGGAAATCCTCTAATATTAATATAGAAGATATCTTTGTAATTCCTCCAATTTTAAATTTGTCAGTGGGACCTCGCATTTTAATTAGAATGTTGAACGTAGAAGATTATTATTGATTTGATTTTTTTTTTTTTTCCGGAGAACATAGTAGATTTGTTCTGTAAAAGAGTGAGCTGCTAGATGGCTCCCTATGACCTGGTCTGTTTTATATCTTAACTTCGAACTGCTCTACCACAAGTTTTTAGCAGATTTCCCTTAAAGTAAATCAGCTATATTCGGGTATATATACAGTTTTGAACGGACCTCATTTTTGTCATCTCTGAGGTAGGATCAATGGACATCTGAAGAGAAATTTCGAATATATATTTGTCTGTTATCGCTCTAGCGGTCGTAATTATTGTTTAATCGTTACGAAACTTAATATTTAGTGGTTTTATGTAAAAAAAAAAAAAAATCAAGTTCGTTAATGGCTGAAATCGGACCAAGGGGATGGGAGGGGGGGGTTTAGAGGAGGAGAATTTCAAAAATTCCTAATATCTCCGTTATTATGCGTCGGATCGAAAAATTAAATAGAACCATTCATATCGCAAATGTAATGTTCTATAAATGTTGTTATGTACATTTTTTCACTATCTTGATTATTAACGGAGATATTTGTATTTTTCAGTTTCGGGGTTCAGTAAAGCCCCACTCCTACTCATCTGATATTAACAATGTTCCATTATGTTATGAAGCACTTTATTTGAATCTTAAATACCCATTATTGTTCTCATTGAACTTTTAATTTTTGAGATTAATGCAAAAACGGGACGCACGTGGGAAATCTGCTTATTTAACGCAGCCCCTGCTTTTTTTATATGCATAGGCAAACCATTTAAAAAAAATCAAACTGAATATAATTTAACTGTAATCTCTTTCTTTAATTTTCAATGAGAAGTGATACCACAATCCACAACTATTCTTAAATAGTGCTAAATTGGAAAAGAAAAAAACCAAACGGTTCCACGAAACAATAATTTTGATGGACTAGTATTTAATTTAGTGGTGTATTGTATGTGAACATACCACCTTCATTTATCGTAAGTGAAGGAAACCAGATACAGGTAGGCAAAATATAAGACCTTTCTCCTTAATAATAAGTTATTTATAGCTAAGGGGATTCGAAAGCTCCTGTTCTCTGAGCTAATTCCCTGATGACAGCATTAGAGCTGACATTGCAAAGTAGAATCAAATATTGAAGTCCTACCTTTCACGGCCACAAGAGCGTTGAATGTAGAATTCCTAATTTTTCGTTTTTTCTATGACATCAATGAAAGAGTATAGCACAATAACCATTATTTATATATAGTATATTTTGGAGTGTGTGTTCTACCAATTGGGATAGCGCAGAAGGCAAAGACCTCTCTGGTGAGTAGCGGACTGAACTGTTCTACTTTGTATTGTATTGTAGAACCATACAGTCCCATCACCGCTATACTTCTACCAATCTAGTCTAGTACATGTCCATACTCCAATCAAACTCTTAATTTCCAAGATTTATGCTAATGCATGCGTTTATTGGACCTCCGTTCAGGAAACGCTTTGATGGTCAAAATATGGAACAAACCCTGGAAAAAATGAAGTAGCAGCAGTGACTTCTTAATTGGATATCATTTCATTGATTATAAAAGTTGTTAGCATATGATTTTAGACAACTCACTCCCATCTTCGGAGATTTGCTTCATCCACATTTCATTCTTTTAATGGAACATTCAAAAATCCAAAAGGACCTTGATAATTACAGTAAGAAACTATCCCAAAGAAAGGTTAGCTTTGTCTTTTAGCTTGTTCCGTATATAGGCTAAGGCATGTTCAACATGTTTTAACCAATGGGGCAGAGTTTAAACTTGATGTTCTATTTTTATTTTTTTTAAATAACCCAATGAAGTCTATCGTACTCTCTATTTCAGTAAAGGGATCATCCAAAATACCTTTCACCCTCCCCCCCCCACCCAACCCTCCAAAAAAATTCAGAAATCATTCAGGCAGATATAAAGATCCTCGTCGGAGACAAAACGTAAGAAATTAGAGAGAGAGAAAAATGAATCATTATTCGTTAACATTTGGGTATTTATTTGGATATTAAGAAGTTGAACTAATCGTTTTAATGCAACTTATATTTTCTGTTTCTCCCGAAATTTCAAGAGCAGGAGTAGGGTTTAGCTGAACGCTGAAAACAGAAAAATGTCAATAATTCAGACAATATTTATGTTCAATGAATAATCTGAAGGACCAAAATTTGTAGTACATTTCTTTTTAGTAGAATTGTCCATGGTTATATATAAAAAATTGAGAATTCATACAAACAGATATAATAACCTTCGTTGGAGATAAAACATCCCAAAAAAAAAGGAATAATTATTCCTTTACATCTATTTGAAGTTGAAGAAGTAGAAATAGTAGGTTTAAAGCCACTTATGGAAAACTGTATAGTTAATTAGAATAAATTTCATTCTAATTATAGTTTGTTTACGAGACAAATCTATGAGTATTTAAAAAAGTCTTTTACTCAGAGGCTACGTACAGCAAGTTAGATTCTTTAAATACAAAACAAGAAGGTTTTAAGAACTATTTAAACAACAAATCAATATACTTGTCTATATAAAAATAAGAAACTGTTGAAAAGTTATTCATTTTGCCCTTAAAAAAAATCGATTCGGTTGAAGTATAAAGATCACAGAGCAGTTGAAGCATCCAACATAAATATCTTACCAATTAGCTACAAAATTAAATACTTAAATTACTAAAGAACATGGTTATCAAGCCTTTGCAAATGAGTTTTTAAATAGAAATGCACACAGTTATTGGACGCTTTGCTAGGGCCTTGGAAGCAAATAGGAAGCAAGTCATCGATTGGCTACATGCCTTCTTGTTCACGGCGAGGCATCAACAACATGGCAGCTAGTTTTTGGGCGAGTGGTATGTTGGGAGAATTACTTTTGCATACTCAGAACCCCTTTGTATTCGGCAGACGGTTTCTTTGGTTCAACGAACCTCGCAAGTCAAGATATGAAGAAATTTTCTCACATCTTTTTGCTGCTCACGAACAATATCAGAATATTCATGAACTAGGAGGGATTCATATTCGCAAATATCCCACTAGTGTGAATATATACAAAATATTAAATTCAAACCATAGCTTGCATACGAATAATTGCAAATGTGTTGTAATCTATATGCGGTTGGTGCTTTATCACGACATTAATAACAAATCTCCGTTCCAACGTATTGGACTAAAAAAGTCCGTCATGCAGGGGCTGCGTAAACTAAGTAGATTTCCCTCGTGAAGTTTAACAATAGATAAATTTACATACCTGTAACACAACACCACCGTCAATATTAAGTAAATAAATGTCAAGATAGCTATTATCAATTCTGCTTATATCATATATTATATATCACCAATTTGTTTGAATTGTGAAATGCAGCACTTTCTCATGGCATTTTCAATCACCAAGATCCAAGAAGAGTGTGAGAAATAAAACAGGTAGAAAGCAGGGCCGGTGAAGAGAAAACTAACAATTCAATAAATGTCAAGATAGTCGCAGCTGTTTAGATATGTTTATAGAATTTACCTAAAACCTCCCTCTTTCTGAGGTGGCACCTGTGGCTTCGGTAAGATATGCTAGAAGGGCAAAAAGAGGACGTCGTATTCCCAATTAGATTTAAACAGATTGTCCTTGCTCTACAATCATGCAAGTATTGATTTCAAACCTAATAATTAAATAATCTCTTTAAATTATGCCTTCACCTTTGTATACAGGCATTCTCAATCGGGATTAAGAAAATATATATAAAAAAGGCTATCGGTAAACCAAGGAGATTTCTCACGAGGTAGAATGAAACGCTGATGTTATCTCAATTTATATTCTCTATTTATCCCAAAATTACAAGAGTATGAGCAGGGTTTAACTACACGCAGAAAACAGAAAAATGTCCGTAATTCGGGCAATATTTGTTACAATTGAAAACATTTCTATGTAGTAAATTTGATTATATAAAATAATTCGATCTAACGCATAACAGATTTACGTGATCATATATTTTGCTATTACTTTAAACTCCACCCGATTACGTCCTTTATCAAAAATGATATTAAGTTTCACATGAAGCTGTTTGGTATCGTTTACGCCATTGATAAAAATAAAAAAAAAATGTGTGGATAAAATTTTAATTAATGAAGCCCCATTGAATCATGTCCGTTTTAGACACAAATAGATTATATTTAAGTATAGAATAACACATTTGATGTTACATTGACTTATTGTTAATGCGAGATCAGTAGCAATTGGGATTTATTAAAGAGTGACAGGAAGTAACTCCTATAATATTGAAGAAAGAAGGGGCAACTGTATAAAACAATAATTTTACAATATCCCCTTTTTTCCAGATTGGTTCTATAACATATTTCAGCCTTTACCGAATATGACCTTTCATTTTGCATGAGTTGGTTAAATATCAAGTATAGTAATTATGAAATAAAAAATATGTGAAGTATAATTGATGGCGCCACATCAATGATATTTGGATGTACCAATTGCAGTAAACGTCAAGTGAAAACAATATTTGGTATTTAGGCTTAGAATAAGACATTCCATGATATACTGGCTTATTTTTAACATGAGTAGAAGTGAGGGTTTACTGAATCGTGAAAAAAATAGATGCTCATAACTCGCTTAATGTCTATAACAATACATGTATAGAATAAAATTTGTGGAATATTATATTTGCAACATAATTGGTTACATAAAAGTTTTAGATACGCCCCACAATTATTGAGTCGGAGAGGCGGACAGACACTGTGGCGAATGCCACATCAGACCTTAAAAATTTGGGTTATAATAATTACATAAGATGATGATTATTAGGATTATGCAGCAAATAAAGTGATGTACCTATAACCGCTCTCATGAATTTGAATGTATTAAATAAAACACAGCATTAAAGATAAATTAAAGGATCTGTTGTGGGCACGACTTCTTTAGACGTCTATTGAATTAAACATAAAAACTGTTTTATTGCACTTCATTTAAAATGATTACATTTGAATGCCATATAAGATAAAAGAAAAAGGTCCTATGCAAATCTTTTGAATCTCTAATTGGTACCAATTTTTATTCTCACCTCCTAAACTACCCCCTTCCACATTGTAGACTTCGATTAAAAGGGCACATAATATATTTGGACGTTACAACAATCCTAAATGTGAAATCGCAACCTTCTAAGGCTAACCGTTTTAGCAAATTTCTCCTAATCCTAAGCGAAATCAGCTATTGAGGTCATATTCCTGACGCGATTTTCCAAACATTTCCTCAAATGTCCATCCATCCTAACCACTAGATAACGAAAATGAAGTCCGTTCCAAATTCTACGAATAAATATATATTTATAGGGAGGGGGTCAGAGCGCTAGATTTTAAAGCCAAAGGTTGTGAGTTCGAGTACTGGGTCCCACTTACCAGTACGCCTGTGCGGGAAGTTAAACCATTACCCCCTCCCCCATTTAGGGTAGTCCCCAAGTTGAAACACACCTGTTAAATGGGCTTACAATTTTTGTTCTATGAATTTTTCGTATCTCAAGTACTGATTGAATTATTCGTACTTAGGTGTTTTCAGCCTTCAGTAACTCTTCCCCACCTCACGTGTGTTATAGCAGCACTTAGGAAATCTGCTTAGTTTACATAGCACCTGTGCGACGGACGTTTACTAGTTATATACGTACATATGTCACGGCGAAACTAGACAAAAGAGCTTCAGGAAGAGTCCAAACGGATTTGGTTGAAGTTTGAAAACAAAAAATTTTCGAAGTTATAAAATTCTTTTATTTCCAAGAATGAAGTAAATATTGGTAATTTTCGTTTCATTAATGTATCGGGCTGTGGATAATACATAGAGTAACATACATATTCAATATATACAAATACTATTTCCAAGAAGAAAACAATGTGAAAATTTGTTAAAATAAAATTTAAGCATGTATCTACTTCTTTCAGCCAATACTTTGAATTTAGTTTCAGGTGTAGCACTTTTCTGTCATAAACACATGAATATCCTGTGTGTTAGCACACAGTTCAACAAGCCTCTGAAGTAAACACGACTACAGAGATATTGAATCGATCGACTGGGTCCGGGGATCTTTTATTCATGAGATGCATGAATCATGTCACAGTCCATTCCGTGTCCAGTGGGGGACTGAAAGTATTTTTACTCCTATAGTAAACTTACATTTTTTAAATTAGATTCCCAGGATCTGTCGGCTTAGAGAGCCTCCGAACTTCAAGAAGGAGCACCGTAAACTAAGCAGATTTTCCTCGTGAAGTCTTGCAATAGATAACTTAACACCACCGTGAATAAATACAAACAGTGATAAGAAATATTTCAGTCAATTTTAATAACCTTTCAACGGAAAGCGTCTTAACTGTTACAAACAGGTCTGCCAACCTCTCACAGATACATAGAAATATACTTCACCGGAAAGAAAAACCACTACTTTAATACATAATATATAAATTTTTTTTGAAAATTATTTACAATTTGTATTGCTGCAATTTATAATGAACCAGAATAATTTTTATCTTAATCACTGAAATCTTATTTACCCAAAAACAAAAGACGGGGGGCGGGGAGAGATCAACAGAACGTATTTGCATGTATCTCGTGTAATAATGGTCTTTTGGGAACAATATTTGGAATTTCAGCTTGAAAAATATTTGGTTAATGATATGTTGGCTTATTCATAGGCTAAAAATAAAAAAAAATGGAAATATGTCGGATAATATTTGAGATTGAGAAAGAATGTACGTAACATTAATAAGTAATTTAATTTGCAATAAGATTTTATGTACAACCTTGAGTAGCTGCCTTTAGGGAAATCTATTGAAAAAGTAAATTCTGCATACCACAATATCAAATATCGAGGCCTTCCAGCAGTACTTTATCATTTCCACTGTGTTCCCAATTAATATGAATCACATTAAGTTTCAAAATAGAAGAAAAAACATATTCTTGTTCATGACAGAAAAGAAATTCTAAGTTTTGAATATTCTCAGTGAATTTATTTATTTGTTACATTATACAGCATCTACTGCTGCCATTGGAAGTAGGTGGATTCAAAATTCCTAAAACAAATGAGTTTCCTTCCGGAAAGGCATAAGCTTTTTGTCAGCTTCGTCGTTTCAAAGGAGTTCTTTCTATCTTGATTTAGAGTTCATCGCCTTTCTTGAACTGTCATATTTTTCACAAATTAGAAATGGGTGTGAAACGGTTAACAGGTCTTGCAGATGGCTGGACAAAGACCTTTCAATAGAGAATTTTTCGGATTAATTTTGTGTGTACATTTAGAATACGAGCAAGAATAATCTTCTCTTTTCGGATTTATCTATGTCGGTAACAGATGAACTAAGAAATGTGCTATGCAATTTACTATATAATGCAATAATTGGTTTATCTAATGATGCGATAAGACTTAGTTCCTTGTCTGGATCACGATTTCTCAGGAAGGGAGGTTTAATTAACAGTACATGATGAAGGCAGGGAACGCTCCAGAGAGCACACATGGAGAACGCTCCAGCGAGGTAGGACTAACTGCTAACCAATATGGGCTATTTCCATGTAATTGATGACGCAAGATTATTGCTCTTTGCCAACTCCTCCGCCTCAAAGCTACCAAAGGTCCAGTTTCACAATGAGCGTGGCACACGAACCAAATATCAAATCCAACCTAATATCTAGTTCCGATTATTTTACGGAGACATTGCAACCTTCACCTTTCCCTCCAAATTATTTCATCTCTTGGTTATTTCTTTTATCTCGCGAATTATGAAATATGTCAAACTTTTCATCTTGATTATTTTCTTTCTCGGTTCACTGTGTGCTAACAGAAAAATAAAAGGTGAAATTCAATTCCATGATTGCAAGACATGACTAAAACAGAGCAAAGCAAGCTATGACATTGGAAAAAAGACAATTTGCACAAACCCCGTAATTTCAACTTGACACCAAACTTCTAACAGAGGAGTTCTTTTGTTAACACTAGGACGAATATTAATTTAAGAGGCTCATTGCATTTTGAGATTTTAAATGAGAACGTGCATCTTAAACTGTACGATTCAGTGCATTCTGGTAGTAAGTACTCTGATTATGTTTTTGCTCTCCTAATTTCTGTTTTAGTTTATTATAAACTAAAATAACAACCTACGTTAATCAAAGGGGCTTATCACAAAGCATAATAATTCAGCAATATAAATTTCAATTTAATACATTTCTCTTCTACATTGCATTAAAAACGTCAGTCACGCAGGGGCTGCGTTAACTAAGCAGATTTCCCATCTGCGTCACGTATTTGCATTTACCTCAAAACGTAAAGGTTCAATGAGAAAAATATTTGGTATTTAGGCTTCAAATAATGTGCTTCATAATACAGCAGCTTATTGTTAATATGACATGAGTTGTAGTAGGGGTTTACTGAAGGCCGAAAACGTAAATACATAACAATATTTATAGAACATTACATATGAAATAAGATTGGTTCTATACAATTTTTCGATCCGAAGCATAATAACGGAAATATTAAGAATTTTGGAAATTCACCCCTCTAAACGTCCTACTGGTCGGATTTCATCCATTACCGAACTTGATCTTTAGTTTTACATTAAACGTTTAAATATCGAGTTTGGTAACTATCGAACAAAAATTGCGACCGCTAGAGCGTTTACAGACAAATGTATATAATATATTATAAAATTGCGTCACGAGTACGAGAAGAAACAAACCAATGCTCAAATCAGAATACAAACTTTTACTTGTCTCCTTCTAATACACATTTTAGTTGGTTTAAAGTGGATGTCCCTGTTATATTTTTATTAATTGATCAAGTCAATTTTTTGTTGTTCTTGAAACGATTATCTTTGTAGTAATGAGAAGCAATATTTTGTTTGCCTATAAGAACTTCTCATAAGGTCGTCATCATTAGTTCCCTTTAATCCAATATTCCACAATCTAGACGTTTCGGTGTCGTTCATAAAACGACTTGTTTTATTACTAGCCCCCAAATTTCTGCTTTGGATGGATCTCTTATATGGTAGCCAAAAAAACATATGTATTACTACTCCTTGAATAAAAAAATTAATAACTGTAGATGTTATGATGCTTTATAAGAAATTATCTTCTAAAAATTGAAAACGAAAAGTGAGGATTAGACGTTTTTGGAGCGTCAAGGACAAAAAAAGTTTTTTTATCAGCTATGACCTTTCAAAGACAGTTGAGCCTGAATTACTTTGTAATAACAAGAAAAATATATTTGAGTATTGGAGTAGGGGAATTAGATAAGGATGTAGCTGTACCGTATTGTAGCCTGGGGGCGGAGATGGTAGAGGCTGCTGAATAGGAGGACGGCTGTGTTCCTAATGTGGAACGCACTCCCGTTATGTGTGTGCAATCTACTGGCAAATGTTCACACTCCTAGCAACACATACACCCAATGTGGCACAGTTACAGATTCACTTTTAGTAGGCCGGAATTTGCTCATTTTCTTATCCTACTAGGATAAAATGCATGTGGCTATCCTACACCAAAAGTTCTGCAAATCCGTTATTTTAGAATTTAGAATATGATAAAGTAAGAAGTATATGGTTAACGAGCTCAGAAACCCAGAGAGCCAAAGCGTCTGTGAGCTCCTGGTGGGTAGATTAGCTTTGCGAGTCATAAAACAAAAAAAAATCAAACTATTAATTAAATTTAATTATTTAATAACGTCCACTTTTTGCAACTAAGGCTAATTGAGACGGGTCATCTACAGGTTACCACCCTTTCCCAGCCAGGGTGGCAATAAGGATTTTATTTAATGAATTCTGTTACTAAATAAATTCCTCTGTCCAAGCGGGAATCGAACTAACCACTCCAGGCAACGCTTTAACTCACATGGCTAACTTGAGCCCCTCAAATTATTAAAGAACTATCTAATTTAACGTGCTATATTATATTTTTTAATCCATAGAGCTAGGATTCAGCCGGGTATTTGTTGAAGCGATCCAAAACTCTTTATTTCCAACGTAATTAGGCCATCTTAAATTCTCTTTTTTGTCGGTGGCTTAAAGAATTTTGGTGAAGCCATCCAAAAGTAGCATCTCAAACACCGTAATTGTTAAAATCAAGTCCGTCACGAAGGGACTGCTTTAACTAAGCAGATTCCCCACATGCGTCACGTATTTGAATTTATCTCAAAAAGTAAATGTTCAATGAGAAGAATATTTGGTATTTAGGTTTTAATTAACGTGCGTCATAATATAATAACTTGATGTTAATATGATATGCATAGGAGTGGGGTTTACTGAAGGCCAAACTGAAAAATTCGAATATCTCCGTTAATAATCGACATAGAGAAAAGCTTACAAAACCACATTTATAGAACATTACATTTACAATAAGATTGATCATCTACAATTTTTCTATTTGGCGCATAACAACAGAGATATTACGGGTTTTCGAAATTCTCCCTCTATAACACCCCCCCCCCCTCCCAATTGACCGATTTTAGCCGTTAACGAACAATTTATTTATTTTTACATGAAACGTTTAAATGGCAAATTTGGCTGGATCAGACAAAAATTGCGCATCTCCTGGGTTGGATCGATGGACATTTGAAGACATTTTCGAAACATCGCGTCATGAGTACGACCTGAATAGCTGATTTCCCTTAAGGGAAATCTGCTAATAATGTGAAACCCCTAAATATTTCTCGCCAATTATGAACTCATTAATTAACACTTGTGGGCACTTTAATAATGAAAATACATGCTATGTATTCAGAACATTGAATTTAAATTGTTAAACTCATGAGTTTAAGGTCATGTCCTTACTTTCATATATATTAAGATTGCATATTTATTTTTAATATCGTATAGTTTGCTTGTAAATATTGCGTCAAGCCACAACAATACGGGTATGAATCATTTTTCATGAGGTGCATCGTATTTAAAGGCAGAGCTGAAGTAATTAAAAAGTAATTTAATCAGAGCGAAACACGAAGAGGATGGAAAAGAGATATGAGAAATGACGATTTAAATGAGACAAGTGTCAGAATGAGGTCGCTCCGGGGACATGTTTCCCACGACTTTTCATTGATAGCAGAGAAAGAGGACAGCAACAGTACTTACTAAACTATTTCTCATTTCGCATGAATGACATTTCATTTGTAGAGAATAATTTCTTGTCACACTTCATTCATGAGCTACGCGGGAGGAGGAGCCTGGCAGTGATGAGATTGACAATAGATTTTTGTATTATTCAGTAGGGGAAGTATTTTAGCAGATTTCACTTAAGAGTTTTATATATATATATATATATATATATATTCTTCAAATGTTTTGGCAAAGGACTCTAATAAAAAACATTTATTCCGGTGCAAACAATAAAAACAGAAATCAAATAACTCAATCATATATTCTACAAGACATTTTATCTTAAATTAATCGATTTTAAATTACGACGCGAAATAAGTTCAAGATTAACATGTAAATAATCGATTTTTAGTCAGCTGACTTAACCTACCTCGGGAACCTCTCAGTATCATATGCCTCCTCTGTGAGGACACTGGCAACATAATTTAAAAGGTTAACGAGCACTTCAGAAATGTAAGTAGCAATTTACAATTAGATTTAAAAAATATATCATACATGTAGGTACCTACGAATACAATATATACAGCAAAATAATTATTAAGGGTTGTGTTAAATTAATGTAATTAATATTTATTTTTTTATTTTTTAAAGGGATAGCCCCTGGGCAGTTGCAGTAAAGTTTGAACCGAAATGAATGGTTTTTTTTTGGAGACCCTTGCCAAAACAATTGATGAATATATAAATAATATTGGGTCCAGAATAAGAAGAATATATATATTTGTCTGTTGCCAAGCTTGATATATATAAGCGTTTTATGTACAAGGAAAAATCAAAAGGAATTTCGAAAATTCGAATTATCTTCGTTAGTATATGTCGGATCGAAGAAGTTTATAGAAAGAATGCTATTGTAGATTTAATAGGCTATAAATGTTGTTATATACATATTTTTTGCGTCATGAATATTAACCGAGATATTTCGATTCTTTTTAGTTTTCAGACTTCAGTAAACCCCTCTCCTATTCATGTCATATTAACAATAGTCTGTTACATTTGAACTACTTTATTCTATGCTTAAATACCAAATTTCTATTTAAGAACCCTTATTATGCAAGATACATGCTAATTTGTCGCGTGATGACGTCATCAATTAACATTTTACGTTCTTATTTCGAGATGTTTTCTTGATCTATACTATACACGATATTTGACTGTTTTAAGACAAAACTTATGATCATATTGTTGTTGGCTGAAATCGGACCTGGAATAGTGGTAATCTAGAGTGGGGGGGGCGGGATTAGGTAATTCAAAATATCTTAGTTTTTATGAGTCGGATCGTACAATTTTATAGAACCAATAGTGTTAAGCTATTGATGTTCTTGTTGCCATTGATGTTGCACAATTCGTTTTCGTAACTCAAGTATTCTGAGTGTTTTTTGCTCTTTCTTGTTTTCAGCCATCAGTGCCTCCCACCACAAACCAGCTGTCTTCTATTCATCAAATGTCTTACACATAAATAGGAAATATATTGTGATATGAGATTCAAAATGTATTATACCAGCTCGTGGGAAATCCGCTTAGTTTACACAGCTCCTGCGTGACTAACTTTTGTTAATATTTTCCATACACCAAGTTGATGTGTGACTACCGTTGCCAGCCTGTTCCCCCTCTGTCTATCTTGGACAATAGCTACCAAGGCCACAACTAGAAACTTAATAACTTCTTTATGCACAATAGCAATGCTTCTCTTCTTCGATACTAGAAATTCCTCGTGAGCTTCCTTAGTGTATGTTAATGTAATGACGTTAGGGACCCTCAGGTTCAGGGAATACTCCTGAGCTCGATAGCCTTGGGATAGAGAGATCAATAAATGGTTATTGTCTGATCGAATTTAGGATCTGGTCTATGATTAAGGTTACTCTCCATATAACCATCCTTTAACTAAAACAGTTATATCTAGCGTACGACTTACTATTAAGTACATTAGATATCTTTTCTTTAACTTTATATTTTATTTGAGCACTAGAAACTTTTCTAATATGAACTATTCTATCTGTTTCATTAAAAGTAAAACAATAAAGCTGAAACGAACAACGTCCCTTAGTAACGTATAACCATCAGTCAGTGAATGTTCGCTGATACTCATAATATTAAGGAATGTTTATAACACTATGAGAATTGAAAGTGAGATTATACTGAATAACTGAATGAATTTTAGAGAAGATTCCCATGAAAACATTCACTGGATTTCACACTCTCGAAAGGATAACGAATCTTTATGACAATGCTGAAAACTTGAAAGATTATTAACTACTCTAATTGCACTTAGCGCGTTAATTCCATGCTAATTCAAGATAATCCAAGTTGAATTCATAATCAACTTTCTTAGTTCAGAACATAATGCTCCCATCCTGAGAGTTTCGCGCATGCCTTCCAGGCTTGAAGCACATCCAAATAATTAAAAGAATTGATTTATTTTCATAATGAAGTGATAAATAATCTTAGAATACGCATTCCAGAGTTAGAAATGAAGATGAGAAATGTCAACTAAGCAGACTATATATTTGGATGAATGAGACCCCGATGACAAACGGTTCGATTTTCTATAATTCTCTTAATAATAACAACTTTGTTGTTAATCAAACTTGATTTTTTAGCCATAAATGAGTTAGTAAGAGAAATAAAATGGTGTGAAACTTCTAAGAGTAAATTTAGTGTCAGGTAAAAGTTACTAGTAGTTAGGCAAATGTTGAGCACAGTGGGTAAAATAATAGCAGTGCAAAACAATTTCGTCAGTCAAATTATGGGGAAGGTTACACTCATATCCACTGTATAAATTCACGTTCGTGAAGGTAAACAAAATGATGCGTCCAGCATATTGGGCTACTTTAATTCTGAAATTTTAAGTGTGATCATATTTGTCTTGGAAATCGTGCAACAGTAGATTTCCAGGAACTCTCATTTTGAAGTTATTCTAATCACATTGAGAGCGAAAAACATTACATAATATCTTTAGGTGTGTCGCAATTTTAGCTATTCAAACTGACTCATATTATAAAAATAAAAGTAGTAAAAACGTATTATAAAAAAAATGTTAAAGTATCTACAACAGTCGTAGGAAAGAGCACGCTTACATTTTCTCCAGTGGACATTAATGGGGGCAGATGCTAATTCTTTAAGTCAACGGTTCGATCTAAGTTTTAAATGTTGCTGAAAGTTGTGTCTCTTGGAGGTGTTTCATGATTGTCGCCATCCATGGGCTGTTGTCGTGTAGTAGTTCTGATAGGTTGGTGGATAAGCTCATGTTGGTTATTATTAGTCTGCAGTCTGTAAGTGTTTGATAGTTAATTTTGAATTATATGAGAAAGCCTACATTTTATTTAAGCTTAAATGTGGCTTTATCTGGTTTATTTAAACAGGTAAAGCCGGATTTAAAAATCAAGTCTTTCTTAAAAAAACGAATAAAGGGCAGAATATTCTCCAATAAAAAAAAAAAAGATATCTTGCCTTATGAAAATTAGGTAAATAAAATAAAAATTTAATTTTTCATAACTTAACATTTTTTTTATTATTTTATATTTTCAACCCAGGGAATCTTTATGTTCTCTTACAATTACTTCTTCAGCAAATTACTCATCAGAGTAAAGGTTTTTATGTAATATACAAATAAATTCTGCCAACTGAAATACTGTACACATGAAATTCATACCTGATGAAGAACTATTTTAACAATAGAAACGTGACATGAAGACACACCTCTACTTGAACGGTCGTTGACTGGTTGGAGATATTTGGTGTGGTCGAGTGGCAGCCCACCGCCTCTCAATGCCGATCAACATTTAAGACTTTCTCTATTCTAGTCGAACCCATAGTCATGCTACATGCTATTTACATTTATTTACTGCCCACGACATGTCACCCCCTTTTCCTGTCAACATTATTCCGCCTCCTTAAGCAGCCATACCGACACAAATATATTTTTTTTTGCTTTTAGAGATCGTCCAACATCCTGGAAGGTACAATGCGCAGCCACACGGCTAAAGGTTTTTTACCTTCCTTTTTTTCAAACCGCACATATAAGTCTCTGAGTGAATACGGAGTTTATAAAAATATTCCCAGTTTAATGGCGTGTGATTTATATTTAACGTCACGCGATGAGAGAAAAAGAACATGAAAAACGCTATTATAACAATGAGGAACTAATGTTTACAAGAAGATATCAGTATCAGTGGATGACTTTTTCTAGCTCCGCCAAGACCCACAAAGCTGCAGACACATCAGTGAGTAAAAGCCAATTGGCACTAGCGAAAGTCTTTCATATTTTAGCCAAATCTTAAAGTGATTCTTGGGAAATAAAAAATAGCCTTTTTAACTCAATATTTTCTGAAACGCAGCTTTGAAGTAGGGGTAGTTTGTTTTTAATCTCTTTTTAGAGCTTTTCGTAGTCATCGTGAATGCATTTAATTTTAAGTGTTGTGTCATATTCCATTTAGGCCTTAGAGATGCATTGTTCCTCAAGACTTCAATTAATTATCCCCCTACCATTAGTTATCTAGATATTACGAGAACCTACAATATATCTTTGTGACTTCTATGAATTATTTATTAAAACTTTACCCAAAACTAAACAGCAACTCATTTCGGTGGCCAAATTTCAATTCGTTCCGATCGTAACTGAGAACTCTGTCGACAAAAATGTCATGCACTAATTGTTTACTTGGCAGAAGACCGGAGCTTTGGATGCAAAGCGTGCTCTGAATGCTTAACAGGTTTGGCACGGTGTAAGCATTCCCAGTAAGTCGGCCATGAGTTAACTCGTGTAACAGTCGGGAATGGTGAGCAGTTCTAACAGTACCATCCGATCAGTCTAAATCGCCATTAGCCAGCCTCAATCAGCAATTCCATGTCTCTGCCGATTCGATAACCCCGCCGTGAATTCTCCAGCTGTGACACAACAATACCGGTAGGCTCCAGGAAGATTGCTCCCGATTGTAGGCTGTTATGTTATGATCAGAATGAAATATGCGGTTTTACTTCAGTCAGCACTCGTTCCGGTATTGGCGGTAATTTTTTTCCTGACTTTTTTTTCGGAAGGAACCGGCCGTCTTTCTTATGGATCTCTTGCGACATTCTGTCAATGAGTAATGACACAAGTATCAATTGCTTTGCTTTCTAATAGATTTGGTCATAAGGAATCATTGTTACAATAAAATAACAAATAAAAATACATTGCTTTCACAATTGGCATTTCAAGCCAAGATGAAACTAAATAACAGTAATTAAAAACATAAGCTGTTGTGTCATCATAATTGTTAATTGAACAATTGCACATTTGAATAACTAGTAGCTGTAATAAGAGAAATTTACAAAAAATACATGACATACTTATGATTCTCATTCACTTTCAAAGTGATGAACTCACATATAATTAGCAGATTTCCCCTAAGACAAATCAGCTATAAAGGTTGTACTCATAACACGATTTTGGAAAAATATCTTTTAATGTCCATCGATCCTACCTAGGAGATGACGAAACTGAGGTCTGTTCCAAAATTATCTATCTATATATATATATATATATATATATATATATATATATATATATATATGTCTGCGAATGCGAATTGAAAGCTCTAGCGATTTTTGTTTGATCGTTACCAAACTCAATATTTAATCCTTTGATGGAAAAAGGAAGGCCAAGTTCGTTAATGGGAGAAATCGGACTAGTGGGAGGGGGAGGGGTGGTTTAAAATCGAAATATCTCCGTTATTATACATCGGAATGAAAACGGGCATAGAACCAATGTTATTGAATATTTAATGTACTATAAATATTGTTATATACATTTGTTCTCTATATTGAATATTAACCGAGATATTTACATTTATAGTTTTCAGCCTTCAGCAAATCACCACTCTCACTCATGTCACACAAACAATACTCTGTTACATAATAAACCTCTTTATTTGGAGGTTATATATCAAATGTTTTCAAGAGACTTTTATTATACGAGATACATGCAAATACGTTCTGTTGGTCTCCCCCTTCCTCCCGTCTTTAGTTCTTGGATTACTAAAATTTGTGTGTTGAGATAAAAATTATTCTGATTCATTTTAAATAACAGTATTAGATATAGTAAAAAGTTTTCAATGAAATTAATACGTTAGTTCAGTTGTAATTGTTTTTCTTTCAAGGGAAGAATATTTCTATCTATACGTACACATCTGAGAGGTTGGGTCACCTGCTCGTTGACAATTCAGACAATATCCGTTTGTAGGTTATTAAAATTGACTGAAAGATGTCTCATTGCAGTTTCTGTTTAATCACTTAATATTCACTGTGGTGTTCGGCGTTAGCCGCATGTACAATAGATTTATCTATTGTAAACCTTCACGTGGGAAATCTACTTAGTTTACGCAGCCCCTGGGTGACGGACTTTTGTAATCCCACGTTACTTCCAAGTGTAATTAACGTAGGAAGTTTAAGTGATAAATTGCCCAACTATATGTATTGGTTCTATAATGAGCGTGCGTTCTGTGAGTGTAGTTAAGAGTACAGAGCTTCAGAAAGGTCAGCCATGTTGGCTAATGGACTTGGCATTTGGCTGAGGGCAGGCCTGGACTCCTAGTCTCAATATACATCTAATACGCTACTGGGGTCTTATTGGTTTCATAAAGGTGAAACTCATACAGGCCTCGTTCAAGCCCCTTAATTTTTAGCAGATTTCCCATGAATCTTTATCTATTGAGCCTTTTCGCCTTGCGCAACCAAGGACTTAGCAGTTCTTCCAAGTGTTGGAATGGCGCTCTATTGGTTTCATAACATTCTATACTTCTCCCGTAACCAAAAGTGCTTAAAGAAATAAGGAATTGAAATTGAAGCTGGCCATAAGATCTTCACTGACACAATTGGTTTTAGTGAAAATTCATGAGGAGTACTGGAAAACAAATAAGATAGAGATTAAATAATATTCAAATTCTATATAGAGATAGTAATATTAAATTAAGAGAAAAATGGGTAACAATGGTAGTACCTTAGTTTTTAAATAAATTTGGTTATATAAACAAATATTTTTATAACAAGGCATTTCAAATTGCTATTAATATGTTGTTTAATTATGTTTCTTGAGTTTTCATTAGAAAAAACACACAAGTACACGAAATTGCCAAATCAGCTACTCAAAAAAGAACTTACAACACATATGGTACACACCAAGATATTCAAGCCCAAGCAAAACACAGGATACTCAATTGATGGCAGAAATTTCGGGTTGCCACAATTGAGAACATACTTTGCGAACTGAAATATATACTTGGAGAATGGCCTTCCCCAAAATGACTATTTAGAAGAGAAGTAGTTTTAACGAGGTTAAGAATTGTCATTCACGACTGACTCACGCTTACTTACATACTGGAGGAGATGAACCCTACTACCAACACTGTTACTATAATAAAAGTCCGTCACGCAGGGGCTGCGTAAACTAAGCAGATTTCCCACGTGAAGCTTTACAATAGAGAAATCTGCCTAATAATAACAGTAGTAGTAACCTATTCATGAGGACGAATAGTTAGGGAAACGGCCGCACTAGCGCTCGGCGGAAACTCCCGAACAGCCAACTTCTGCTGACCACAAACACAATACAAATGCAAATATCTCGGCTAATATTCAAGATACAGAATAAATGTATAGACAAAGTGTATGATAGGGCTATGTGATTCCTTAGAGAGCAGTCAGTTAGTATATGTTTTAGCAGATTTCCCTTAAGGGAAATCAGCTATTGAGGTCGTACTCATAACGCGATTTTCGAAAAATTTCTTCTCCATCGATCCTACCCAGGAGATGACGAAAATGAGGACCGTTTAAAATTATATATATATATATATATATATATATATATATATATATATCGTGTTTGTGATATATTGATAAAGGTTGCTATTGTTTCTCAATAAATACTGCCAGCATTGGACAGTAATTGGTTAAATAACTATATATCATTTTCTACTTCCTTATTAAAGTGATTTGCTTTACTTATCTAAGCTTGATTGCAGTGAAAATTATAAGAAAGCAAAAGGGTACAGTTGATCACCTGTAATTTAATTTCTCCGTGGAGGTAGAGTTGCCACCCTGCCTGTCACGATTTCCATCGATACTATACATTTAATTAAGAATAATAATTTCTATTGCGCAAGTGTAATAGTCACCAGTAAGCTCATAATTAACCATAAATAGTAGTAATTTAAGTAATATGATGTAATGTAATTGGTGGTTCCATAAGATGAAATTCTAAGCTTAATTTATGAAATACTAGCCGTGTTACACGTCAACTATAGGTCGAAATAGAAATGATTTACCGTGTAAATATAAAGAAAGATTGGATGTACAAAATCATCACGTCATAATCATTAATAGAATTCCCTGTAACATAAACATGTATAGTAAATATGCAGTAATTCATTTCTTTTAGCCGAAAATAAAAGAGTTAGTCTAATCTATATTTAGAATTGTTGTTATCAGGAAATGAACTCATAAACAATGGCTTTCCGTCGAAATATAACTATTAGATTAGCGTAAGCGCTAAATAATCCATTTACTGTCATATGTTTGTAATATTTATATGAAGCATGGGGTGTCTATTGAACGAATATTGACGAATTTATTACCTTTCTTGAGATCAAAAGAATCTAGTTTCCCGTAAGACTAAAACGATTATATTGCCTTAGCATCCAGAGAAAACAAGATAAAATTTTGTTCAGGCGTTCTGTTGGGATTGGATAGATGAATGTATGACGATTAAAGTACCAAATCGCTCATATAAACAATACTCATTTCCTTAGTACATTTATATACAAAAAAATCCCCAGTATTCAGGAATTTTCATGAAACGCGATTGGTCATCGGCGCCCTGAAGGAGGAAGTCAAAACTTGGAAATTTATTTATTAACGTCCTCTTTTTGCTACTACGGCTAATTGGGACGTGTTTTATTTAATCAGTCCGACACTAAATAAATTCCTATTTGCCCATGCGAGAATCGAACTTATTACTTGGTTATATGTGAGTAGACAATTATTAAAAGAACAAATATTCAAATAAATATAACGGATTTACATATTTCACCAAGTTTAAATTTCATTTTCCTAGCATTTATTTATATTTTAACGATACACTCGAGGATTTTATAAAATTATAGAAATTTGAGCATGTGTGTGTTTGTGCCAATAAGGACAAGAATGTTTTAATTATCACATTATCTAAGTTAAATAAATGTTGGTTTTTATTAGCAGATTTCCCTTAAGGGAAATCAGCTGTTGAGGTCGTACTCATGACGCGAGTTTCGAAAAATTTCTTCAAATGTCCATCGATCCTACCCAGGAGATGACGAAAATGAGGTCCGTTCAAAATTATATATATATATATATATATATATATATATATATATATATATATATATATATATATATTCGTCTGTTAACGCTCTAGCGGTTGCAATTTTTGTTTGATCGATACCAAACTCGATATTTAAACGTTTTATGCAAAAATAAAGATCAAGTTCGTTAATGGCTGAAATCGGATCAGTGGGAAGGGGGTTTAGAGGGAAGTTCGGTCGGATCGGAGGGAGGATGTATCTTGAATATTAACAGAGATATTTGCATTCTGAAATATCTCCGTCTATTCTATACGTCTGGATCAAAAATAGTATATAGAACCTCTATTAACGGACTAACCATTCAAACCGACCAGATTATTGGTACTTTCTTCATAAGTTTAAAATGTTTTCATATATCTTCGTAACCTACCTAGATGATGCGACCAATTAGACTCAAAAGAAATTATTCTATGGCAGTTAAGTAAATTAAGAATAAACCAAAGTCATGAAGATAAACGATAAAAATGTACGACTGATGGAAAGTTATTTTCTAAACAAATCTAATCCGAGATGTTTTGTTGCGTCTAGAGAATATGAAAAGAAAGATTTCCAATAGATCCTGGTAGTTTCAAGAAAAATACGCTTCTTCAGAGCTTTGTGATGAGTGCTTTCTTTCAGAAAGACATGCCAAAGCAAAAAGGCAACTAATTATATAACTAGGTGTCATAACAAGAGACCAAGTACAGCACACTATCAGTGGGAAAAGGAAATGAATGGGTTACGATGATCCACGAGTAGGTATGGTCATCGGCGCTACAATTGATTCCCTGATTCGCTCCCATTTCACGCTCACTTCAACGACTCATTGCTTCATATAATAACTCTTAAACGTTTCACGCTTTGTTACATTCTACTAACTATTTGTTAACTACTGTCTAGGATTAGGTTTCTTCGTGGGATAGCTCCTGCTGCAGTGGTAATTCATTTTGAAAGGTGTGAGCTTACACAAAGGCTTTATGCACTTTAAGAGTAATTTGTCATGCGACCAGGTCCGATGGCTTTAAATGGAATCATTGGTTCTTTACCTTCCTACGTAACTAGGGAAACCGCTTAGGAGGTTCGTAGATAAGATCAGACTAAAAAAAAGTAATAAAAATGTGCTAAACTATTCCATAAGGTTTGCAAACCATGCATTGTGGCAAATGCTTTTTTGCCAGACTTTTATGAAAATCATGTGTATTCTTAAAATATCACCATCCATTTGGCGTAATAGAAGTGTAATAATTAACTAATTATGTATCTCCTTTGCAAATATTTAATATTAATGAATTAAAGATTAGCTAAATTTCAGTAAAAAAGGACATTTGAGAAAATTATTCGAAAATTGGGCCATGAGAACCTCAATTGTAAGAGTATCCGCTAAAAATAATGCAAAATATCACAATGCTCTCATTTGAAGCTTAAATAAAACGTATTGTTTTCATCAGAAGAGGGGGAGTGGGAGTTTGAGAAGAGGCAAAATAAAAACTTGAAATATCTCTTTTATTGTCACTCGGAACGAAATATATTATATAACCTATCTTGCTAGAAATGCATTACTCTTGAACCGTATGATGTATTTTTCTTTTAATCTAACACAACTAATAACTAGTTATTTGTGGGTTTTAGTTTTCACTCTATAGTCAGCCCTACTTCTAGTTAATGAACTGTATTAATAAACACCTCGTGACCAGCTTAAATTTCCACTCCTGTTTACACATCCTTCTGATTTACTTAGAATAGAGGACAAAATGTCGAAATCAGCGCGGTATTTCAGTATGCACCTGCTTTTATTTGATATAAATAGCTCTTTAAGTTTTATGAAGTACTTAAATAATCGTTTTCAGCTAACAAATTAAATAAACTTTGTATACTTTTTGTTAGCCGGTAAAAAATAGCTGTTCATTGTAATGATAATGCTAATGCGTAGAGGAAAGTAGCGGATTATCCGTATACATTATACATACTAAACAGTCTAAATAATTACTTCCCCTCATGTAATCTGGGCTTTATGATATGAAATACTAGTAGAATAGCATATCTATCTATATAGAAGCTTAAGGACCCGTTTGCTCAAATACTACTAGAATAGCATATTTATACTGAGGGTTGAGTACACGTTTGTTTAATCACTAGTAGAATAACATATCTATACTGAGATTTTTAAGTACACGTTTGTTTAAACATTAGCAGAGTAGCATATCTATACTGAGATTTTTAAGTACACGTTTGTTTAAACATTAGCAGAGTAGCATATCTATACTGAGGCTTAAGTACACGTTTGTTTAAACACTAGTAGAATAACATATCAATAATGAGGCTTTTAAGTACAGGTTTGTTTAAACACTAGTAGAATAAAATATCTATACTGAGACTTTTAAGTACAAGTTTGTTTAAACACTAGTAGAATAACACATCTATACTGAGACTTTTAAGTACAAGTTTGTTTAAACACTAGTAGAATAACATATCTATACTGAGACTTTTAAGTACAAGTTTGTTTAAACACTAGTAGAATAACACATCTATACTGAGACTTTTAAGTACACGTTTGTTTAAACACTAGTAGAATAACATATCTATACTGAGACTTTTAAGTACAGGTTTGTTTAAACACTAGTAGAATAACATATCAATAATGAGGCTTAAGTACACTTTTGCTTAAATACTAGTAGAGTAGCATATCTATACAGAGACTTAAGAACATGGCAGCTCAAATTTGTGAAATACTATGTATGCTTTCCATCGTTGAATTAAAATTGGTTTCTGCCAAAGTAAGTTGTGTGAAGAGAATATCTGAAGGAATTATTATTATTATTTATTAACGTCCACTTTTTGTAAATAAGGCTAATTTTGACGGGTTATCTACAGGTTACCACCCTTTTCTAGCCATGGTGGGACTTACGTAGGATGTTATTTAATGACTTCCATCACTAAATAATTTCCTTTGCCCCGGCGAGATCGAACTCGCCACTCTGAAGGAATTAATATTCCTTTCCTTTTCTTCATCAACTTTAATACTCTCCTTGTTTAAAAATTCTCTTCTTATTCCCATGAAAAACGAAGAGGTGGTCCGATGAATATTAACGAATTTATTTTTGACATCCTAATATGTACCTATTTTTGTAAGTGCCAATGAACCATGAAATAGTGCATATTTTCATGAGTCATTTCCTTTAAACGCAAATAATTTTGAAGTTTCCATTTAGCTAATCTCTAGATATATTAGAATTTTGATCATAAGTATTCTAGCAATCCTGCCATTTTGATGTTTCCACTTAAATGCTTTAGTGCCACTAACTATGGAATGAACCTAATGTGTAATTAAAAAATGAAGATAATCCTATTTACAAATATCCTAATTTTTCAACATTTACTTAATGTCGCTACAGCTAATTGAGTTGGGTTATGTACAGGTTACCGCCCTCATCAATCCAGGGTGGGACTAAGTACTTTATTTAGTAAGCTCGTCACTAAATAAATTTTAACTGCCCTTTCGGGAATTAAACCCACGCCCATTAAGGCCAACGCATTAGCGCTCTGGCTAATCTGCGCCTCTTTCCAGTAAATTATGTTTATCTGTTCTAAAACGATTTAGAAACCTATGGGTCTCCTGATCGTTTTCAATAATTGTTATACTTCATATCTTAATGGAAAGGGACACCAATGAAAACTGAAATAAATATTGCCCTAACTATAAATAATAACAACCAGCAATTTATGAAATTAAATTGGGTTTGCTGTATTTAGAGCACATTTTCCCCTTTTTTTATTTCTTCTCGTTTTATAGCTGACACATGATAATGGAATTTAATGCCCCTAAACCAGTTTTATGAGTGCCGTTTCTCTTTGAACCAGGTCAAAGACTCCTCAGCCACTTCTTGTTTTTAGTACTAACGAACCGATTTGAGCTCCAATGTTAATTCTGTTACATCAGAAAGGGCGAATTTTCGCAATACTTTCAAAGAGCCTCATAAGAATGGAAATTTCTGACGCTATCTTGATTCAGGTCTTGACAGCGTAGGTTTTACTCCTTCCGTCCGCAACTAATGGCTGATTGACAAAGCCAACCAATTTGCCAGCTAGAAATTTGTCAAGTAAAGAATCTCGAGAAAAAAACTGGTTAAGTACTTGGTGAATTTTACATTAACGCCAACAAACAGTTAAAATACATGAATATATATATATATATATATATATATATATATATATATATATATATATATAATGCCATTTTTTTTATTAGACTAATAATAACTGAAATATTGAAAACTTCGTATCGAATACGTATTCCCTTGCTTTCCAATATATTAATAAGTTTGATGCAGAAAATGTGTGTCTGGTCGAATTTCGTTTTAGATTCTCAAGTGCACATCTATGTTTAGATGGAAATAAACCAATTGAAATTTAAAACTTGTATGAATATAATTTGGCATTCATATGGTTTTGAAGTCATGAATATGCCATCTAAAGAGGATATGAAGGAATCCAAAGTGGTTGTAACAAAAGCCAAACATTCGATCGTAAATATAATTTTCTTTATATAGGACCAAGCATTAAATCATTTTAGTTTCACAAATACTAATAAATAAATTAAGTTCTAGCTGTCGCAATTTTTGTTTGATCGTTACGAAACTCGATATTTAACCGTTTTATGTAAAAAGACAGATCAAGTTCGTTAATGGCTGGCTGAAATCGGACTAGAGGGAGGGGGGGGGGTTTAGAGGGGGGATTTTCGAAAATTCGAAATATCTCCGTTATTATGCATCGGATCGAAAAATTGTATAGAACCAATCTTATTGCAAATTAAATTTACTATAAATATTGTTATATAAATTTATTCTCTATCTTGAATATTAACCGAGATATTTGCATTTTTATGAAGTCTGTGAGACATGTGGTCGTGTATAGTTCGGATTAGGTCGGCCGTTTTCGTAACTGATCGGCTCAGGTGGAAGCTTCTTCTAACCTTACCTGTCGTTTCTAACCTTACCTTACCTTCGTTACTTTGTGAGATTTATGCAAATACGTTCTGTTCATCCGCCCCACCCCCTTCTTTTGTTCTTGGACTACTAAAATTTGAGTTATTAAAATATAAATTATTCTTACAATTCAGAAGCCGTTTCAGTTGGGAATCTATTTTAATTAACTGAAAGATTTCTCATTACCGCACGGTGGTGTTGTGTTACCAGTATGCAGATTTCTCTATTGCAAAACTTCACATGGGAAATCTGCTTACTTTACGCAGCCCCTGCGTGACGGACTTTTAGTATGTACAGCACATGGAAAATCTGTTTAGTTTTCGCAGCCCTTGCGTGACGGGGGTATCCCTTGGTGTCTCTAATATGAACGGAGCCACCTTGAGGTTCCGTCCGACTGATTTTTTTCTAGTTAACGAACTTAAATATTCAAATGGGGAAAGTCAAAACGTACATAAATATTAAGGCTAATGGGTTTCTGTCATATTGGGGTATCAAACTAATGCTAACTTGGTACCTTGGATACCGGTAAAAGTCAAGCTCCTAAGGGGAAATTTCATGTTAGAAACAAGAAATATATGGCTTCTATGTTGGATGGAGGTCCTTATTCAGACCCTGGTCCTCGTGTCAAAAGGGGATGATCCCTTCCTTTTTGCAGGAATTGAGGGATAAAAGGCTGCCGAATCGAGAGAATGATGCTGATGGTAGCTGCAGTATTGACTACGGATGACTCGTAAAGAGGTCGGCTGACCATCCATAATACATGACCAGAAGTGGAGCAAGTACACGTCAATGGACCGGCCAGCAACAATACGGCCTGTTTCAAGTCATATTTAACTAGTCAAATATGACCTACAAACCTTGGACGTTGAGTCTCCTGCATTTTTAACAATAACATGACCGTTTTCAATTTCATCATACACGTATATCTCTTTCATATTTGAAGTCAAAACTTCCTGGCTTGCTTTGTCCAGTTTCTGTGTTGAAAAATTGTTTAGTTCACATCACGCAACGGCCTGGCACACTAGAGTTAATTTTCGGAGTATGCCAAGTATTTATGAACGTCGTCGTAATCTTGAGGCTAGCAGAAGATTGTTATATAAAAAAGTTAGGCTCTTGCTAGATTATTCTTTGTATTTTCTTATAATACAGCAGACAATCACACTGGAAGTCGGATCTGTTAGAGAGGAATCCCTCCATACCCATATGTTGCCTAGGAGAAAGAACTAATATGAAGAGGAAAATTAAATACTAAGTTTACGTATTACAAAATAAAATTGCTAACCTCATCCTAGTTAAAACAATTGTTTATTAACGTCCATTTTTTGCAACTAAGGCTAATTGGTACGAGCTATCCCACCCGATAACACGAGGTTACCACCCTTTTCTTGCCAGGGTGGGACTAAGGATTTATAGAAGTGAAATAATTAAAAAGAATTCGTCAGATAAGCGCTTTCAGAGTTTTACATTTTTTATTTTACCTGTTTAATTTCCAGGATTAATCCACGAATTGGTCCTTAATGAAGACAAACTACCGTGACAATGGTACATAAAGTTGTTAATATAAAGGAGAAACAGAAAAGACAACAGCATAATAATGAAGACATAAAGCAAAATAAATAAAAATGCATGATATAATGCGGATTGTAAGCATGATTAAGAAGTAAAAAACTGATTATTAGTATGACGCATAAAGTATAATAATTGTCATTCTCTACTGCATTCTACTTTCGTTCTTTGAAAGGTAGTTAGTTATATATCCTCTACATAGTAACCCTATGATGATGAATTTTATTTTTCTGCACATCCCATGCATATTTGCATTATATGTGCATTTTGTCAAAACTTGTTATAATTCATTATATATATATACATTAATAAATGTAAATATAAAATTGTACATGAAACTTGACAAAACAAAAAAAAAACTTAAATTTACATAACAATTAAGGAAATACAATTGAATTAAAAATAATTACATATGATTTCTAAAAGGTATTCCTACTTCTGGCATTCAAATTTTATCTAAATCGTGAAAGATTAAAACAGGTAATTGCATATCATTTCACGCCAATTAGTACCAGGCAGAATCGAAAGCTTGTTGAAAAACGTCTAAATATAATTGGTATATGATTAATTTCAAGTTTGTTAAATACTCTGTTAAACATTTAAAAGAATAAATAGTTCTTATTGTTGATATATACTACGTTCACTTCAAAGCCATTGTTCTTGAACTAAAAAATCGCGTGCTTACTTGTAAACATATTGATCTATTTGTGCCCTATTTTGGTCTTCCGTGAATTAAGATTCTAATCCATTAATCTTTTAAGCAACTTCTTGTTTTCATATTCCACACGTCTTTGCAGAATAGAAATTATATCCCAAATAGATAAAATCAGAAAATTTTGTATATATACATATTTATTTATCTGCATATATATTAACAGAAATGTATGTAGATATTTGTCATAGAAAGAAATCGCAATTAAGGAAGAGTGCAGATAATAAGACTGGAGTAGAAGAAGAAAATCTGAAATGGAAAAAATAGAAAAGAGGATTGAATGAAATGGAAAATGGAGGACAAATGAAAATAGTAAGTTGGCGGATATGTACTGGAAATAAAGTGTTAAGAAAATTTGACCTCTAGGAACGAAATCTATTACGAGTTCGTAAATACATGTTTTTATAAAAGTCTGAATAATCAAACGTATTATATAACAAACAAAAGATTTCATTATCATTTATTTTAGATTGCCTCAGCTGATATATAAGTACATATGTTTAAAAGATACGCCAATAATATATTAATCATACGTTTTGACATTTACCTAACCCTGCCCCTTTCATATACGTACTAGTATTCATGCCTCAATACTCGAGTGGTTCATTTGTTGCCTCTCGTTAACATTTTCCTATTGGCCTCTGGGAAATGAATGAGCTTACAGTTAAGGACTGCGCCATAATTAAGAGGCACGGTCCTCAAGAGTTTAACGTCTCAACTGACCTTTCCATTCTCGACATTTGTTCAGCGGTAATAACTGTTGTAAAAATGTTGCCGTTTGATTACATGTCTTTCAAGGGATTAAGCAATCAGTTGGGGGTTTATTTAAGGCGGTTACGGCTAGGCTTATTTTGACAAAAGGTTTTTAACATTTTCATTACAGGAAATCAGCTGTTGAGTTCGTATTTATGAAGCGAGTTTCAACAAATTTCCTACTGTTGTAAAGGATTTAATGAGTCGCATACATCAGTAAATTCTGAAGATTTGGCCGGGATACAGGATAAATGGATCCCAGACCTCGTATGTCCAATCCTTAAGAAAGGTCCAATGGCTGTAGTGCCTACTCGAGCCTGGTATACATTATGACGAATATAATTAATCGGAAAGAGTCTCGGACAATGTCGGATTTCGAAATTGTGTGGTTTAGAGCAAATTTTAATATGCGCCTCTGGTATATGGCCATGTCGTGAGGTCGACCAAGCGCTGCAGTAATGAGTTAGCATTACTGGCCAAAGATAGTTCTTGACGCAGAGTGGATACCAAAGAATCTGTTACAAGTCTGACGTATAACTTTTATAACTGCACAACTAATTAAAATTTGATTCCCAATCTACAGGAACGAAACTGTCACACCTACAGATAATTCTCTAGCCGATGTAACCATAAAATGAAATTGCTAGGAGACCGATTTAACAAAATAAACACAATTTAGAAAGGTCTTCCCATAAATAATTAGATTTTATCAGAATAAAATTTGTTGAATCGAGGAAAATATATGGTAGTTTCGATCTATCAATAGGGTAGTATTAACATTATTACATACTTAAATATAAATAAGAAAATCTCCTTAACTAAGTTTCATTCACGAAACATGTAGAAGCATCATGTAGTACATGTACCCCTGACTTAAATGCATCGAACCTGTACTGCATTTAAGATCAGCTGTGTCTTGATCATCATCCGAAATGAGAAAAATAAGATTTTATTTTCGGTCATCGTTTTCATGACTATATGAGTTTAGCCGTGTAACTTTTGTCGTGGGAGAAAAATGGCATTTTCACGGTTTATCTTGTGGCTAACTAGGGGGCTAAACATGACATTAGCCGATTATAAAAAGTGCCATAAGAAGGAAATGCTATTGTGCAAAGGGACAGCGAGGCTGTGACGAAGGCCAGCAGCTAACCAACTACGTGACCATACCCTGCCCTCACTCCAGGTGACATACCTTCATCTACGCTACTCTACTCACCCAAATACCTCCATGTGTGTCTCTGGATATGTTATATTATGGCCCTCATATACAAAGAAACACATTAGTAAATAGTGTTAAAGAGGGCCGGGAACCCGAGTTTTATAAAAAAGAAATTAATTTATTCAAAAACATATACATATAAACCTATTCTCAAACATAACACTTCGGGGGAATGGCGTATCTTATTATCGTAAAAAAGAGTTTGAATTAGGAATATTTTCAGTAGGAAAATTTTTCCCATAGTGATAAAAGATGGACTCGGTAGGAGTTTTTAGTTAGCTTGCCGGGTACGAGACAAATACATCTTCAGAATATTTCTGCATAAAGGGATACAGTACCTACCAAAAGCGCGATATAATAAAAATTATTAATATAGAAATATAGTCTAATTTGTAATAAATAATGCCACATAATAAATTTAATACATATAACCAAATCAAGTAAAAGCCAAAACAGTGTTGAAGAAAAATTGAGTTCAGTTTTTAAAAAAATAAGTGCTCGGGAATACGATTTATTGGATTGATGACCCAGTAGCCATTGTCATCGATAAATCATTGCGGCTGCAGCAAAACATAATTTCTAAACTTTTTTCAAATTAAATAAAATTATATTACGATTAAAAACAATGTAAATAGTAATAGAAAATTGTTCTTATACTAGGAACATTTTTTGAAAAGGTGTTTAGAGCAGAGCTCTACGAAGTGAACCATTGTTTCAAGTGAGGAATAGTTGAACAGTTTTCTTAGAAAGTCATTCTCCCCGAACTCGATTCACTTCTAGATAGTTTTGACGTGTGAATTTGGGAAGCTTTAAGTTAGTCATGTCCGGACAGTTTGGCTTCCAAATAGCCCGTGGTCGTAGCATAGTCAGTCCAGCACTTCCAGTGATATCCGAATTTAAAACAATTTTTTTTTCAGTATAAAAAATATAAATATTTAAATTATTAAATGGTTCTATTCATTTCTTCAGTGGCAAATAATTTTTTTTTAAAATTTATGTATTTACGTCCACTTTATACTACTATGGGTAATTGGAACGGGTTATCTACAGGTTATCACCCTTTTCTAGCCAGGGTGGGACTAAGGAATTTATTTAATGAGTCCGTCACTAAATAAATTTCTATTGCCCATGGCGGGAATCGAACCCGCCACTCTAGGTTTACCATGGAAGATTAAGACCAACACCCTAACTCACATGACCAACCTGAGCCCCCAATAATTTGTTGACATATAAATTACACAACTTAATTTGAATTACTCAACTGAATTAAATTTAATTCACAATTACTCTATGAAGGGTATGACCAACAGCTATTTTACCCTTTGTTCCAGAAAGTCGTCCCTATTTAGATTCTAGGAAGGATGGTTCTTGATGATCAGGGCAGCGTAACGACTCCCGGGTCTTCCTGCTTTGTTCGGACACAGTCAGTGAACTAGCTCGGAGCACGTAACAGGCAGCCTCATCTTTGCTCAAGGGTCATTGGGTTTCAGCAAATCCCTCGTAATGCGATAGCCTTAGCAGCTGATACCAGCTCAATCATGACATATGGCTTCTATCACGGTGGGGATTCGTTTGGGGGAGGCTTTGGGATACATTTCATGCTGAGTCGGAAGAGGGGGGTTTTATTGAGCAAAATGTTGTGTAACATATTCAATGTTGTGCATATAAACCATAAATGAATAAAAACAAAACAAATTATATTTCTTCTTGCGAACTATGTCATTGTTTCTATCTTTGAGAAAATGAATTTTCGGCAAGTATTCGTACGTTGTTCTTGGTAATTCGCTTTCGTAAATGTCGTCTGGATCCATCGATTGGAAGGCCTTATTGTAAAATATTGGAAAGCTCTTATTGAGTTTTCAGTAGAAAGCAATGCTTTTCAATTATCAAAATCCAAAAAATATCGTATTATGAGTTATTTTGACGTTTGGCTAATTGGCCACTAATGATGAATAGTTACAGGCAGCTTCCACAATTCTATCTATAAAAGTGAAATTAAATAGCAGTCAAAAACTGGATTCTCACCAAGGACAAGATAGTATGGCATTCGTATAGGAAAGAGAAAGACTCTCTGTGGCAGAGTGGGTGGAACACCAGAAACTATGAAAAACTAATGGAGTAATGGCGAACATGACATCTGTTCTATTCCTGGATTGTAGTTTTTAGGAAACGTAGAGGAATAGATTGCCCAAGTAGTTAGATTGCTTTACAACAGAAGCAAATAAGGAAGGACACAGACAAAGGCAAAAATAGTTTGAGCAAGGAGGAGCATTTCACAGGCTGGGGAAGTATAATTAGAGACACGTGACAAAGGAACGCTCTGCGATGATAGGACTACAGGTATATCAAGGTGTATATTTCATGGAAATACATTAAAATAAATACTTACTCCTTAAAAAGACAAAGCAGCGTGGAACAAGAGAAACATTTTTGGCTTTAAGAAACGGTATGACGAGTAGTGATCATGGCATCTGAGGTTTGCATGTTGTACGGTAAAATTGAACAAAAAAGAAAAGTTTTGGTATGAAGGGCTGAATCTCTAGGGAATTGGTGCGGGAAAGCGAATTTTTCCTAGCATTTTTTGACGAATAATGAAATAGGAATCTCAAGAAAACTAAATCTGTTTAGTGAGAATTCTTTTCAAATGAAAACAATTATATACACGATCACATTTTATTTAAATATAAGATACACATACTATATCTTATTATCGGGTATCTCTAGTAGTGCATATTATCTCACCTGGCTTTCTAAACATATTGAATTTGATATGTTCCCACATCACTGGCTATGTTTAGGGGATTTTTTGATCATGATACAGTGGGGGAAACTAAGAGTTCTTCGAGACTATAAACAGACAGACCATTAACCGAAGATTGAAATTACGTTCTGTTCCATTCGCTGAATGAGGAATACAATCTGAGGAAGCTAACCTTTCTTAAACCATGTAATAGTTTCAAATGGACCAGTGAGTGAAGAGCTATGGACTTCTGGATTGTTATTCCTGGTTTGAAGAAGACAGACAAGAAGAGCAGGTTTTCCCTAGGGACGGACAATAGCGGAAAATTAGTTCTGGGAGTTTCCTTAGAATCGATGACTTACCTCATCCTTCGATCGCTTGTTTCGTTCTTTAGGCGTTAGCCAATATTTAGTCAGCCATTGTTACACATTGCTACCGAAGGAGTGACTAAACATCCGGGATAGAACCTGACCGAATTCCTGACCTAGATTGAAAATCTCAATGAGCTTTATTCTGTAAGTTTCACGTCCTAGGTCTATCTTCAAATACGGCAAGTAGCAATTGTACTTTTCTCCTGAAGTAACAGCAGCTTACGTTAAAGAAGGATAACAGGTAAGTTAGGAAGATTTAACTATTCATTTTTTAATGCAAATAGTATTTTGGACAGTATTTCATAAATAATAAAATTAGGTTTTTATAAGTACGATAGTCAAAAAAGATGACAAGATTCTAGTTTGCATATGCACATGTGTTTCCTAATATTAGGAAGTTTAAATTTGTTACTGGTGAATGTTTGTTTTTTCAAAAATGTCTACTTTATGGCACTGTCTTATTATGGTGGGGGATTTACATGTCCTATCCCTTCCTAGCTCAACTAATTGTAAGCTTAATTAAAATCCTTAGTGTGTGTTGATTGAGTCAATAAATAAATACCTGTTATTTAATGTCATACGAATCCACGACTCAAATTTATACAAATGTATAAGCCCTTTCCAAACATGTCTACTGTAAGAATCAAAGCAAAAAGGGATCGTTCCTTTACAAATATTTATTGCAAGCGACAGAGCGTCTTCAGAGGACACGCTTCATCATCAGTGCCCTGATCTCTACAGAGAACTAATGATGGAGCGGTGCTCCGAAATCGAAGCCTTTTTGCATAACTGATATCAGTTATCCACCACCATCCAGTATATCAAAATGAAACATACCTAATCTGTATGATTATGTGGAGTGAGCACTTTAATTTTACGTGTGAATAGTTCAAACATAATTCAGTATTGTATCTTCTCGTTAGATGAATTCGTTTTTCGATCATATTCCAAGTGTACTCCATAGTTGATGTAATATGTATCTTCAATATCCCAAGGCCCATCGGCAGGCATTTTCTATTTAGATCATTTATATTTGGTTTAAATATTCTGAAACGCTCTATGATAGTTCAAAATCCAGGACGTGGAAAGCGGACCACAAATGAAATGCCTCAATCCTTAACTTCCCCTTTTTGTCTAAATTCTCACTTACAGCATGTCAGTGTGGCAAGGGTGGAGGGTAGATTAAAGTTGTAGTCTGCATACTCATTCTAGCTAATGTCTATCATTAGTCAGCTTATGCAGGTTACAGGCTACCGAGGGATGGCTATCTAACAACTCTTGCCTTTAGCCGAATTTTCTCCACTCATGCCTTTACTGGTGTGAATGGAATTTTTCGCCATGATGCCTTTATTGATTGATGGTCTGACAAAGAAGGCAATGGGAAACCACTGCATGTCCTTGTTTCTCTTCTTCGCTTGTTCGGTCACGTGAAAATCATATTCACCCTGTAACCTAATGAGTTGTAGCCTGTAAATACTACAATCCTTAACTTAAGAATGTATAAACTGGTACTTAGAATAGAGCGACTGCTCGGAACCGCTCTACCCAAGTAAATCTTTGTGACGGATTAAGCCCTGTTCTCGATTACTTTCATTCTTAGCCTTCCGACACCTGGATTCATTCAGAAGCTACTTTTTGTTTGTGTAGCCCTCTCTAATATAATTACAACCCACCCCCAAAAAAAATATTTAGGAATCCAATGAATACGTATCTCTGTACCTTCCCCCTCCTGGAATTATTAGTTTGTGTTCTAACATCAGTCACAGCTTTATACCTAAGCTATGCATTCAAGGGTTACTATTTGTTTATATATTTATATTGTTGATACGAATAAAGTTGGAAAAAGAAATAATTAAAATATGATAAAATGTTTTTGAAATAAAAGGATTTGGGTGTCAATATCGGTTTTGCTACAGATCAAGTAGCCAGATCCGGGACACGAAAAGGTTACAATAAGGATCACCTACTGAGAGCTACAATATCAGACTAGGCCAATGGTATGCCTCTTGATCTCGTTTCACCTTTGAACAAAACCTAGGATAGAATGAGGTTATGATTTGGGGACTATAATTAGGCATGAATGAACTTCGATTTAGATATATATAGTGATTCTAAGATAATAGTCTATTGTTTCATATTTCCCTAGTTGGTTTTAGATACATCGCAAGACTCAGGCAGTGCTTATAGAGGAATCTGATGTAAGGCAGCTTGAAGAGGGAGGCAGTTGGGTGTGCGAGGTTCGTCAATAAATTTATTACATTTTAGCTGATTTGCCTTAAAGGAAATCAGGTATTGAGGTACTCAAGACCTCATTTTCAAAAAATGTCTTCATAAGGCCAACGATCCTACCCTGGAGATGACGAAAATCAGGTACTTTCATAATTGTATAAATACATCTATATAATAGGAGGCGGAGAATTTTGAAAATTCGAAATATCTCCCATACAGTACGTCGGATTGAAATATTGTATAGAATCAATCTTGCAATACTGCAAAATGAATGTATTATAAATATTGTTATATACATTTATTCTCTATCATGAATATTAACTTGATATTTGCAATTTTCAGTTGTCAGCCTTCAGTAAACCCCCACTTCTACTCATGACACATAATCGATTCTGATATGTAATAAACCACTTTATTGGAATCTTAAATACCAAATATTGTTTTAAAGAAACCTTTATTATACGAGATACGTTCGAATATGTTCCGTTGACTCCCCCCCCCCTCCCCTCCCCGAATACTCATATAAGTTCTTGAACTCATAAAACTTGAGTGATTGAGATACAAATTATTCTGATTCATTATAAACGACATTATTAGATATAGTAAATAGCTTTCAATAAAATTAGTATATTATATTCAGATAAATTTCAGTAATTGTTTTACTTTCTGGTGAAGAATATTTCTATCTTCTAAAAGATCAACCCCCGATTTGTGAGAAGTGTAACACAGACTTCACTATCTACCACATATTATTGGAATGTCAAAAGTATACAGATATTAGAAACAAATGAAATATTTCCAATGATATAGAAGTGGCCCTTGGAGATGATCCGAAAGAACTGGATAAATTATTTAATTTTGTGGAAAATACCAATTTATACAAATAAATTTAAATTACAATTTTGTTGTATCGTTGTTTATATTGTTAAAATGGCGATATGGATAGATAGATATTACAGGGCGATGATAACCAGGCAGTTTTTCGCCCTAAAGCTTTACGAAACAAACAAAATATTTCTATCTATCTGTTCAGCTATGAGAAGTTGGCAAACCTGTTTGTTTACAATTCAGGCACACTCCGTTGAGAGTTTATTAAAATTGACTGAAAGATTTTTCATTACCGTTTGTATTCATTCGCTTAATATTCACGGTGGTGTTAAGTGTTACCAGTTTGCTTATTCATGTATCTATTGCAAAACTTCATGAAAGAAATATGCTTAGTTTTCGTAGCCCCTGAGTGGCAGACTTTTTTTAGATGTAGAAACATAAGTAGGTAGATGCTTTGGACATGCAATTTGTATCCGGACCCAAACTTAAGTAGCAACTCTCGTCATCTGATTAGATAACAAACAGCTAAAAATCTGGAAACAGCATCAGTCTGAAGTTAAGTTTAAAGTACACGTGTAAGCCTTTTTAAAAAGCACTTTTATTCATTACAACTTTAAAAATGAACAGAGTAACAGTCTAGAGCTATTGGGGAAATGACAAGGAGAGGGGGGGGGGAATAAATGCTGAAGCTTTTGATGTCAGCAGGACGGATGCTCCCTTGACGTAACTTTCTCATGTATACCCTTTTTAGAATACATTATCTATCAACTAACCTTCATTAATGATGCGAGATTATCACCCATTGTCCGAGATTCTTGTGTCAACTCATAACATTATCTATTCCAGTCCTTGAGGCGAGCCGTATAACATCAAAAGGGCTATTCATAAGGATTGACACGATTTGAAATAAATTGAAACGACAAGAAAGGGAGAAAAAAATAAATAAGGAAAAAAAGGTCTGTGGGAAAGTGTTGTTGAGTAACGATGGGAAGGGACAATAGGTGTAAAGAAGGTAATGGAAGAGGATGGCTGGAGCTGGAAGATGCTGGAACAATCCGTCGGCGGGCTTCTATCTCCAATAGGTGATTACCTCTTCGTCACGTTTTCTATGTCACACTGATCTCACTAGCTGTGACAATGGTTCCCCTCTTCCTTACCTTTGGATCACACCTCCATTGTGGAATATCGCACCATCGGCCTTATTAGGGGCAATCTTACAGTACCATTGTGTCAATAGTCTGTCGATACGGACACGGGCTAAGCATGTGACATGCCGCATGTCAAGGATTACACTTCCTGGACACTTTCACAAGCGAGGATGCTTGTTAGACTGATAAGAAGAGCGTAAAGATTTCTTTATGAGATCCAGAGAAAGTCGCTCATGAATCCAATCATAATGAAGTCGACGCTTATGCTGGGATAATGAACGCTAAATATTATTCAGATCTTAGTGTAGGCAGAATAGTTCCAGCAAAGGAACTTCCATATTCTAAATGAATAATGGCACAGGCCACATTTGGGGAAGCCTTTGGAATAAAATAAATCATTTTTACAGAGTAGCACCATTAACTATTTAAGCTGAAAACGAGCTAAAATGATTTAGAAACTGCCACCAAAAAAAAAGCACAATTCGGGATTTAATGAGTGTCCAGTGTTGTGTTATATACACAAAATGTTCGTCAGATGCTACGTTAACTAAGCAGACTTCCCATGTGCCGGAATGGTATGCCGATGTTGTCACCTCAAATTATATTTTATATATCTCCACTATTTCATTAGAGTAGCAAGCCGTACATCAAATTTAAGTTAGACATGGGATGATGTACAATTACTGATAATTAAAAATCCCGTGATTAGGAATCGGTGACAATTTAAGGCAGAAATGAAAATATAACTCGCTTAATATACAACTTAGGGAAATTATATATAGATAAAACGTTGTAGGGTAACAAATGATTAACAAGATTGATTACATAACATTACTCAGCCCGACTCAAATTGCCCCACCCTCCTAATAGTAACAAATTTTATCTTCAGCTATTTATGAATCATTTAAATACTGAATATGATATTGATCAAGCTTATATTGAGCTCGGTAGAAAATATAATTTTTATTGTTGACGTAATATCGAATATATTTGTATGTATGACCACATAGTAAAGGCTAGATCATAACGATAATTTATGTTCTATCTAGGAATACTATAGTTCAGGACATATCAGCTTATTGTTAATATGGGATGACTAGGTGTGGGAGTGTTGAAAAATAAGAAATGTATTCCAGTTAGAGAAAAGAACAACATTTATAAAAAATTAAATTCCCAATAAAATTGCTTCTATACTATTAGCAGATTCCCCTTAAGGGAAATCAGCTATTGAGGTCGTACTCATGTCGCGATTTTCGAAAAATTTCTTCAAATGTCCATCGATCCTACCTAGGAGATGACGAAAATGAGGTCCTTTCAAAATTATATATATATATATATATATATATATATATATATATATATATGTCTGTTAACACTCTAGTGGTTGCAATGTTTGTTTAATCGTCACCAAACTCAGTATTTAATCGTTTTATGTAAAAAGGAAGATCAAGTTCGTTAACGGCTGAAATCGGACCAGTGGGGGAATTTTTGAAAATTAGAAATATCTCCGTTACTATACGTCGGATCGAAAAATTGTATAGAATCAATCTTATTGCAAACTAAATTTACTATAAATATTGTTCTATACATTTATTCTCTATATTTGCATTTTTATTAAGTGTAACGGACGAGCTATGGTTCCTGCCGAAAGCTAGTTCGGCCGTTTCTGTAACTCAACGGGACTCGTATGGAGATTTCTTTATTGTATAACTTTAGGTGGGAAATCTGCTTAGTTTACGCAGCCCCTGCGTGACGGACTTTTTTTTAAATCCGACGAAACAAACAAGTAATATTCCGATTTTTTTTTAAACGATCGTCTTTTAACGAATAATTTAATTTTTACACGGAACGCGTGACTATAGAGTTTGGTCTGACGAAAATTGGGACCTCTAGGGCGGTGTCAGAAAAGTCCGTGTGTATGTATGTTTATATATATATATATATATATATATATATATATATATATATATATATAATTGTGGTTGGACCGCCTAGGTAGAATCAGTCCATGGAGATTTGATAAAGGTTTTCGAAACTTGCGTCCGCAGGGAAAACCGCTAAGAAGGGTTATCAGCAGTATATAGTTCCTGCGTCATAATGCTCGAATCCCATCAAAGTTTAAGACATCCTGCTACTATTGTTCACTTTTTGTGGAAGAAGCGAATTCCTAGACTTCGAATACTGCAGTGGGAACCGCTTTGTACCTAAAAGAAACGTCTCATAAGACTTTTTTGTTTAAAAACTCAGTACCCGTTACGCAATTCGATACAAAATCCACTTCTTCTGTAACTCTATTGTAAACGTTGAGCCAACTTTTCGCATGTGAGAGTTTTCGGGGATTTTTTTTATGTTACACTTTGAAGTATATCACTAGAATGCTAAAGATATTTTTTAAAATTGAAAAGCGTAAGGAGAAGTTAACTGAGTTTTCACACTTTTATTTTGAAGTTTGTATGGATGTACAATGTATGCACCAGTTGTATGGACACTACCAGAGTTGTATATAAACTATTTTTGCATTTTCAGACAACCTCTAATACAGAAGAATCGCTGTTGAGTTTTAGTCGTAATACAAACCGTCTTTTTCTATTAGGATGAAACGATGGAATTTTGATAAGGATCAATAAAATGGCCTTGTCCTCTACTGATTTTTAATATTATACAGAGTGCACTTTCGGAGTCAACGCTCCATCCTCAGTGCCTGCTGACGAACACAACCTTGAGTCAATTTAACAATCATAGCATGGCCAAAAATAAAATAAAAAACAAACACAAAAATAAAGAGTAAAAACAATAGAAAATTTAATAACTAGCCAACTAATAAAAATTAAAGAAGAAAACAATGATAAGCGTATGTCAAAAACTTAAAACTATAAATAAAATTTAAAAAATAAAAAACAAAAACAACACAAATTACAGATAGGAAAACATATCACAGTGGGTGGGAAAACTCTGAAAAGCACATCATGCTATGATTGTTAAATTGACTCAAGGTTTTGTTTGTCAGCAGGCACTCACGATGGAGCGCTGACTCTGAAAGTGCACTCTGCATAGTATTAACAATCAGTCAAGGACAAGGCCTTTTTATTGATCCTTATCAATTGGTTCCTCTACTATCCAGCACACTCCAGAGATATCGATGGAACT
Organism: Riptortus pedestris; assembly: GCA_019009955.1. Lineage (NCBI taxonomy): Eukaryota > Metazoa > Arthropoda > Insecta > Hemiptera > Alydidae > Riptortus > Riptortus pedestris. Next base: position 84,129,303 of record CM032232.1, read on the forward strand.
TTGTTCATATAAATTAATAACACATTTTTTTTAATTATGAAGGACTTCAATCGAAGCGAAAGTTGTATTCTTAACTTAGAAGAATGTAACCAAAAAGAATCAATGAAAAGTCTGTCACGCAGGGGCTGCATTCTCTAAACAGATTTTCCATGTGCGTCACATATTGCGTTTATCTCAAAACGTAAAAGTTCAATGAGAACAATATTTGGGTTAAAATTTGGAGGGCAATATTTTGGCTTCAAATAAAGTGCTTCATAATATAACAGCTTATTGTTAATATGACATGAGTTGGAGTGGGGGTTTAATGGAGGCCGAAAACTTTAAACATGAAAATATTGGTTAATACCCATAGTTCAGATAGTGAAAAATGCATATAACAACATTTATAGAACATTTAATTTGCAATAAGATTGGTTCTATACAATTTTTCGATTTTAAGAGTTTTCGAAATTCGATCCTCTATGGGTATGATTTTTACATAAAACGTTTAAATATTAAGTTTGGTAACGATTAAACAAAACTTCCGACCACTAGAGCATTAAGAAACAGATATATATAATATATATATATATATAGTTTTGAATGGACCTCATTATCTTCATCTCCTGGGTAGGATCGATAGACATTTGAGGAAATATTTTCGTAAATTGTGTCATGAGCACAAAATCAATAATCATCAATAACATTTGTATAAAAAAATACACTCATAAAATTTAAAATGAAATAATGTAGTATGTAACCCATTGAGTTGAGTGTGAAGTTCATTGGGCGTATATTATTGAACAATACTTTCATCACAAAGTATTGAGGATTTGACAGAGAAAAGGAGGACAATGAAGTCATTTTTTCGAAGAATTTTCAACTCTCATTGATTTCGAATAATGACGAAAAAACAGAAACCTTCGACAAAACACACACGTCGTAACGACAGGGAATAGTCTTTAGATGTCCTTGATATAAGAATTAGGAATATGTTTTTGGTGTGATATTATTTTTCTTTTTTAAGAGAAATGATCCCATCATTTTTTTCTGTATATATATTCTTTTCTTGTGAAGTTATGTGTAACGTAATTAGAAGAATAATAGGTTTTTAGTGGTATCGTGAGACGTGCTCTGTTTTTAATGGGGTCAGTCGGAGTAAGAAACAACTTCTGAAATTGATTGACTAGATGCTTGCTCATGGAGGTCACAAGAAAACCATAAAAATTGTGACAGGGAGCATTTAGCTCTATTTTGCCGATTGGCTGATCTTGCAAGTGCCATCCCAATTTGGGCGGGTGACGCGGGTAATCGCTCGTGACTCCCGGTCTCTTCTAATCGATGTGCCAGCACGCTTCCGCCACGACCATATCGAAACATTTGAACTTGGAGGTAGAAAGTGTCAAGGGTTTTTGGGTCAGCTGGCGAGTTCCGTTACGATATCTTGCTCAAAGGTCGTAAAGTACTATATACAAAAAAAAGAAAAGCTCAGTGAAGTCATTAGCTCCGATGGGAACTGCAGGTAAGGCGAGGCTCCTCACGTGGCGTCTCCGACACGGTTGTAATCGGTAATCCTCGGTTACTTGACGGTTGTTCGTGCTTAGAATCACACATAGAATAGACACAACGAGTGGATAAGCACGCTCTCTCACTCTCTTATAATTAATAGTAACATTTAGTTTGACAAATTTTAAAAGCATTCTGAACATTTGCACCCTCGGTTATTTGCACTATCGGTTACGGTTACGTAACTCCAGAAAACTGCTTCAAAAAATAAGAACAATTTTCATGACACCGCTTCAATGTCAAGAAGTCAGAAATTTGTATCATCAATCACATTTATTTTGTCAAAATAATTTTTTTTTAAAACATCAAATGCTTGATTTCATTTATTTATATTTTCTTGAGTATGAATGGCCATTTTATTTTGGAACAAGCATATAGCTACTCTAATGGTATTCTAATAGAATTAATTAGAAACTGCACAAAGTCATCCGGCAACATGGGGAAACTTTGCTACACTTTTAAATTTGGAATATAGCGAACACAGAGCCAAAAAAACATTATTTTAGTACCTGATAAAAAATGAAAAAAAAAACAACCCAAAAAACAAATTCCCAATAGAACTTGTGGCGGAGGTGCGCGCGAATAACAGATAAACATGTGCCGATACGCTCTTGAGGTAACCGAAAGATAACCTACCGAGAGTGGTGTACAAGGAACATAAATAATTTTTAGGTTATTCAATGGTGAAACCAGAGTGTAAATATGTGAGTTATGTTGTGATTTAATTTGTGTTGTAGTCCAAGTTGTGTTACTAGTATCATTAATAAATTTATGAGTTGTTCAAATGATTGTGGTACCCCCCCCCCTTTCCGACGTGATTATCAAGGAGAATTTCTGAGAGTACGTTTTTATTGTATTTAGCATTTCATTATGGACGAAAAGGAGGCAGCAAACCTGAGGCAGTATCAATCAGCCTTCTCTGCAGTCGACAAGATTCCACCCTTTTGGACGAATGATCCCAAGCTCTGGTTCTGCCAGATCGAAGCCATTTTTAATAGAGCTAATGTAACTAATGACATTATTCAATTGTATACAATAATTCCTAAAATAGATTTTGAAGTACTCACGCAAGCCTCGGACTTAGTAAAGATGCCAAATGATACGCCATATGAGGACATAAAAGCCAGGTTGATCAGCACTTATGCAGACAACAATTTTTAAGGTTATTCAAGGGTGGATACCAGTGTGTAAATATGTGGGTTATGTTGATTTAATTGGTGTTATAGTCCAAGTTGTGTTACAAGTTTCATTAATAAAATAAGAATTGTTCAAATGTTTATTTTATTATTTAACAAAAAACGTTAATAACTCAAAATATGCTGTTAAATGCAATTCATGCACGTTTATTATGATAAAGGTAAGAACATATTCTCAACTGACGGCACCTTATTCTATTCAATCATTTTCTAGAATGCATCACAATCACTGTCGGAGCTAATTTCCCAACTTTCACTAAGAATACATTAGATTGTATGTAAACTTGCAAACCTATAATCTGGTACAAGGATACTTTGAAGAATGAATTGATAAATGGGACATGAATTTGGAATGAGGGATTGCTAGCGACAAATAAGAAGTGCAAACAACGCTCACTCAATAATGGACAAAAAGAAGTTTCTTGTTGTGTCATGTAGTAGAACTGTTTTAGGTTTATAAAATGTATGATGCTACAGACATAATGCTAAAATTTCAATACGGATTGTTATTTCACTGAATTTGTTTAATTAAAGCGCGCCAATTGTAAATTATACATATAAATTATATTGATGTTTTTGATAAATTTAAAGTATTAATGTGATTGTAATTAGGAAAGGCTGATAAAGAAAAACATATATAATTTCTTACTCGTAATACGGGTAGTAAAATCCCACATTACAGAGTTATGTCACATGGAAAGAGCCATATAATAAAAAAATCATTTCTACACAACAAAATTATTGAAATTACGATTTATCTCTTCATGAATATGCGCTATCATTAGTAGCCTTTACTCAAAAAAATTCAGTATAATTCAACTAAAATTTAAATGCCAATACTTAGTTCCTAATACTTTTACGTTTTGGTTTTACGTTACTTTGGATTATACAGAACGTGTATTCTTCATTTTTATTTTATGTAATTAGCCTATACTTTGCAAACCAATATTACGCACGAAACGACACTATTAGAAGGAAAAGCTAGTCAAATCGATTGTAGACCGGAAACTAGCGGAGTTGTAAAAAAAAATGGGAGAAATCATAAAATAACTATTATGAAATAGGGCCTACGCAGAGATCTATCTACTCACTTCTAGCTGAGGTGGCACTAAATAGATGTCATGCTAAGAGTTTGTCAAAATACTAAAACCTTTGTTGGAAACTATTCGGTAATATTACTTTCAATGGTTCAGGATTTTTCTCTTAACCCTTAAGATTATACTCAAGTTAACAAGAGTTTCACATTTGCATTTTTATTTGTCTGAGAACATAGAATTTTTACATTTAACCACGAAGATTGTATTATTTAAATATATAATTTATGGAACTTTTTATGGAATTTTATATTACATTTTGTTATGAATCAATGAAGTACTTTTTAACTAATTAATTCGCACATCAATGTAGGATCATTAAACACTTTAAATTCTACTGATGCTCTATAACAATCTATTCATAAATTCTTACGTAGACCACTGCATATTTTCTTTAATTCAAGCGCCATAAAAATTAGTACACATCTTTTACTTAAATAGTAAATATTACGAGTTTGGCTAGATCCGGGCCCTTGGGTAGGGGACCCTCATATTGAGGCTTTCGGTAGCCAAGATATAACTCCAAAATCGTCATGGTAAAACTTGAATTGCAAATTGGATCCCCAAGTGTGCAATATGAATTTATATTCACCATTTTGATATTATGTTCCAAAGTTAGACAGAAATTTAGGAACTTGAACTTAATGACGCAGAATCAAAATATTCTTGGCCATTGTCCTAGCTATTATAGGTAATCATACTTCAAGCAGAAAAGGAATAGATAGAATAAGTTGTTCGGAGGTTCTTAGAGAAGGGGAAGATTTATGATTATTGTTGTCATAGGAATCGGTGAAGACCATCGTCACTGGCTGATGATCGAGTACAGTTGGCTAGCGCTTTCGATGCGATTGCACCATCTTCAAGCCCGTCAAAAGTTGAACTGAGTTAGTTGTCAGTTAGTCAGTCAGTAGGTTTTTTTATACGTTTGTTATCCGTAGTAGGTTGTTTACATTTTAGTCGGGGTCTGTTTACTTACATCTTAGATCTGTCAAAGGGAGGGTAGTTTTAGCTTGTGTCCAAGTAAATTGTATTCGTGTAGTCGATCGTTTTCCGTTATCCGTTTTAATTTGTGTTCTGATCTGGTATACTTGCTTGTGTGTAAGTTCAGGTTTAATATAAAGTTTACACAATTATATGGGTATAAGTCAAAGCTAAAATTACATAATTAAAATAGAATCTGGGCCTATTTTCGTAGTCGTTTCGTCTGTTGATATTCGTACGTGTGTCTGTAAGTAGGCTTCATTCGTTTGAGTAGTTGCAATGGTCTGAATATTGTTTCTGAGCTAGTGTTGAGCTGTTTGTTGACAATTAGTGGGGCTTTCGGTAGCCAAAATATAACTCCAAAATCATCATGGTAAACCTTGAACTGTAAGTTAGATCCTCAAGTGTGCAATAGGAATTTATATTGAGCATTTAGACATTAACCCCTTCAGACCCAACTCAAATATTTTGACTAAAAAAATTTTTTTCATAATGTATATGTTTACAGAAACATGGGAAAAATAGAGAAAAAATCCTAATTTCCTAATTGTAATTTTATGGACAATTTTAAATTGTGTCCAATATATTGGACATCGGGTCTCAACAGGTATATTTTTTACAAATTATTCTACTGATAAGGATTTGGATAAATAAATAAAATACACTTTAGTTATATTTTTTTAAGTGATAATAAACAAATTTACATCATAAAAAGTTACAAATAATAAATATTGAACAAAATTTAACTGTGAAATAATATAAAACAAATCCTTATTTTTGTAATGCACAAGTGGCATTTGCATTTAACACAATAAAATTTAGTTTTTTTTGTGCAACCTTTCATTTTGCATCTACTTGCAACTTTTTTATCATCAATATCTGGAAAATGTTCAAATCCATCATTCTTAACATCAGAATTTGGTCTCACTTCAGCTCTTGCTTTCTTTGCGAGGGGTTCTTCACTACTGGATTCTTCAAGACTAGGTCTTCCTCTTTTTTTTCTTTCTATTTAGAGGCAAAAACTTTCAGCAATTGGCATTTTAAAATTTAAAAGATCGAAAATATCATATCAAAATAATAATATTAAAAGTCAATAACTAAATTCCTCCATAGAATAGAGGTATTAGTGAATTGCAACACTTGAGACCCGATGTCCAATATGTTGGACATCCATATTTATTAGGAAATACAATAACCAGGGAAAAAATATTTTTTTTCTTAACAAACACGACTTCTAGAGGCTTCTGGCTACTTAAAAATAATTTTTTCACTTATATACATGCAAAATTAAATCTGTGAGACATTTATTTACTCATGGTTTTAATAGGTGAAATAGCAATATCAAAAATTGGATGTTCAAAGCGCTAGAAATGCCACTTCAACAGGTATAAACCAGAAAAAGGCTCACAATTGAAAGTTTAATACCTAAAATCATTATTAAAATCAATTTTTCTGCCAAAGAACATCAATCCATGAAGATATAGCATTGAAAAAGGCATGTCCAATATATTGGACAGTGGGTCTGAAGGGGTTAAGCTCCAAAGTTAGAAAGAAATATAGGAACTAAAACTTAGTAACGCAGAATCAAAATATTCTTGGCTATTGTCGTAGCAATTAGAGGCAATACTACTTCAGGTAGAAGACGAATAGATAGAGTAAGCAAGCTGTTCGAAGGTTCTTAGAGAAGATGAAGATTTATGATTAAATTATCCTTGACAGGTGAAATGAATGAGGTAAGATAAACGGTGGCGGCGAAGAGCAAGCAGCAGGTGTCTGATTGCGGTGAGGCTGAAGAAGGAAGGCTACGGAGCGAAACGTCCACCATCCTTCGCTTCCAACAATCCAGCTGTCCGTTAACTCACCACGGGGCAACAACTTAATTGCGGACTTTCTATTTGAATGCCAACCCTAGTTGTCTGTGTATTTTCATTAAATACTGTTTCACGCGAAAAGTACCTAGGAATTACAGTTCTAAAAAAAAAAGTTATTTTGAGCTCAAAACGTTGGAGGATGAGCTCATTCAATTTCATCAAATATATAAATAAAAATATACAAAAAAAACCAGTAAGAATAAAGAACTTTTTTTTATGGAGAATTATAATTATTTATAATATAATAATAAAAATATATTAATACTTTCCGATTTTTATAGAGAATAACGTAAAAACACTAACAAATATGAAACAAAAATACTGATTAAAATAATCACTACTTTAATAAAATAATGTTTATTAGCTAAAATTTAATGTTGAGAAATAATAAATAAATATTTTATTTTTAACATTATCATTTATTAACGTCCACTATTTGGTGGCTGCAATGGCTAATTGGGATGGGTTATCTACAGGTTACCACCCTTTCCTGGCCATGGTGGGACTACGGATTTTATTTAATGAGTCCGTCACTAAATAAAATCCTATTGCGCTGGCGAGAATCGAACTAGCCACTGTAAGTTTACCATGTGAGATTGAGGCTAACACTTTAACTCACATAGAATACCAGTGACTCATTTTTAAAATAAATATTTCAATAGAAACGAATTTAAAGAGTAATACAGAATTAGTGCCACTTTTTATTTTGAATCGTAAATTCTTTATACCAACATAATTCTATAAATGCTTCATTCTGACTTGTTAATTTTGAAATTAAATTAAATTTTTATGATGCCATGTTTGTGTTTTAAATAAATTCTACATAAAGCCAAAGTTTTATTTAAAGAAGAATACCAAGGGAATTTCCAATTAAGAAATATGAAGATATTTAATATTCGAACAACTTCTTTCCAGAAGCCAAATATTTAAATAAAATAAAATTATATTTTTTCAAATGTATCGTTGGGTCTGTCTCTATTTTTAACCATGGTGAAATCTAGAAAACTTATTTTAACATATTTTAAAAGATCCACCATAGATTTTGGGTGTTTTTGTATTCTATGTAGAGTGTGAGGTGATTAATCTTACAGGTTAGAAAGAGAAATCATAAATAAAGAAAAGAGTATTTAATTGAAGTGGCAGAGCACTTTCAGGGCACCAGAATCAGTGTCCATTCGACCCAGCTTCACAAAATGGGTTAAATCTTTTCCAACAAACATACAAAAAATAACCAAAAACCAATCTTACCTTAGTAGTAGTCAGCTAATCTCGGGAATCTGAAATATTTAAAAATAAATTGTTATTAAGTATTCAGATGTATTCTTTATTTGATTTTAAGAAAAGCAGAATTCGAATTTAAACCACATGTAAAAAAAAAGGTATATTATTTTACAAAAACAAAAATGATTCATTTCAAATCACATTAAAAAACAACTCACTGAAATATTCTCTTATTAATATAAAAGAACCTTGGGCCACCTAAAGTGAACTGAAAGAAAAAGCAAGAAAAAAATATTTGTGATCACTATTGTGAAGAACGTTCGCTTTCATGGAATATATAAGAACCCTGAACGGATTGCTTTTCAGAGAAACGAAAGGACTTTACCACGTTTTCGCCTGATTTATCATAAAGATGAGAAAATGTATTCATCCAGAAACTTGAGGGCAATTTTCCTAAATCCTAATTCTGGAATAATAGCTAGGAACTATAAAGAAGAAACCCGCTTCTATGAAGTGCCGCCTTCCCTGAATTGAACCATTTTTGAAAGCTAGTTAAGTAAACACGCTGGAAAGTAATTTCTCAAAAGTTATTGAATGATGTGCATTCAAATGTCACTCAATTGAAAAATCATCTGAAAGAAACCCTGAAGTAACGTCATCTTTTATGCAGGAAAAGTTCCCAATATATTCGAATAATGCAATAGGAAAAAAAAATATTTTATTATGCTATTGAAACCCACTAAAAAATTAGTTAGGAATCGTGCCAGACCAATGCTGGAAGCACATATCTCATCAAAAAAGACCACATTAACAAAAATATTATGGAACATGTTAAACCATACTCATATATTTAGTACAAAAGGTGGACCTTTAGTTCGTCCCTGTAATGTGAAGCTTCAACATGCCTTTGGTGAAGGTGTGTCATCTTCAGAATTACAATTAATTATCAGATGCTACAATACTTTTGTGACCTGGCCTTTGCCGCATCTACGGACGTTCAATTCGGTCAGCCGATAGATCCTCCGATTCCCGACCTACCTCATTACGCTGCTTGTTGGACCCCATTCTTTCATCGTGACCGAAACACCACAGTCTCACTTTAAGCAGATTTCTCTTAAGGGAAATAAGCTATTGGGGTCGTACTTATGACGCGATTTTCAAATTTTTTCTTCAAACGTTCATTGATCCTACCTAGGAGATGACGAAAAAACGGGTCCGTTCAAAACTGTGTGTGTATATATATATATATATATATATATATATATATATTTATCTGTTACCGCTCTAGTGGTCACAATTATTACTTAATCGTTACCAAACTCGATATTTAGTCGTCTTATGTAGTAAGAGAGATCAAGTTCGTTAAAGGCTGAAATCGAAAAAGTTTTACGATTTTAGTAAACCTCCTACTAATAGTGTCATATTAATGATAAAATGTTATATCATGAACCACTTCATTACAAGGTTAACTACCAAATATTGTTGCTTTATTATATGAGATACAAATAAATACGTTATTAAACCTCCCCCCCCCTCTTTTTGTTCTTGGATTACTAAAGCTATTCTGATTCATTCAAATATATTTCACTAATTGTTCGTCATTCAGGTCTAGAATAAATCTATCTATTGAGCGCTGTGAAATTGGCTGCCGTTCTTTTACAATTCAGGCGCTTTCCGTTGTAGATATTATTAACTTATAAACTGACTAAATAATTTATTCCCTTAACATTCATGGAGTTGTTACCAGTATGTATATTTATCCGTTTTAAACCTTCCAGTAGGAAATATGCTCAGTTTACGCTGCCCATGCATGACGGACTTTTTCAATATCTCATCATGTTTGCCATTCAAATAACTTTCAGAATGCTAAATATTAATTTGAGGTATAATATTCATAAATTGTTTAATTGTTTTATATCACAATGGGCTTTCGATTTATTTTATTTTTTTTCATGTTTTGTTGACATGTACTTCTTGTTTAGCACCACGAAGGAATATATGATATTATAAATATATGTTTTGTTGACATGTACTTCTTGTTTAGCACCACGAAGGAATATATGATATTATAAATATATTTAGCTGGACGTCGCTGTAAATAATTTAAAATCTCGGAGCTAATATTCGTTTAATAGCTATCGACGTTTTACCTCATGAGTAGCGTCAAGTGGCTTTGACCACAAGTGCTAAACGGACTTCCCCCAAAGACAATTTCCAGAAAGCGGGAACTGTGGTTAGAATTAACCCAGCTGACCCAGAGGCCCTGCCCCGAACATAATCTCAATATCGACCTTTATCGGGGTGAAAGTAAAGTTTGTGCGCATTGTCGTGGATATTGCCACAGCAGGCTCATTATATCTCCCCCAGTAGCTAGATAAATAGCGGCCTGCCGATGAAGGGGATTTACCAACAAGGTTTACAAGTTTGCGGCCGAGTCGTAAACTGGTTTTACATTCTCGTTACCTCTCTCGCCATTCACTACCATTTACACACCTCGTAAAGTTACTCCAGTCATGAACATAATTTCTCAATTATAATGTTTGAATAATAAGTTGAACATTGACGGAAATATCTATAACATGCTTAGGTAAAGGAAAAAATTGGCTTTTGCAAACATACAAAAATACACAATGATTCACCTTAGACAATACAATAGTTTCTAATACATTGTTACATGAATGAGCAAAAGTCCAAATGTCTATGTATTCTTGCAGCCATTGTTTCTTTAAATAGATCATTGTCTTTTTATTTAGAATGTAGAAGTTTATTGAGATAAGAATCAACCATATTTCGTCTCATTTACGATAGCTTCTGATTTTGAATTCGTATGAATGTTGATATTGGGCGTGATACTAGTAACAATATCAATTTTGGAAACATAAAACGACTGATAAAATATGTTCCTAATAAGTCATTGCGGATATATATACTAACGGACCCGGCAGACGTTGTCCTGCATGATATTTCAAGAGATTAGGATATTAAATTTGATAATATTATGTTTAAAACAAAAGCTACTTTACTATATCTGGATTATACATGAATCGTTATACGACAAAAGTGAATATAACTAATGTTACTCTAAATAACAACATAAACAACTTTTAACCTGTGCATATTTGCCGAAAAACCAATAGGAAACGAAACTGTTTTTAATTTTAGGCCTCCCTTACGACCCCCACTCCTGCTCAATCAGCCTGGCTGATTTGTGACGCTAAACCACCCAAGGCGTCACCCAAATGCGTAGAAAAAAAATTCATTCAAATCGGTCCAGCCGTTTAGGAGTTCAGTGACATACACACGCACAGTAGAATTATATATATATATATATATATATATATATAGATAGATAGATAGATAGATATAAAGATACATTACTCTTCATTGGCATGGTCAAATTTTAATAGTGTCTGGGTGTCTGGGACCCCACTACAGTTAAGTCTGACGCCCCACGCTGCCGAGGGCCACTGGACGTTGAAAAATAACATAAATCCTATGTGAGCAATAACCATAACATAAAACTACCATTATTCATTGTTAAGGACGACAATCCTATTTAGTTTATTTTTTATATTAATAAAAAAACTAAAACTTCAACCAAGTGAATGAGAGATCTTTTTGAAGTATTTACCTACTTTAAAAATATAGTTAAAAATTTTACTATTTTACAAAAAAAAAAAGCTATTAATTGCTAGTTCGTTATCCAATAAAATCTCATCTCTTGTGAATGCAAAGTACCAATTGTAAATATGTCTTAAATTCAACCACTTACTTTACACACCCATGGGCTTCATGTATAAACCAGTAGTACAATTTAATATTTCATGAAATACGTAAATTGATATACTGAACATTATATCGAATTGATTCTATTCGTGAATCAGGATCAATATAGCAACAGTTTTTTTAATTAACAGGAAACTTTGATTGCTACGCTATACAAATATTATTTTAAGAACTTTTACTTACTCCTTTACGAAGAGGTGTTAAATTTTGCAATTTGCTTTTACTACTGATTAATTTAATTTAGATTTAAAACACATGTTCAGAGGTTATAATATATGCTCTTACTGTAATCATATTTTGATATCTAAATTCACATTTATGACAAAATTTAACTATAAAATTTGGTCTGTATGTAATACTAAATTTTCAATTATATGTAATTAACGTAAAAAGCTAACTGCTTAGAGAACATTTAGGACATCACAAATTCACCAGTGTTATTACCATTGGTTTCACAACGTTCAATATTTATTCATATATATTTGTTAAAATAAATAAATAATTTCAAAGTAGTAGCTAAGAAGATAGCTCACTTTTCCAATGAAGGAACATATTTGTTCTATAAAACCGAGCTTCATATAATGGAGAGTGATATGTTAGTTACATGTAAAATGTAAAATTGTAGATGAAATTTTGACACTTTTTGTAAATGTGGCTAGTCAAGAGGGGTAATCTACAGGTTAAAACCCTTTTCAAAGTAGTTTGAGATCAAGGATTTTAATTAGTGCGTTTGACACTAAATACATTTTTATTACCAACGTGTGATTCGAACCCACAAGTCTACCCCATAGTTTAACATATTTATTAACACCTTAACGTACATGGCTAATTTTTGCCCATAAATAAATTTAAAAACATTGCAATTAAAACATGCAATCGCACATTATTCTGTATTTAATTGCTATCACTATAAGATAAACTTGCTCATACATACAAATAAATCTAGTGAATAAAAAAGTAAAACTAGTTTTTAAATATGAGGAGTAAAGGAAACAAAGTATTGGAAAAATACTTTAAAGTAATATAAGTGAGCGAATCGTTAATTAGTAGCTGATGTTGATTAAATGAACTAACTGTATCAGGTCCTTGAGTTCTTCCTTGGACAAACCTCGCTGGAATCTAGAACGGATGCGGTGGAATTCAGTAGCTGCCATATATGCCACAGCTCAGCTCAACATGTACCACGCTTTTATTTCACTACCTTTGCTAACGGATATTCATCTGACAAATTAGGTAAGACAACATCGATATAAGTAAATCTCTGAAGGCTTCCTTGGAAGTTTATTTAAATTTAGGGAGGTTCTGGTCCTTTTACAGCCAATTAAATGGTGTTAGCCTAAACGCCTATCAATTCTATTTTCTAACCAAGATTAGGGATTTACTTAAAAGACTACGCTCAAAGTGTTGGTCCATCATTAACATTTAGTTCAAACTTTTGGTTGAGGTTTGTTTTGTTTTTTGTGGCAATACCTGAAAACCATAAATAAGCAGGACATTTTCTAAATGTTGAAAGGCAAACAGATGGAGTCATATCATATTCTATTCTCCATGTCCTTATCAGTTGAATCCTTATGTCAACAAATCGGACAAGAAGTTCTAGCTGAACATAAAATGTTTAGTGAATAGTATCTTAAGAGAAAAACGTAAGTGCCTGAGTCTTTACAGAAGGCTGAAAACGCGAACATAAACAATTTGGTTAATCTTCGAGAACATGTATAGAACAACATATCTTCGGCCTTGCTTTATCAACAAAATTGGGCATGCTTACTATTTATTATTTATCGGATGCTTCTCGACCTGTCAAAAAGTTACGGAGACGTTTTGATTTTTTATTTAATCCTTTGCCTAAAGCCAACCTGACCCAATTTCCATAGCAAAAGAGTAATATATTTTTGAATGAATAATTTATTTTGTTGCTTTTATTCTATTAATTATTGCCTTGAAATGAATAGTTTGGTGTTTTTTCATTAGTCTACTTAATGTATAGAATGTTGAAGGCCCCATGGCAGTCTGCAACAATGGCCTTGTCAGGATGATCCGCTGGAACTAATTGGGGCTTTATAAAAAAAGACCATTTGATAAACATCCTGCAGAGATTGATGAGCGTTAAGAACTGATATTGAAAGAGAACATCTCGGTACTGCTGCAATATGTGAGGCTTTACCGTAATAGAAGAAGCTAACACTGGGTTTTTCACTTTATAAAAAGTGTTAGGAGTTCACTCACCTTACTGGTATATGGCTTTTGCTGTAGATGGGTATTGGAAATGATGTTGGTGGTATCTCGGTTGAGAATTACAATGATATGCTATTCTCAGCATTTAGGGTAATTGTCAAACATCAGGTAGGTCAAGAAAAACCTTCGAAAATAAATGTTCCTGATGGAATATAAATACGGGCTTTTCTCTAACTAACGCGAAGCGACCATCAGAGGATCCTATCTGGGATTAAGTTAATATTTAAGGAGGGGTGTTTGATGTTTGGGATTATTATTATTTATTAACGTTCACTATTTCCTACAGAGGCGAATTGGAACGGGTTATCACCTATTCTAGCCAGTGTGGGACTAAGGATTTTAATTAACGAGCTTATCACTCGAACTGAAATACATGAATGAAATGCATTCACTAATCAAAATATAACATCTATTTTAGATTTAATAAAAAGTCCGTCACGCAGGGGCTGCGTAAACTAAGCAGATTTCCCACGTGAAGTTTTACAGTAGAGAAATCTGCCTAATAACAACTGTACTAGTAAGAAACCTCTAAACCTATTCACGAGGAACGAATAGTTAAGGAAACGGCCGCCAGAGCTCTCGGCGGAAAGTCCGAACATAGCCGAATCCTGGCGCCAACACACAGAATACAAATGCAAATATCTCGGTTAATATTCAAGATACAGAATAAATGTATAGAACAATATTTATAGTAAATTTAATTTGCAATAAGATTGGTTCTATACAACTTTTCGATCCGATGCATAATAACGGAGATATTTCGAATTTTTGAAAATCCCCCTCTAAATCCCCCCCTCCCACTGGTCCGATTTCAGTCGTTAACGAACTTGATCTTTCTTTTTACATAAAACTATTAAATACCGAGTTTGGTGACGATTAAACAAAAATTACGACCGCTAGAGTGTTAACAAATATATATATATATATATATATATATATATATATATATATATATATATATAGTTTTGAACGGACCTCATTTTCGTCATGGACATTTGAAGAAATTTTTCGAAAATCGCGTCATGAGTACGGCCTCAATAGCTGATTTCCCTTAAGGGAAATCTGCTAAAAAGAAGCTCAGGTTAGTCATGTGATATAAACCTAAACATCATAATTATGTTTTGCTACGTAGAATTTAATTAAGGAATTTAACTCAAAATATATCCCTTAATCTTTGCTATGGCGAGTCGATTCTCGCCTGGGCAAAGTAAATTATTTAGTAACGAAATTCATTAAATAACATCCTAAATCCCACCCTCGCTAGAATAGGGTGGTGACCTGTAGATAATCCGTCCCAATTAGCCTTAGTTGCAAAAAGGGGATGTTCATAAATAATAATAATAATAATATAAATAGTTAAATATTTTGTAAATTAAAATATAATTTATCAAGTTATTCAATAAAACAATTAATGAATGACATTAGTGAATTTAAATAAGTTGCTTATTATTATTAACGTCCACTTAACTTTTTGCTACTATGGCTAATTGGGGTGGGACCCTTTTCTAGCCAGAGTGGGACTAAGGATTTTATTTAACGACTTCGTCACTAATTAAATTCCTATTGCTCTGGCGGGAATCGAATTCGCCACTGTAGGTTTATGATGTGAGATAATGCCAACGCTTTAACTCACACGGATAATCTATACATAGAAGCCTTTATATAAAGAATTAAGAATTGTAGCCAATTTATCACAAAGTATTTCAAAATGACGATGCACTTTCTTTTTGTCATCTATTTCCCAAGTTATGCATGCAGATAGAAGCTGATATATCTTATTTGTAAGATCCTTAGGATTATTTATTTCAGAATTGATGTTTAGAACATTAATAGTTGCCAACGATTTAATTTTGGAATAAATAACTGTAGTCTTCTTTATGGAATTTCTTATTCCTGATGTAGCAACTTTTACTTCCGGCTCTCCAGTTAGAAATGAGTTTTGCCACTGGCTGATGTTAGCTCTGTTAGTCTTCAATATCTTGACTATGTTCCACTCTTGAATTCTGTGACTTGCTCTTAAAGCATACACTCAACTGGTTTTTTATACAAAATGTCATCTGTGATACCTGCAGATACGCCATGTTACTACACTAAAACATAGTAAATATTTCGTAGTCACGGAAATCAGATACACTCATCAACCGTGCTGTTCTGTTGGAGCAAAAGGGAGAAGTTATCATAAAAATGTAACTGGAGACCATACCTCCGATATTCGCAAATACTTCCTTTATACTATATTTCTCCATTTCTTTATAGTGGGCTTTAAAGATTAGGGCCTATTTCATTACTTTGTTTTTTTGAAGATTTTTAAACATCTATATTATCACAGTTCCAGTGTTATTATGAAAGATAAACTACAGCCCGACAGTCTTGAGGAAATAAAAGTGAGCAATGCTTATCAGCTGATCTACGGTGTAATGTTCACCAACAACTGGTGCTCAGTCTTCAAACTTATGCAGATCACACAGAACTCTCCTGTTTATTTCCAGAAGCCTGTAGATTCTGTTGACATATTTAATATTAGAAAAGCCGTATTTTTAGAAAAACGAAACGAAAATTCTGGATTAAGTAAATTAAATTTATAATTAGTTAATGTTTTGGTATTTTTCGCATCCTCTCTTCATTTTTCCTTTTGAAGCTTAATACTGCCAGTGTTTTCAATTAATAATACAACATGACTTCATAGATTTACGTCGTCGTCACTATGTTGAAGAATTACTGCTAGGCTACTACAAATATTGCTAATAAATGAATAAATAGTTTCATCCTCCACTCAAACGGGGGAAAAAATCCATGTCTGGATGTTATAATTTTAATATATTAGGTTTAATTAAATTATTAGATAAAATAATTTAACTAGATGTGAAGATAGTAGGTCAAATAATATTATAAAAGACCCCCACCGCAGCTCTGCTGATATTTAAGTCTGCTTTAATCATGTCAAGTATTCCTTGAAAATTAATTGGTTAATCCTTCTTTACTACGCCCACTTGTTTGGCTTTGGACTACTTGTCAATTTGCAAGATGTATGCTTAAGTGATATATTTTATGATAGTTTTGTTCTTGTTTTGGTAAGGTTTTAATTTATTATACACTGTTTAAACTTATTATACACAGTTTTAAATTTGTAATATATATGAATGTTATTGTAAGGATTTCACTTATTTTTTACTTTGATTTATCCGGTTTAATGAATGTTATACTTAAATAAATGTATCTGTTATATTATGAAATTTATCGGTTAAAATGATTGTTGTCAAGGGACTGAGGGAATTTATGATTTTATCTCTTCCTTTCCTTCTAGCAACGATCATCTTGAGTTAGATTACCTAGTACTGGCAGACAAAGACACTCTTAATTCTACAGGACAACTGTGTATATAGCAACCATTTAGGAAAGTGAGGAAATTTTAATTAAATTCAACAAAGACATTGGGACTTGGAAGTGTTTTACTATAGTGATTACTAACAATTAAATTTTAAGATTGGCAGAAAGCACTCACTTTCTATCACGTCGAGACGTTTAGGAGAGAGGATCCTACCCCGGCCCGAGGGCAGAGCAGAAGATAAGCCTACTGGCCATCTCGTGAACTAGCGAAAGTGAAACTTGCGTGGCCTATCCTATCACTAAAGCATCTACTGGCCATTACGGAGGGCTTCAATCTGCCAGGCCGGCTATATACTCACAATAACAGCCTTCAGCAAATCATAACACGCCCCGGCATTGTATTTTCGAAGGCATACAATCCCCAAAGAGATTAATACTGCTTTCAACACATTTATCAAGGTGAACGAACCTGAGTAGTTTATTATACCTCTATGGTGATGACCAATACTCTCCATCCTTTTATGAGTGTGAATTTATGAAATTTGCTGTCAAGCTCTTTTCATAAACTTCCTTTTACAGTGCACAAGACACTAGTCCTACGGAGTTGGAATTATTTTTGAAATCACTTTGTCAATTCAATCTTACATATCAGTATGGGGGCAAATGTAGGATTACAACTACTAATTTGTCATCGTCATTGTTATTTGTTAACGTCCACTTTGTGCTACTACGGCTAATTGGGACGGATAATCTACAAGTTACCACCCTTTTTTAGGCAGAGTAAGACTAAGGATTTTATTTAATGAGTTCGTTACTAAATAAGTTCTTATTGACCAAGCGGAAATCGAACTCTAGGTTTACCATGTGAGATTAAGGACAAAGCTTTACTCACATGGCTAACCTGAGCCCCACAACTAATTTGGAGGCCACTTTTAGTAATTATCTTTGAGGCTCCGAAATGACTGTTGTAGTTGTATCAAAATGCGCTAATTTTTAAAAAATAATAATAACTCAGCAATTATTCCTCCTGCTAGTGTTTATATTAATAGCACTAGATCATTAAAGGCTCTTATTTAGAACACTGTTTGAGTTTCAGGAAGAGGAACTTAGAATTTTGGGCAAAGATCTGAAGTACTGCCCAATTGTAGATAATAATAGTATATATAAATGATTTATGGATTTGGCATCCATTATAGGAATAGAGGTTTTCCGAACATTGTTTGCGAATGTTCGGTTGATATTTAAAAATACCCAAATACATCGGTTGATGATAGATTGAATGAAAAATATCTGAAAACAATCTTATGCTAACCAAAGCCATGTCACAGTGATATCACTGTGGAACGAAAGTGGCAGTAATGTGTGCTCATTTAGGAAGGATTGTCGCTGGTTAAGACAGATGATTCTACCGAAGAGGCATTGAGTGAAGTTTTAAATCTTTGCTGAAGCCTGGTAAAACCAAGTCACTCATTTAGATGAACCCCGTTAAACCATCATTGTACTCAACGCCTAAGTTACACAAAGCAGAAAGGCATATCCTTGCGTCCTATAGTATTGTTTGGGACATTTTGTTTAGTTTACAAATCTTCGTGACAGACTTTTTTCCCAGAAAAGATGAAATTTAATTAGTTTCCTCGGAGAAAAACATTTTAATTCATACTTCTAGATTGTAGCCAAAAAACTTTTTTCTTGTTTAGAGACTGAAAGCCATATTAATATTCAGCAAATACAGGATCGCTCTGCTTAAATTGTTGTCTGGCAATAAAAGCCAGATCTGTACCAATCAAGTTTGATGGCTAAGATTTATATCCAATAGGAGTGATCTATAATAAAAATGAAACTTTAAAGGTTAATGATCTCTCAGAAGCACTGATGCGTTACGTCAAGTGCGGAGAGTTTGTCTTACTGAGAATGATATTTGATTTTGCCGCCACACGAGAGTATGACTTCATGTAAGAGCATTGGTTTAGATATGCAGGATGCTTAGGCGTGAGACACCGTAGATTCCTACAATTTTTCCTTCCGAATTCATACTTTATAGTTGGTAGGCCAAAAGAAGAATTAGGAAAGTGCTAGGTGCCATTCCTGTTATTAAAAGATTTAGAATTAAGAACTAAAGATCCAGAATTGTAATGGGTAAAATTCTTCGACCTCTTATTTAATACTGAATAGCGACATTGAAAAAGGGGTGAGCGAGACCGGATGTATTGTTATATATAGATATAGCCAAACATACTAACCATTTGACTGGCGTAAAAACTTGCTGACATGGAAATACAAGAAAACTGGTTTATCTGAAAAAATAGGATTCTCCGCATAAAGTGACAATGCTCATATCTTTCTAATGTTAAAGGCTTACTATGCAAATTTTTAGGTACATAAAAATGGGAGTGGATTGAAGAGTAACTAGTTTTGCACTAATTGTATTATTTAACTCATAGGGCAGATATAGATGGCCAATGAAGGCCTCGGATCACACACCAGTCATTAGCTAACTATACAGTTAGTTTTACATTAGCAGTGTGTCGAGTTTGGAAATCATCAAATAAATATCATGACCGCTAGAGCCCTAATAGGTGAATATATAAATGTATGTGTGTGTGTGTGTGTGTGTGTGTGTGTGTGTGTGTATATATATATATATATATATATGTATATGCTCGAGCGCTTGCTTGTGTGTATAAACAATTTGATTGAACTTATTTTGCCATCAACGTAGGAGCAATGAAATTTCGACGAAGTTTTTTGATTCGCGTCATGAGTCGAACCTGAAAATCTCATTTAAGTCCTTAAGTGAAATTTAAAAAAAAAAAAAACGATTAAAGCTTTCTCTCTGATATTTCAAGTTTCTTAAACATTTAAATCCATTAGTTTTCACCAAACGATCTCTTTGTAAATGATGGAAATAATAATTTAAAACTTAAATGTAGAACGGTAAATGATACAAATGAGATGGTTTCTATTCAATTAATTCTATGATCACCATTACCAATGAATATTTGCTGTTTATTCAACTACAATGTAAATGAGGGTTTTCACTTACCGCTAAAGACACGTTTTTTATCTTAGTGTTAAAAGCGGTTGTGGTAATAAGACATTAAGGACACTGCTGGAGAGTGAGAGCACATAGTGTTGTGCCCAGACAACAACACACCTTGCACAAACCCTAGATTAATGTGGTGAATGTGACCATGTTCATTTCAACCTTATTCTTAGTTATGCCTCTTTCAAGGCAATTCTAGTAGACTTTCCTTCATCTCTGGAATGTGTTGCTAAGTATCATTGTGTGAAGGTATGTACTCTGTGGCTTTAAATCGGTAAATATAGAAATAACATATGATTAAACAGAGCTAAAATGGCGAAATTCGTAACATTAGTGGTGTGTAATGTTTTTCTGAGACACTTTGAAGGAATATAAGTCTCAAGCGACATGGTTCCAATTTCTTGGTCATCGAATTCACTTTAGCACCACGATTCATGGCAACCAGTATTAATAATTGTATAGCTCAATGTAAAAACCACCATGGCTATTAAAGGGTAGTAACCTGTAGATAACCCGTCCCAATTAGCATTATTTGCAAAAAGTGGACGTTAATAAATAATAATAATGTAAACAACTGTGTATTTGCTTCTATACACATCATTGAGTGCATTTCGGGTGTTCAATGGCAGCTAAAATCTGATATCTTAAATACAAATACTTAACTACGTCGAGTAGCTACAGCCCCTCTTGTTCAATTTTTAAACCCTAGACTCGACAAGTCTACTCTGGCCAACAAGCCACCTGAATCAGGCATACTCCTCCTCGTCCCATCTTTTGGACCGTTCTCCATTTCCCTGAGTAAGATTCATTATTTTTACGTAGCCAAGGAAAATTCACCTCGTTAATGGCACACATGATTTCATTCTTAAGACGTTCCTTGAGTTTTCACCGTGGCAAAATATCGAATGAATGAATAAATAAACATCATTTAGCCAGTATTATTAATCAATAATCAATAACTAAAAGATCAAATGTATGAAAGCTAAAAACTGCACTAAGTCGTGTATGAAATTCCAAGATAAATGATGAGATGTAAGGGAATCGTAGAAGATAGCTAAAAAAAAATCCTACCTTTTAATAATATACAATACAGCTATTCAGTGCAAGTTTAAATTTACCATTTCATCACAATTTGTACAGTGTCAGTTATTTCTCCTATTAGAAGAATTCTATTTTCAATAGAAATCAACTATTGAGCTTGTACTCATGATGGTATTTTTAAAAAATGTTTTCAAATGCCCAGCGATCCTACCTAAAAGAAGACGAAAATGAGGGTCGCCCAAAAGTATATATGTATATATATATATATATATATATATATATATATATATATATATATATGTGTGTGTGTGTGTGTGTGTGGGGGGGGGTATATGCCTGTAAACGCAGTAGTGGTCTCGCATTTTTGGTGTGATCAATACCAAACTCGACATTTAAACGTTTTATTAAAAAATAAAGATCGAGTTCGTTAATGGCTAAAATCTGACCAGGGGTGTAGAGGGGGAATTTCAAAAATTCGAAATATCTCCGTTATTATTTGCGTCCGATCAAAAATGTATATAGAGTCATTCTTGTTGCAAATGTAATGTTCTATAAAGAGCGTTATATGCGTTTTTCATTATCTTGGTTATTAACCAAAATATTGCATTTTTCCGTTTTCGGCCTTCAGTAAAGCACACTCCTACTCATGTCATATTAACAATAAGCTGTTATTTTATGAAGCACACTATGTGAAGCCTAAATACTATAAATTAGTTTCATTCAACTTTACGTTTTGAGACAAATGCAAATACGGGACGCACGTGGGAAATCAACTAAGTTAACGCAGCTCCTGCGTGACGGGGTTTTATTTGTTTTATGTTACAGATCTGATAAAGATCACAAAGAGAAAGTCCTATACAGATTTCCCTTATAATATTCTCCTAATATTTCAATTCTGGGGCTTAGGTTAGCCATGTGAGTCAAGGAGTTGGTGAACCATGAGTTGTGAGTTGGATTCTAACCTGCGCAATAGAAATAGATTCAGTGAGCATAAGTCGTGCCAATTAGTCTTAGTAAAATAAAGTGGACGGTAATAAATAATAATTTCCATACTTCTTCACTTATCTATTCTTATATAGCAGAGCAATGATTTTCTTCTTCAAAGGAAGAAGTTAACAGGTACTTTAATGCTTCTTCATTACATCTAAAGACATAGACAAAAACTACGTGACAATAAAAGGAAAGAAGGCAATCTTGGTGGGTTACGGATAGAAAGTGTATAAGGTTGGGAGAGAGATGTGCCCCTAGAGGTAATGACAGGGAGAGACAGACTGTATCCCAGGGGATGTGAGGGTTCTGGGAGCGGGAGAATGGGAAGTAGTAGAGTGATCATCCAGGAAACCAACGTCTTGACACCAGGAAGTCGAGCCTTTCCTTAAACTGTGTCTTTCTTCTCAAAGGCACTCAGGGAGTGTTGACATTTCTGTCGGGCTGTCTATAAAAAAAGTCCGTCGCGCAAGGGCTGAGTAAACTAAGCAGATTTCCCACGTGCTGGCACTACTGATACCATTTAACTAATATTCTCTATTCCCAAATATAAATCACTATACTAGGAGTGGACTGTCAATCAAATCTTGATGACGTCATCTCATAACGGATTTACACGTATGTATGTCATTAAGTATTGATCTGTTGAATACAATATTGGATATCGGCGTTTTCGATTTAAGCCACCTCAGAACTGCCCTCCTTTCGGTAAAGATCAATGTATGTATGAATATGAATAATGGAACATATAAAATAGTATTAAAAAAAGAGAAAAGAAAAATGGCCAGCTCACCTGATATTTCTAAAACCCCTTCGTCCTGGTATGTAGAAAAATATTATAGACGGGTTAATGTTTATTTTTTTAAATCTTAAAAAATGTAAATCAATAATGGGAAATGTAATAAATTTTATTTTATCAATTCTCTCCTTATAATTCAAGCTTCTTATTGCCTATTGTTAACGAATACTTTCTTATGCTGGACGTCCCTCGTTTTGGATGGTTACGAAGCTAATCGTGCGTAAAGACCTTCATTGTTTCTTATAGATGACAGACGCATTTCAGGGCCGTCATTCAGCAATGAATATACATTATACGATATATATATATATATATATATATATATATATACACTAATATTTTTTTTATTACATAATATTTAACATTTCATTAGGCATGTACACATATCTAATTAATTGCTGAAGCAGGGGGTTGATTTAAATGTTATCACAGTATCCATTATGAGCTTCTTTACAATTTTGTCATCGAGGTACTAATATTTTGAATGGTGGTGTTAAGCACATCACTATACCATTTATTTTAAGGAATATACAGGGTCGGATAACATTGTAGAATGGATTAAATTGAATAAAAAAATTATATTAATCTAAAACATGTACATTTACCCCCTATGTATTTATTAAGATTATTTCATTGAAGAGGACTCTTAATCATGTTTATTTAATATATATATATATATATATATATATATATATATATATACGCAAATATCTTAGTACAAATTTATCCAATAATGTTTTTTATCTATCCAAAAAAACCAATAGGGCATTCATATTTTTAGCCTAAATAAATTGAGACATAAAATACCTATATTCTACTTTCGCAAATATTTATATACATTCTCCTTTGTTTATAGACCTGGTGAGTCGGATTATTGACATTATGCGATGGCCAATCGTGACGCTCATCAACCGCCGGTACATGTACGCATTTTTCTCTGAACTCATTTCCGTTTTACAAATCGTATTGTAAGGTGCGGGGGGTGGTAGAAGTTATTTCAGCAACGGCCAGATACTAGTCGACGGGATTTCAATGTGCTTTGTCATACCGGGAGGATATCGGACTGATTTACTCACTAGACTCCCGTCATTTCAATGTCACCACTACACCAGCGAAATCGGGGAGCGAACTGGTCTACTAACTCCACGGCCATCTATTCAAGTACTTACCATGCTGGTTTTTGCCTGAGTTGATCAAAAGTGGGGCGATCTACCACCACTGATCTATGGGTGCCCCAAGTGATATTACGAGATATATATCCAATAACTTTATAATTGTTAAGGGAATAGGTTGTAAAGGCTTGTGACGGCCATTTTCTTATTTTCTTTATTATTCTGTCTCTTAATATCCGTATCCTCCCTTCTTTCGCTTTCTCCTATCCTCACAACCAACCCGGTACCACCAGTTGCTGGGTAACCTTCACCGAAATTCCATTACACCCAGTTCACATCCTACACCCGCTTAAAATGGAGCTAAAGACTTCATTAGAACAACCCTGGCAGGCCAAACCTGTCTCTTTACAATAAGTCTACATCTGTTAATACTAGGTCACAGATAAAAAAAAAAAATACATGGCTGATCTAAAACATAACAGAACAAAGACATCCGCCATTGCCAAACACGCAAGTGTTTGTCCCCACCAAATTAAATT
The DNA here is from genome assembly GCA_019009955.1 of Riptortus pedestris. Taxonomy (NCBI): domain Eukaryota; kingdom Metazoa; phylum Arthropoda; class Insecta; order Hemiptera; family Alydidae; genus Riptortus; species Riptortus pedestris. The sequence continues at coordinate 84,154,080 of CM032232.1, forward strand.
TGACGAGACAAAGGTTTTACACAGAGAGGACCACCTCGGTAAAAGATTAGAAATAAATAAGAAGACAAATACTATAAACGGCGTGGACGGTGATTTACTTTCAGAAACATGGAAATCCATACTAAAATAAAATAAAACTCCAAAACATATGATTAATTGAAGTAGCCATTCAAATCAAATTTATGCCTGACGAAGATGGACGCATTTCCATCGAAAATTGCAGAACAAAAATTTCAACCGCTGGAGCAGATAGCCGAAATCCTCACAATTAAGATACAACCCCGCGAGGCACCCACAAAAATAGAACAAATCTATATATATATATATATATATATATATATATATATATATATTGCGAAGGTTTGTATTCAAAACAGCAAGAATGACAGAAGAACTGGCTTTTGAACTTTTCATTCGAAACTTTCAGAAATGATTATTCTAATGTACCACAGTTCCTGTTTGTATTATTTTACAGGCTTGCTTTTCCGAAGACCAAATCTATCTTCCGGTATAAAACCAACAAACCATTCAAAGAGAAATCAAACTAGAAGAGTAGATAAAATATGTTGAAAGGTCCTAGAGCATAGACATGCTTTGCGTGTGTCTGTCACCACAGAGAGGATTTTCTCCTTTTTTCACGCCCTGAAAACCTCCGACTCACGGCAGTTCTCGTTTCACACGGTGGCCAACGCTGCAATAAAGAACCTCAAAGTTGTGCTGTACCTGCACCAACTCGGAGGAAAGCTACATAGAGGGTAGCATCACTATAGGAGAGATAACCTTGAATGGAAAACGAGATACACTATAACACACATTTAAAAAGTCTGTCACGCAGGCGCTGCGAAAAGTCAGCAGATTTCCCCCTTTCATCTCACAATATATTCACTATTTCCAAGTAAAACTCCGATAACTAGACGTTGGCATTTACAAGTGTTGAATGAATAGGTAGATCAAATTTTCGAGATATGAACGTAAAATAGGACTTGATAACGTCGTCACACAATGTATTTGGACTTATATCTGATAGTAAAATTCCGTTAAAAACAATATTTGACATTTAAGCTTGTAATAAAATATTTCATGTCTTACTTATTATTAACGTTCAATGACTAAAAGCGGGGTTTTACTGAAGACTGAAAATTAATGAATAGAAATGTCGTGGTTGATATTCGAGTTGGAGATAATGTGTATACAATATTTATAAAAAAAAAAAAATTACTTTAAGAATGATTGTATACAATTTTTCGACCCGAACAATAACAACTATAATATTTTGAATTTCCTATTTCCCTTTATTATGTATAATTTTGAACGAACCACATTTTCGTCTTCTTCTAGCAATGATCGATGGGCATTTGAGGAAATGTTTGAAAATTTCGTCAACCGCAATAGCTGATTCTGAATCTGCTAAAAGTAAGTTAATTGAATGTCCATAATTGTCTACCTTCGCTATATAAAAACATGTGATTTTTTTGTTGGTTCGGGGACGGGTTCTGTTTTTCTAATTTTACATCTTTTATTATGATGACAATTATTTACCGCAAAGATCATTCAAATTATAAGTTTCAACTTCGATGCTTTCTTATGTGGGCTTTAGTCATGAAAGATCATTGCTGTGAAAGAGAGAAAACAATTAATTTTACAAAAAGATTCTCAAGATAGTGAATATGGCCTTTAATTTGTTACTTCTGAAATACTTCGTAACATTAGAAATTTATTGCTGAATTTGACGAGATGTTTCGTTAATTCTAACGACAAGTTGTTAGCGAACATAGTTTATGAAAATAGCTAAATTATATGAAATTTTAATTGTTAGTTTTCCAGTTTTTCTGAGGAAATTTCAATGTACATTTAATTAATCACATTTGATAAACTAAGAATATTGAGTCTATTGGGAAGCGTTTTAGTTACAAATTCATTAAATAATATCCTTAGCTTCACCTTGGGTAGAAAGGGTGATAAACTCAAGATAACCTGTCCCAGTAAGCCATAGTAGCATAAAATGGAAGTTAATTAATAAGAAAGTTAATTTTCGTCTACATATACGTAATTTAATGAAATAAAATTTTACGGAAGGAATTTCTATGAACCCAACTTAAATATTTAGTCTGAGCTCTAATAAATGAGCATTAGTAACAAAATATTCATATATTTTCATTCTGTGTTTTTGATGATTTAAATGTGAGAAATAAGTTTTTAATATACGTATTTCATTGTGAGAATGAGTCCATACTTCCTAGTAGCAGAGACTTATCACATCATCTTGATAACGAGTTCATACCGTGACAGAACAAAGCATTGCCTAACTATTTGGAAGTCGCACTTTCATAACAATTCCTACAATTATATAATATTATATGTATTTATAACAGAATAGAGTACATTTACATAAGACTCTCTTAAGATAGTCATGGGGTATGTCCAAATTTTGTTGGAATAAGTCTTATTAACTTAGTTAATACTATACTGGCTTGTGTCCTCATAATTTTTATTTTCCCTCTCAGAAACAGGAATGTGAGACATTTAGTACCCTCTTAATACAACGCAGGATTACTGAAGGCTAATAAAACTTAAATGCAAATCACTGGATTAATATTTTATGAAGTTGATTGTGGTTCCATTTCGGCATCATTAATGGACTTTATGGATCATTAGTTTTATCTTAAATGATTTAAATTGAGTTTGGTACTGATCGAACATGAATTGCAGCCACTAATATTTTTACATACACACAAAGTATTTAGATATATAAAGTTTGCAAGTGCTTGTGTGCGTGAGTATGTCGTCACTAGAGGTTAACACATGGCTTACAAAAAACCTAATTATAGTTTTAGGTGTCTGTACTTAATACAACAGGCATATACATATATACTGGGCTTGGAAGAAACAGTACAAGGATTAATGGATATAATTTTTTTACAGCTATGACTTGAGTATCTACGTTATTTTTGTATTTGTTGTTTGGATGTTCTGGTTGTATTTGGCTAAGCATTTTTTTCCCATTTATTATTTGACGGTCATCCACATATAACACTGTACTTATATATACAAATTAATATTCAAATAAATTGTCTCCAAAATATGAATGTCATCTTCCGTTCCTTTAACATATTTGTTTTTAATGCCAGTTCTAACGTTCTGTATTTATTTAAACGCTCACAGTATCATTTCAAAGTGCATTGTTATTTGTATAGTATTAAGAGCAACTTTCCGAGTTCGGAAAATAATTTTTCCTGAGTTGATATTCAATCGTGTTCTGACACAACTGAGATAATTAATTCAAGAGTAAGTTCGAGCCGACATCTTTCTGCACTATATGAGTTTATACTTAGAGTATACCGTATGGAGCTGAATGTGGATGAGTGTTATGAATGTTATTTTGCTTTCTTATTGACATTAGAACGTGCGAAAGTTAATGCCTATATTTTATTCATTGCGGTGTTTGGATAAAATATTCTGCAATTTAGTCATTTTTTGGTGATATAGAATAAATTACACTATCTTGTTTCATTCTCGTCCAGAATACCTAATAAAATAGATTAAATTTATGAAAATAATAAAAATTTGTATTTCTCCCCATGATCAACATTCACTTGACTTGTTAAGTCCTTTACAACCTTAAACCATTTCCGTTTCCCATGCAAGGGTATCCCTCTAAAGTGAAAACTCATTTCAGTTTTGTGTCCTCCATCCTTTCGATTCTACACACATTTCAATGAATACATATAATAGTTTGTATACAATAATTATAAATATTATAAAAGCTATCAAATTAAAAAAGGCATATGTAAACACTACATATGTATGAGATCAGTAGATATAGATCTACAACATTGTGCCCAATTCTTCCATAAATGTATTAAATCCCTTGATGTTCCGTTTCGTTAGGTAATGTACTTGATGAGTTTTGTTCTTGGTCCGTCAAGTAATGTTCAGTTATGTAAGAGGTGTCACTTGTCAGTTTTGTCTCATTTGTATGTATTCGTAAGTGTTAGTTTAAATCTGTACCAGTAGCTTTTTGTAGGTATATATGCCCTAATATAAATAGTATTAGTTTAGAATTGTAAGCGTTATTTTTTGTCTATGGTACATAGTTGCCATGTAATCATGTAGCCCTTTAGACGTGTTTGTCCATCTCTAATCCAATTTTTTATACGATTCGTGTTTCAAAAGAGTTGTAATGGCCAACCATTAATTGGCTTTAAACCATTAATTAACTGTTGATTGGAAAGAAGCGTCCATGTAGAGAATTCGGCCTAGCAGACTAACTGCGTGGTGTCGAACAGGTGTAGCCAGCAGGCTTCTCATGCATGACACCTGCCCTGTATTATAATTGTGATATTATCGATCGGTTGTAGCCCATTTTTCTATAGTTAGTGTAACAATTCTCCAAAGGATATAAATCTTGAGGTTATATTTGAAATATGAGCCAGAAATCACATTGGCTTCTAAAAAGATTCCCCGTTAGCATATGAATTAAAAGTGAATTCGAAATTTCGTTGGACCAATGTATTTTTATAGGATATTTCAAGACATGAATCCGAAATTTGTATTTAAGGCTTCCTGTAATTACTGCTCATTCAAAATACTTGACTATTCATTGATACTTCATGATAAGGATCAATAAAAAGGTCTTTCCCTCTACAATTGTTTTTAATTTTATGCAAAGTGCACTTTCGGACTCAGCACTCCATCGTCAGTGCCTGCTGACAAACAAAAACCTTAAGTGAATCTAACAATCATAGCAAGGCCAACAGTGTAAAAAAAATAAAACAGTCAGAAAACAAAAACAAAAAATAAAGAATAAAAACATCAACACCATAATAAATACAGGACAAAAACAATAGAAAATTTAATAAGTAGTCAACTTTTCTATTGTTTTTATCCTGCATTTCTATTGGTGTTAATGTTTTTATTCTTTAGTTTTTGTTTTTGTTTTATGACTGTTTTTTTACACTGTTGGCCATGCTATGATTGACTTAAAGTTTTTGTTTGTCAGCAGGCACTGACGATTGAGCGCTGACTCCGAAAGTGCACATTGCGTAAAATTAAAAACAATATTAGAGGACCAGGCTTTTTAGCAGATTTCCCTTAAGGGAAGTCAGCTATTGAGGTCGTACTCATGACGCGATTTTCGAAAATTGTCTTCAAATGTCTATCGATCCTATCCAGGAGATGACGAAAATGAGGCCCGTAAAAAATTATATATATATATATATATATATATATATATATATATATATTTGTCTGTTAACGCTCTAGCGGGCGCAATTTTCGTTTGATCGTTACCAAACTCGATATTTAAACTTTTTATGCAAAAAGACAGATCAAGTTCGTTAATAGCTGAAATCGAGCCAGTGGGAGGGGGTGGGGTTTAGAGAAGGGTATTTTCAAAATATCTCCGTTACCATACGTTGGATCAAAAATTTGTATAGAACCAATTTTATTGTAAATTAAATTTACTACAAATATTGTTCTATAAATGTATTCTCTATCTTGAATATTAACCGAGATATTTGCATGTTTATTAAATTTGGGCCGAAAACAGACGACTGAATTTCCCGCAAAAAGCTAGTTCGGCCCTTTGCCGTAACTATTATAAGATTTCTCTATTGTATAACTTCACGTGGGAAATCTGCTTAGTTTACGCAGCCCCTGCGTGACGGACTTTTAGTGATTCTTGTCAATTGGTTCCCCTACCATCCAGCATATTCCAGAGATACTTCATGAGTATTTTGAAGAAAATTGAAAATATGCCAAAAAAAATTGTCATGTCATTTGCAATGAGGAATATATTAATACGTATAATTCTCACTTTTTCCATTTAATTCCCCTTCATTAGTTTGCTCAGATAGAAATATATTCAAAGGAAACATTTAATTTTTATATTTCATGAGTTTGACCTTTGATACACATGTATGATTTGATTGGAAGGGAAATCTTATGTAGAAGCATTTATTTCCCTACACTTTCTGAAGGATAAAACATTTGGATTTTAGATTTAATTTTCCAACTACCTTACTCACAAAACAGTCTCCATTAAATTTTAAAAAATGCTCTAAAAAGAATTCATATTTATCTCAATTAGAGATAAATATGAATTCTTTAACCTTCCAGTGGTAACGTTGGGTCTCACAGACCCATAATTTCCTTTTTCGTCATAATTACACCCTTAAAAATTGTCTTATTGTTATAATCTCTCATATAGCCTATTTAGAACTCCAGTCAAAACCTGGCATGATTTCATTTATTGTTTACCCCCTATCCGTTATCAGCAATCGTCCATTGAAGTATGTCTAGGGTCCCACAGACCCGACGTTACCACTAAGGTGACTTATTTTCAAAATGGCTTCATCATCAAAACTGGAAATTTTCTATCTAAATAAAGAAGGAGACGTTACTAAACTTCATAAAATGTTAGAAGAAGAAATGGCATTGAATGAAATTTTATTATCAAGTGATGATGAGGATACTGATCCTAATTATTGTGAAGTTCCTATCACGATTCGGAGAGTGAAGAAGAGTATCATGTAAAAATTATATTTATTTGCATTTATAGTCCTTAGTTAGCCACCAAACAAAAGTGATTGTTACAGTAATACTATTGTTAAATCGTAATTTTTAAATAATGGGTATTAAAAGTACCAGAGCCCTTGCTCAAAAGTATAGAGGCTCTACAGCGCCGAAATTGCAGCCTCCTGAACCAAACAAGCGTGGGCGATGTGCTTATTGCAATGACATCAAAAGCAGATATTATTGTTCCAAATGTTATGTATATATATATGCCTAAAACATGCAGATTTGATTTGCCCTAATTGTAATAAAGATAATTAATTAATTAAATGTTTGAGTATACTATTTGCAAAATAAAACATTTATATAAACTTCATATCTTTTGTTTATTTTTAATTTTTCCTTCTGAGAACAGAACTTAGCATATTAAAATATATAATGAATTACATTAAGTTTTTTTAAATATTTACAACCATTTCCTACTTAGAAGATTTTTTATGGCATGGGTCTCTTGGAGCCAACGTTACCACAGGCGGGATTTCTTTTCATGTTACCACTGAAGGGTTAATCATATTAAAAGTATAAATGTTTAATCATTTAAAGTCAGACTAACTAATTAAGGCATTCATTACATTCAGAGAAATATATTTAGTCCTGGCGAATCGCCAACATTACGGAAACCTTACATATGAATAAATAAATATAAACCATTTTAATCAAATTAATTATAGTAATATACATGAGGTGAAAAGATAATAGGTGTATTCAATCTGATATTGACAATGTAGTGGGGTAGGTTGGCCAACCTGGCGAGAGGCAGAGATTGGGCCAGTAATTAGCTGCTAATTGGGTGGCTGTGTCGTGTGCTGCTTGTGGCGAAAACTGGGCCAGCATTGTTGTCTCGAAAACTAGCAGGAATGTATCTTGTTGCCATTAAGGAGAGGCGAGAACCTGTAGGCTACGGAACTAGATTGGAGTCACTGCAAGCAGCTGCGAAACTGCAAAGCATCCGTTAGTCTCGGCTGACTGCAGGTCAGCTACTCATTAAAAATTAACGGAACTTTTAAATATAGTTACATACGAAATCAGAATTGGAATATTATGGAGCATGTTATTTGTTGAAAATTGTTGTTTTTTCTTCTTATTCTGGACCCAATATTATTTATATATTCTTCAAATTTTTTGACAAGGGTCTCCAATAAAAAGCATTTATTTCGTTTCAAAAGTTATCTAATTATAAATTACTACTTACTCAGTATCATCTACTACCTCCGTTAGGATAGTCGTAACGTAAATTAAAAGGTAAACGAGCACTTCAGAAAAGTAAGTAACAATTTATAATTATATTTAATAAATATATCATAGATATAGGCCCTTACTAATACAATATATTGCAAACGAATTATTAAGTGTTATGTTAAATTAATGTTATTAATACATTTTTTTTATAATTTTTATTAAAAGAGATAGCCCCGAAGAGGTGGCAAAGAAGCCACGAAACATGTAGGGCAGTTGCAATAAAGTTTGCACCGAAATAAATGTTTTTTATTGGAGACCCTCACCATTTGAAGATTATCGTTTTTTGTAAGTTAGCTTTCTACGGATGTGAGAGAATTTGTTTTATAAGTTCAGCAAACTTGCTGTCAGCTCTAATCTTATATTTTATGTGGTTTCGTACAAGACTGCATTTTCTTCTTCTCCATACCGGCTATCGGTATTTTCGTCACTCTTAAATATGCAAATTTTCGGTAGTCTATGGGTAGCTTCATCAGGCTATATATCGCCATTGTTCCGGAAGGGGAAGATGTCCTGGGCCTGAATCCCTATATTTCATTTCTTTTGTAGTAAGAAGATCATGTAAACAATGCGCGGAATTTTAATTCAACATGAGACGCATAGTGTTGCAGCAGCTTTAAATAAAACACCTCATGCGTACGAGTTAACAGAACAAAAGATATAAACGCCAATTTAATATTTGAAATTAAAAATATTTACAGAACAACAATGGTAAAAAATTAATTTTTTTATAAAATACATTATGTGACTTTCTTTTATGGATTCAAAATGTTAAAGATAATTCAAATTTCTGATTTTGCCTCCCTCCTCTTCTCCCAACCGCTTCACTCTCTTCCAGGTTATATTTAACTAACTTGTTCCTTGGCTATATGTGAAGCTCTACAATATCGAGTTTGGTAACTACCAAATAAAAATTACTGCCACTAGATTGGCAACACACACACACACACACACACACACACACACACACACACACAAAATTAGTCTGTTACCGCTCTAGCTTTTTATTTGGTCTTTACCAAACTCGATATTATAGCACTTCTTATAAAACTAAAGACCAAGTTCGTTATCCTAAAATCAGGCAGGGATATCGGATCTTTACTATGAAATTATGTAAATAATATGTTAAGTCTTTATATGAGGACAATGTTTTTATGTACAAATAATATAAGGTAACGTTAGGTTAATATATTTGAAAAGAAAATGTAATATTTCTTTGTCCTTTAAGACTAGACGAGAAGAATTTCTTGTCTGTCAATTAAATAGAAACCTTATTGATAGATTTTGCTATTTATATATAAAAATCTGATTTTTCAAATTCCGCGAACCGTAAGTTAACCGTCTATTAAATTAAAACTTAGATATGCTCTTACTTTAATTATACAATCTTTATAATTAAACCTATAATAATGAGCTAATAAGATAATACTCATAGTTCCCATAAAACAGTAATATTGCGGTGAGGATAAACATAATGAGTGGCTTGACAACAGCTTTTCTTTCACTAGGATAGTATTATACTTTCCTTTATGTGCATACTTTCCTTGGAGAACTTTCATTTAATAATTAAGGTGTCTAATTATTGTACAGCAAGACCTGAGAACCAGCTGTTAGTTATCTTCACCTCTATCTGAGGATGAATGTCTAAAATAGTTTGTCTCATTCCGTCCAGGTATGATTCCTAATATCTGTTATGTCTAATTTCCCCTGAGGTTAAAATGGAGAATAATAGAAAGTAATTTCTCAGGGTGTTTTTAGTGATTACTTGCAACGGTTGGTTTTTAAACAAACAACTTAACATTTTTCTCTCTCACTCCATCTCCCCCCCCACTTTCTCGGAAAACTCTGAAAAAATGTGTTGAATGCTAATATATTAGGTCAATCCCCCATCGCGCTATAAACAAAATTAAACGGAAATGAGGGAGTTTCAAAAAATATAAATGTGCAAAAGTTCAGAGCTTCTTTGGACTTTTTTTTTATAATAAAAGAAAAAGAAACTACATTAAAAGTGAATCACTATAAATTTATCGAAGTTTTGCAATAACTGTCTATAATTTTTTAAATACAGGTTATTCTAATAATTTTAATTTAATCAAAATACATTTTGCGTTGAATTTTTTATAACAAATATTTGTAATTACCTAAGCACCAGCATGGACAGTGATATAGTGTAAAGGAATGAAATGGTAATTATTTTTTTATATTTACGTATACTTTACGCAACTGTGGCTAATCGGGAAATAGTAATAATAACTAAGAATACACATAGTTAATTTAATTCTATCAAGTTTATTTCATTTTAAAAACGTAACATATTATAAAAACATATAAACGTAACGACGTAATAAGGGCAGTAAATAATAAGAAAATTGAACTATTTACGTTGTTTTCCATTTTTTAAAAGACACTCCATATTGAAAATAGGCTATTGAGGTAGTAATCAGAACCAATTCGAAATAATTTGTTGGAATTTTTACGATAGCATAAAAAGTCAAATAGCATAAATCAACAAATATTAATTTAAGCTAAATGTTGTATACACATTAGTATTTGGTACTTTTGCTCTAGCTAATACATGAAAATAAGAAATATGCTTTTATATTATAAATAGATTTTTGTAATTATATTTAATTATAATTAATATCATTAAGAGGAAGCTAATAGTGTACTCATGTTTCTTCTTTCTGAAATTATTCAAGGCTGCTGAAGATATGTCCATTGTTGAACCGAAAAGAAACTGTGCATTTTAATAAATCAAAACCCCATAAAATGAATGAAAATGAGTTAATTGATAAAAGTGTAACGCTTAAGCTAGATTGTAAGCGTAAGGTCAGTTAACAAAAAAAAAGTGAGCGAATTTATGAGATATTGTAGCAACTTACTAAAGTTTATAAATAAATAAATTTGAAGAGATCATGCTCCAAGTAAAAATGAAGCGTACACTAATATGAATGACTCCTGGTTCTTACTGAAGATAAGCAAAGTAAGGTGTCGAGAGAGTAAAAATAGAATAATAACCACACATCCTGGATAAAGGAAATCATATAAAAAAAGATCAATTATCTCATGGGAAACAGAATACTGATTCAAGTTCAACATTCTCATCTGCATATCGGTCTCACAGGGTGGATGGCCTTGGAATAAAGTAAAATAGTTTCTCTTATCTTTCTGAGCAATTAAAATTATGTTATGTGTCAGAAGTTTTAGAATCACAGAACGAGGACCACGTCAACTGATGGTTGGTTGTCTAAAGCGACATTCTTACTCTGACAAATCAATCGTTGAAGGGTTGATTCCGAACTGACTTGCATTTTATTGTTTTGTTCGAATTAAGCATTGTAAAAAAAAAAAACATTTTAAATTTTGGTTTTCAGATTTCAAAGAGCTTATCTCTTTTGACGCCCCTTTCCTAGTTCCGGGGTGACGATTGTACGTCTATCACACAACTGAAAAACAACTGACCTTAGAATGTGGAAATCAGAATTTAGGACTGTTGATAAATGAGTTGGGCGCCTCCCCTATTGAGTGAGATAGACAAAGAGTGAGAGTTGGGGGGGGGGGCGAATTAGAGCAAGATGAAAATAGAAAAGTCGAGATACAGAAGGTTTGTGTAGAAAAAGGTTTTTTTTTTGTCAAAAAAAAGTTATATATTTAAGACAACTTTTTTTTAATTGAATCCATTTGAAAAATGATGTAGTCAATCGCTTTCAAATGAAATATTTTTGTATGAAATGCATTAAAACATTTCAAGTATATGTGTCATATATCAAATAATATAAGCATATGTGAATTTTAAATTCTATATACGTATATGTCTGTATGTATTATATATATATATATATATATATATGCACGAATGTGATTTGTTGTCCACATCAGATTTTTCTTTATTGATGACCAATATAATCCATACTCGCGTTAACCCAAAATTATATAATCTTATTTGAACAGTAGAAGTCTAATTTATTTGTATTCCACTACTTATTCTTATAAACCGAATACATTGAGTGTAAAATTAGGCTCCATGGTCCTACCCTACAATAAACTGTACGTGAATACAAAGATAGTTGTAAATGGAAATGACTACGCGATATCCATTGCAATGTAGAAATGAATAATACATTATCGCATTCATCTTTCAACCAATACGTAATTGCTAATGTATTAATTATACATTGTTTATATTGCACCCAATTCTATTAGCACAGGAATGATAAATCAATATGAATATATTCATGAGAGTGATACCATTGTATACTTCAGTCCTGTAAGTTTATAAGATTTCAGACTTAAAGATATAACTGTTTAGGTAACCCCTTCAAAAGTTAAATAATTCACAGAAACAAATACACACACAAGTTGTGTACCTATGTATAAGTTACGCAAAGTACTTGTTCCCGAAAACTTTTAAGTCTAACTTCACGGAATGGAAGAAGGGAAGGAAAAGAATCACGAGGGGTTGAAATGATTTTCATTGTCTTTTACAAGAAGGTAGGAATAAAGGATTCGAGTGAAGTGGGTGAGATCTACTTTCGGCCAAAATTGCTACAGTCCAATGAAAGGAAAAAGGAAAATTCTGAAATACGTATATTTATGTCTATAAAAATTGAAAAAGTACCTTGTGGGATACACAAACATTATATATATATGACGTGTGTGGGTTTGTTTTGTTTTAGCGTTACATAGTGCCCACAATGCTTAATTGAGCATTATCAAAATTGACATTTAAACGTTTCATTCAAACCAATCAACGATTAAGGTGGTGGTGAATGCTTGAAATCCGGTCAGGATATGGAGGGGGGAGGGTCAGAGAAGGTAAAATATTTGCAAATATCTCCGTTATTTTGAGACAGATAGAAAAATGGTATATAACAAAAATTGTTGCTAAAGTATTTTTCAATAATTCTCGACAAAATAAGAGTTATTCATCCTTTTGTGTTTTCACCTTCAGTAAACGCCATCTCTTAATAATACGAAATTCAAGTTAATCTTTCACTAAATGTCTCGCGCATAGCTCAAATACAAAAACATTTCAGATAGGGCTTTATTACAGGAGCTATAAAATATATCAGTGCTATTATATGACGTCTTCAAGAGTCTTGAAACGATACAAAACTCAATATTAATGTGCTCCATGTAGAACTAAAAATCAAGTTGTTAATCCGTTTTCGGACAAAAAGTAGTGGAGGAAGAAGTAAAATGAACCTTTGCAAATATCTGTATATTTATGAGTGAGATTGAAAAATGTTATAGAACCAATCTTGTTGAAGTAATATACTACATATAGAGTTATTTGTAATTCAGAGTCTTTAGCCTTCAGTAGAACTTCATTGGTACTCAATAATGCTCTTATGTCGAAGTGCAATTTCATGACTTGTTTATTAAGGTTTCAAAGTAACGGAGAAACTGAGATCGGAATGTCATTACGCAGTCTTTGCCTCATTTCAGTGTCAGAAATCTGCTTAACCTAAGCAGTTGCTACGCCAAAGACAGTTATTATTTTCGTTGTGTGTAGTGTCGTAATTTTTAAGTGAATAAGCTTCTGATGGTCATTAGGTTGAAAGTTTAAGATGAATTGTCGATCCTGTCATTATGACGACTTAATCTAGTCGTCATCTAGAGACGCCATCAGTCATTCTCGGTAGATCACGACGACAATATATTAAAGGTGTAGTTTTACTTCATTTTTTAGCCGTCACTCCTAGATGGCGTTGATAAAGCTATCACAAAGGCCGATCATCTTACAGGATCCTGCTCTTTCAATTTATTTGCTCGTTTTATCCCCCCGGGATACGTGACTTCTGGGCGAAGACACTCTTTCCAGAAGGAAGGGACCTGCTTTAGATTGAGGCCGAAAGAGCGATTATCTGGAAATCTGAGAGAGCACTTCACGAGATGAGCTCGCTCTGATCTAGCCCAGTATCTACACACAATGGAACAATTCCACATAGATATCTACACAATCTGCCTCAGGGACTTTCCTCCAACAAAGCACATTCTAATAACTTTAGGTAGAAATTTAAATAAAGTCAGGTAATGATGATAGACTCCGTGATACATATACAAGAAACGAAAAATAATGATGATTCTATTCCAAAATGTTTATAGCAAGAATAATGTTAACTTCTCAATATATCGTTAACAATCCCTCTGTTCCTTGTGAAGAAGGATAGGAAGTGGAGTAGGGCCTCTTAAAAAATCAAAGACTAATCTCATCAAAGGTTTCGAAATTAATCCATTTTTAAAATTAAACAGAAACCATGAATTATATGAGTATTAATGAAGCACTGCATTTTTTTTTCAAAATTTATATAATGCAAGTCTACTCTTTGAGTTATGACTTATGAAAAATAAATAAATAAACGGAAGGATAATGAGGTCAAAACACCTCCACTCTTAATACTTCACTTATTAAATGCAGAGTACTTTCGGGGCGAACCGTCCCTTCTCCACTTATTTTATTTATAAATAAATAAAATATATTAAATTAATAGCAATTATAAGAAAAGATACAGAGCAATAAATATTTTTTTTAAAATAAGTAAATTAAAAAATAAACAAATAAAACTAAAGGAGAAATAAAAATTGAAAAATAAAAGATGAAGTGTGATAATTAAAATAAAATATGTAGCTCGTGTATGTTCTTTTTCGGTATTCTGTCAACGCTGTCTTTCTTGTTTCCAAGAGATGGAGATGGAGATGGAGGTGGATAAGAAAATGGAGGTATGAATACTTTTTCTATTGACAACTACAGGTAAATGATGAAATAATTATTTAAATAAAAGTAGAAAAAATAATCATTAGCATATATATTATTCAATTATAACTATACTTTTTTTGGATAAAGAGCATCCTGCTCAATGACTACTCACAGCATACATACACACACATTTAATACCAGCCACTAAATACGGTTTTGTGTTTTGATAGTGCACTCTGCGTGGGCGAGAAGGCATTATCAAGGACCTTTGGCTTTGATCCAGATCCGGAAATTTTAGTTTTCAATTTTCCATAATTTTTTAATTCCTGTTAAATAGAAAAGAACCACGCCGCTTAAAACGCTCCGGAATTCATATGTTCCGGCGTAATGATAACAAGTTCCTGTCCTTTTTATAGCCAGATTATGGTTTCATTTAGAATAACTGCCAAAATAAATGATACACATGCCTAACCTGAGCCCCATAAATAAAGTAAAAAAGGGGGGAAAAAATAGCAATAATCTCTCAGATTTAATTTTATTTGCCTAGAGGTTTCGCTTCCATCTGGAGAGTAGTAAAACAGGGTCAAATTCGAAGATAAATAAAATTTAAGACGAAATGATTATTTTTTCTGATTTTGCTGCACCCTAGTTTTAAAACTAATATACTAGATATTAATCCTTGGATAGCGAAATCGATTCTAAAGATATATTATGAAATCAAATTTTTTTCAAAACATATATTAATATATCGTTCCGGTTCGTTAACCTGAATGGTAGATTAACTGAATTTTCAGAATAATTGGTATGACAATATTAAACTTTCTTATATTAGGTAAGATCGATTCTACTTAATATGGAAAAATTCTATGAATAATAGAAACTAGTCATTAAATATTTATTTGGTTGTTAAATGATTGAGTGTTTGTTATTAAAATTGGTTTTCTATTTTTTATCAGTCTATTCCTTCCATTATATGCCTCGGAGCAAATAGCCATGAAAAGACGAAAAGCAAGTTCACTTGACCTCTTGATACCCTTATTATGAATGTATGGAATCCCAGATAAAAATCCTCTTAATCAATAATTTGATTGCAGGAATTATTTGTGCACTTCAAGAACAGAAATAAAGAACTTTTAAATAGTTTTCCATTTAAATACCAAATAATAAATACTATCGACGAAAAAAAACCATAGAAGATCATTTACAATTTTCTTTAATCACGCCGCTCATTGGAACATTTTGAATTGTATATCAATGGGATCTGGTTGCACTCATGACCGATTCTTCCCGGGAGATTACGAAAATGAGTTCCTTTTAAAACTAAATATTCGTCCTTTGACGCTCTACGTTCACAATCTAAGTTTGATCGCTACCAAACTCTTTGAAATTTTAACGTTTTATTCAAACGGGGGTTAATTTCTACGGGTCAAGTTTGGTAATGAAATTAGAGCTGAGGGAGGTGGGTTTAGAGGGTAAATTTTGAAAATTTGAATTTCTGTTATTATCCGTCGGATCGAAAAATTGTATAGAACCAATCGAATTGAACAATGTATTATCTATATGTTTTGATCGATTAATGTTTTCATAAATTCAATTTTAACTACGGTATTTGTATTTATTTTGGTTTTCAGCGTTCAGTAAACCCCCATTCCTACTCATGCCTTATTAACGATGAGCTATTATAACGTCAACAAGTTTCATCAAGTCTTGAATACCAACACATTGTTTTCAACAGATCTTTACAAGATCAAATGCGTCCAAATACTTTACTTCAATTCATAGTTTATTTTTTTAACTTGAAGAAGTTTATTCGATTTATCAATTCTTTGTTCATTGTTTCACTACAACTAATGATCATATTCGAAAATGGCTGAAATCGGATCTGATATGAGGGAGGGGGGTTAGAGGGAGAGGGAATTCGAAAATTCAAAATATCTCCATTAGTATGGTTCGGGTAATAAAATTGGAGTTACTAAACTCGTTAAACTAGTGAGGCCTTATATTTCTAGTTCTACACATTTATTTGAAACTCAAATATTAAGGGGGTTATTCATACTTTCTTGTATTCGGCCTTCAGTAACCCCCAGTTCTACTCACGGGAACTTTATTTAGAAATAGAGAGTATACAACCAAATGAGATTAGTAATGTATCGGACCAGCACGTGGGAAATCTGCTTAGTTTAAGCAGCTCTTGCGTAAAGTTCTTTTCTTGTTTCAGTGTTGCTGAGGACTTCTCTGAACGAAAGTTTTATGGCATGCTGTTTGAATGGATACATTTTGAAGCGCGACGGAGTAAGTTAAAATTTTTGAAAAATCTCAATATCAAATATCCCAATAATTGTTTTTTTTTCCTTAATGAGAAATCGGCAGTGTCCAGTCACATGAATATTAACAGTTCCAAATAACGTTAGATGACCTATTCGCAAAATACAAATATGTTATAAAATAGTCAGAAATTATTATTACAATAAATAAATACAGCAGCTGTTGTCTTTGGAGAAAGCGGTCATTCATTCTAAAAGTATTTTTTTAAAGTCATGGCGTTGCCGGGGAATTATTCATAGGGAAATGAAGCTCTGAATGAAATGACATGGCAATCATGTCACTATGAGTTCCTGCAGCTCAGCCCACATCCTTATTACGACTGACTAACTTAAAAGTCTTAGATTTATTGTATATATATATATAAACATGTATTGTATGTAACTTTGCATGTGAGCTCCTCTCCATAATAAACATTTGTAAATACTACTATTTATATTACTTCGTAGGTTTCAATTGAACGCTAATTTGCTTAGTTATAATAATATATAACATTAGCAAATAATGGTACTTTTATAAAAACTTGAGTTAACTAAACAAAAATCTGATAGCAAACATTATTATAGAACCATAGATAAAATATAAAAGTACCACAGATTATCAATGAAATGTTCTACAATATACAGTCCCAAATAAAAAAACCCACCCCACACATCTTACTTTAATAATATTCTATTAAATCAATGAACTCCTTATTCCATGTTCAAATACCACAAGCTATTTTCATCGGACCATTTATTTATGAGAAAAATGGGAAAATGTGATTTTTGAAATCATCTCTAAGGCCACAATTTTTTATTTGATTTTTACCAAGCTGCAGTATTTGACCAACTCTTGTAAAACTAAATTCCGAGTTATCAATCAATGGATGAGATTGAATGGGCTTGAAGAGGGGTGAAATGCAAAATTGTAAATTTCTTTATACAAATATGTGAATAATGTTGTAATAAACATTTCCCTACAATTGTTGTTCAATCCATTTTTCTTGAACTGAATTATTAGTGGACTTATTTATATTCCGAGCTATATCCGATATTCACACCTAATCTAATTCTTTAGATTTTCACTTTTAGCTGTTATTTCACTAACACTTATTTTCAGGAACTTTATATATCACATCTCATGAGTCTTCAATGGAAAAATAGAGAATAGAATTTCAGGTGACTTCATCTCTCTGTATTTAAGCACGTTGGATATCTGCTTAGTTTGTGCACTCACTGCTGATAAACGGGCTCTCAAAACATGATCGACCTTTGTAAAGTATTCATAGTGTCGGAAATATCCCTAGACATTCATAAATAATGGTAATGGCATCAATATGCTTTAACATGCATACTCAAGCCACGAGACTTATCAAACGTACTGTAATTCTAGTAGTCCGCGGCATAAAGTATATGCAAAGCCTATTATCAGGAAGGAGACAATAGTCGACCATCACAAGTTTGAATTCGATGTGCATTAATTATGAACGACTGTTTAGGCGGGACCTTCGGCAAGTATAGTGTACTCTTTCTTGACCCAATTGTCAATACGTATTACGAAGACAATGACAGCGTACTGTTAGAAGTTTGACAGTTTATACAAGTTACAATATTCCTTATCAATCATTCCCATAGTCGGCTGTAAAAGTCCGTCACGCATGAGCTGCGTAAACTAAGAAGATTTCCCACGTGCTGGTTCGACACATTAGAAGACAAGAAAATACTAATTACTCGGCTAATATGACTTAAGAGAAAATGTAATGAACAACGATTGTAGAACACCAATAGCTTAACAAGACTAGCCCTATAACATATTTTAATCCGACTAATAGTAATGAAGAAATTTTGAATTTTTCACAATCCGCTCCTATCCCGGGTCCGATTTCAGCCATTAAGTAATATTATATTTAGCGTTGAATGAAAGAATTAAATATCGTGTATGGTATAAAATAAAGGAACATTTTCGAGGTAAGAACGTAAAATCTTACATCATAACACAATGAATTTGTAGTACCGCACACAGTAAAAGTTCAATGAAAACAATATTTGATATTTAAGCTTGGAATAAAGTAGTTTATGATATAACCTTTTATTGTTATTATTACCTGAATAGGAGTAGGGGCTTACTGAAGGCTGAAAACAAAAATATCTAATTTGGAATCTCTGTTAATATTCAGCATTGAAAAAGTATGTATATAACAATATTTATAGGTAATTACATTTGCGGAAAGATTGATTCTATACGATGTTTGATAAGACTCATAATAACGGATATATTTCGATTTTTCAAAATTCTCCACCTCTAACCCCCCCCCCCACCAGATAATTTTAATAAAATATATGTCTTTTAATCCTCTAGTAATTTTTATTTGACCATTATAAAACATATTTAAACGGTCTGTGTTAAAGTAAAGTCCGTCACGCAGGGGCTGCGTAAACTAAGCAGATTTCCCACTTGAAGTTTTACAATAAAGAAATTTCACGAGAGCCAAACAAGCAAGGAAACGGTCGAACTAGCTTTTGGCGGGAAAGTAACTCTCGTCCGTTAGGCTCCGAGATTAAATTAAAAACAATTCAATCTCAAAAAAACAACAAGAACACAAAGCATGGACTTACCTTTAATGATAGCAGCGCTCTGAACACTTATTACACCAACACTAAATAGTACCACAGAATATCTATTATTTGTAAGACTTAATACTGCAGTGAATATTAAGTAAACAAATAAAGGGCAAGTCAAATGGTAAGAACCTTCCTGATAGCAAACAGTCTGAGTTGTAAACAATCAGGTTAGCCAGCTTTTACCGGAAATAAAAGCAATTACGGAAATATATTTGAATATAAGTTATAAATTTTATTCATAACTATTTATTATATCTAGTACTGTAATCAATAATAAACCAGAATAATTTTTATCACAACCATTCCAAATTTAGGAATCCGGGAAGAAAATAGAAATGGGGGGGGGGACAAAATACGATTCAGACGGTTATGAGATTTTCACATGATTAAGGAACAAACAGGTTAGCCAGCGAAGATTTACAATAGATAAATATACATACAGGTAACACTTCCGTGAATATTAGTGAATAATTACAAACGGCAATGAGAAATCTTTCAGTGAATTTACAATATAAGTTAATAGTCCCTACAACGTAATACGGCTGGATTGTAAACAAACAGGTTAGCCAACCTTGTAGCGCAGTATCGATAGATAGACCGGAAAAACAAACAATTAAAGAAATATATCTGAATATAAAATATTAATTTTATTGGAAACTATTTACTATAGTTAGTGGAGTAATTTGAAATGAATCAAAATAATTTCTATCTCAATCACTCAGATTTTTGTAGTCCAAGAAAAAAAAAGGGGGGGAACAGAACGTATTTGTTTGTACCTCGTAAAATAAAGCTTTGTTGAAAAAAATATTTTGTATTTAACCTAATAATGAGGTAGTTCATGAGATATCAGCTTATTATTAATATGCCCCTAGTAGGAGTGGGGGTTTACTGAAAGCGGAACTCATTACAAAAAATACAAATATCTCGGTTAATACTCATTATACGGAAAATATGTATAGAACAATATTTATAGTAAATGTAATTTGCAATAAGATTGATTCTATACAACTTTTCGATCCGACGTATAGTAACGGAGATATTTCGATTTTTCGAAAATCCTCCCCTCTAAACCCCCCCTCCCACTGGTCCGATTTCAGTTGTTAACGAACTTGATCTTTCTTTTTACATAAAACGACTAAATTTCGAGTTTCGTAACGATCAAACAAAAATTGCGACCGCTAGAGCGGTAACAGACAAATATATATATATATATATATATATATATATATATATATATATATATACAGTTTTGAACGGACCTCATTTTAGTCATCTACTAAGTAGGATCGATGGACATTTGAAGAAAAATGTCGAAAATTCCGTCATGAGTACAACCTCAATAGCTGATTTCCCCTAAGGGAAATCTGCTAAAAAGGATCAGAAATCAGATTAGAAAATACCTGTTCAGGGAAGAGGGAAAATGTTGTACATCACCATCATTATACTTAAGGGTATATTATTATGCCTATCTGATGTCCCTCCAGTGATTGAATTGTTGGCTTTGAATATATATATATATATATATATATATATATATATATATATATATATATATAGATATATCAATGTCTTTTGTACAATTGCGTTTTGAGTTTTCGCAGTTTGTGTTTCTGGTTTAATTGATAATTTTCTTTATGTGTTAGGCTTTTCGTGTACAATTTATCCATTCCCTGGCAGAAATATATAAAAATATCTTGACGTATGTGAGAAATCTTGAAATGGCAGTTTACCGTAAAAGGTATACGAAGGTACCATGCAGGTGTCGCGTTGTGCCTGTATTATATCACAATATTCCATGATTACATCCGACCGTATTATGCAACAAGAAATAAAGGAACAGTGAGGATGACATGCAACCACGAATGGGAATAATAGTTGATTATTACAAGCTCTTCTTAGGGTTAATTGGTCAATTCTCTTCTTCTTAGAGGATATTATGTGTGAATACACTGATCTAATTGAAATATAACTTAATTATACTACAATTTAACCGATTAGCTTGTGAAAGTAGATAATTATAAGTTTCTATTCTTCTATTGCTTCAGTAGATTCTATATTGCGTCGATATCCCAAATTAATTGTATCTATGTTCAAGAATGGTAGCGGCGCTCAAGTCTCAGGTTTCTTTTTTGTGCATTTACTGAGTTTTACGTCTCCACAAAAACCCAACATCAGGAGATTTTCAATCTCTGGCGTAAAAGCGAAAACGTAACAGAACGTAAGCCTACATAAGAAACGTACTGTATAAGCTAAACCCAATTGATTTTTTTTTTGAGTAGAAGGACTCACCTCTTCGCTTAAAGGATGAGCAATTAAGTTATGTTTATTTATTTATACAACACTTCAAAGGAGTTTTGTGCAGATTTTGTTTCAGAAAGATCAGCTATTGAGGTTACGGAAAATTTTCAAAATATTTCACATATCTAGCACCTTATTGTATATACCTAGCTCTTGACTAATCTGTGTCTGAGTATGTGGCATGCATAGGCCACATTTTTAGCAAATTTCCCTCATGACGCGATTTTCGAAAAATGAATTCAAATGTCCATCGATAATACCCAAGAGATGACGAAATGTGAGGTCCGTTCAAAATGTTGTATGCTTGGTTGCAGAGACAAGTTTGTTATGAATCAACGAAAAGAAAGTTGTGAATAAACATTTGTGTAAAAGAGATATAATCGACCATCTATGTGTTCTATTGTTATTATCAGAACATAAATATCAGTTCTACCTCAGTGTATTTAATATGTATACTTACACCTCAAAACACAATAATCTTCCTTAAAATAGTAGCAATTCATTACTGGAATGTACAAATATTAGAAGCTCACATTAGAATGGAGCCATTACTGTAACAATTCTTTTAAATGCTACGTGTTGTAGATGGGAGCTGGAGGTAGGTCGGATGTGAATCAGCTGAGCCCACTTCCTCTCCAGGCCTTCATATCGATCTGCTCTGCTTACACCTGCCTCTATGCCTATCTCTTTGGCCAAATCCTAAATATAAACCTATTATCCACAATTATGAAAATTATATATAGCTAGCACTGTGGAATATAAGTTTTGCCTTCTTTCAGTTGAACTATTTATAGTTTTTCTTTTATTTTTATTTATCTTTTTCTTTTTTTTTTCTTTGTTGTTTTATTTTTATTTTATATTTTTTCCTCATGTTATAAATATACTAACAATTTATATTTAGTTTTGTCCATTCTATTTATTTTGTACATTTGTAAAAGTTAGCTGTGTAAAAATTTTAATATTTATTTAATCTTGTAAAACTATATTCTAACATGTTAAAATATGAATCGCCATTGTAGCAACATGGTCCTATTTATTTTGTACTTTTGTAACATTTAGCTTTGAAAAAATGTTAATATTTATTTAATTTTGTAAAATTATATTCAAACATGTTAATAGATGAATCGTCATTGTAGCGGAATCTCAAATAAAAAAAATAAAAAATCCTATTCCACGGCCTTCCAGGGCTTCACCCTGCTTTGGTACTGATCTAGTTCCTATTCATGGAGTTTCGTCTAGAAGTGGAAAATCGCATATGAGTGGGAATTTACTCAAGGCTGAACACGCAAAAATACAAATAACTCCTTTAATGATTGAGTTATAGTACGTTGTTGGGTCTTACATTACCAACAATATTGATCCCGTAAACATTTATGATACAACGCATGATAAAAACTCCACCACTCAGGGGCTGCGTAAACAAAGCAGATTTCCCACTTGCTGCTTTCTGACTGGAGAATGAAGGAATACCTCTCTAATTACTTGAGTTACGAAAAAGTGAATCGAACAAGAATTGTAGACCATCAAAACAAGATTAATTCTACATCATTTTACAACCCAACTCATAATAAAACAGGTATTTTGGAATCTCCTCTCCCCTTAAAATCCTTAAAAATTTGTGTGTATCTCGCATAATAAAGGTCTCATGAAAACAATATTTAGTATTTAAGCTTAGAATAAAGCTATCATGTTATAATAGCTTATTGTTATTAGGACATGAGTAGGATTGGTGGTTCACTGAAGGCCGAAAACTAAAAACTCCAAATATCTCGGTTAATATTAGTCTAAGAGAAGATGTGTGTATATCAGCATTTATAGACAATTATATTTACACTAAGATAAATTCTATATAGTTTTTCGATCTGAGGTATAATAAGGGGGAAATTTCGAAATGTTATTGTTTCAAAACTATTACAAATAAAATGAAAAGAACGAAATGCGTTGGTGAGTGAAGGAACAGTCAAATTTTTGAAATTAGTCATTTTATGAACAAGACATTTGGAATTCGAAAGCTTTTCGTCAAAAATAATTAACTTTTCATAAATACTTCTTTGAATATTAGCTAGAATGTCTAAATGGATATCAAATCAGACAATGTATAAATTTCGAAGGGAAAAGATATTAAATAAGTCTAGTGTCACAAATCTTTATAAATAAGGTAGTTCTTATTTTCTAGGACCTATGCATGAGTGAATATTATAACCCCAATTCCACCATATTGGCTCGATAAACTATCGATATCCATCATAACGGGTATGTTGGATCCCCAGCCAGCGATTAGAGGGAGTAGCCATTTTTCAAGGGAAACCAAGCCGGGAAGGCGGAAGGAGGACTATTGTCTTCCGTTAGGCCCGAATCATGAGATCCCGGAGAAATGATGAATCCCCTGGCAATTCTCTCTGCCCCAGAAACTCCGCAGATAGACCTTGCAGGATTAAGTCGTTCCTGTTTCCCTCCTGGAGACCTACCTGACTGAAATGCGTAGAGAAAAGCCAGCGTTCTGCTATTTAAATTGGGCAAGTAATACGCAAAGATTATGTTTTTCCTTTGCTTATTCGGCACAAGGATAATTTCTTTTTGGTTCGAAAGTTCCATTTCCAGGTGTAATCATTTCTGGTTAATAATTCCTTGGCCAGATTTCATGATCGTAAATAATCTTCTGGAATCCTCTGGAAAGTTTTGAAGTTCATCCCTCAACAAGGATCACACATTTTAATTAAATACTTAAAGCAGTGAAGCTTTATTTATATAGGTCATCTTATTTGAGGACAGATGTTGCATCAAAACTAAAAATTAAAAATAATTCAGAAAGTAGTGTGCAATTAAAAGAAATGCCATAAACCATCAAAGCAAAGGTTAATTAGTCTCAATGTCTCTTTGATAATATTTAAGTAACACCTATGCCTAGTGTTACATTTTCATTTAGGCGAGAATAGAGTTCTTAAACATGTCTTAAGAATCTCTGAAGAGACCCCCCTCCCCCCAGTTTCTTGAGAAGAGGTAGGCTCTTAAGAAACATTAGTTGTTTCTTTTCTCAAAAAGATAGTTTTATTAATAAATCCAGCATGCCATCATCGGTTGGAAGTTACTTTTAATTGATTGGTTTGAAACTGAAACTAAGAGTCAAAATTGAAAGCAGATTATTTATGAAAAATTCAAGTATATGTCACCACTTAGTATGCTCGTAGTTCCATCGCATCACTTGACGAAGACACCGAACGGATGTAAATATATTACCACAAGGAGGTAGATGGGAGTTGAACCTTGTCTCTATAACGTTTGTAGACTCATGCCTAGAACTGAATTCAACATATTTACTACGGTATGACACAAATGGAACAAAAATAAACGTTAACGAAACTATTTTAATACGTTTTTTAACTTAAATTATTTCTTTTCAATATCCTTTTTATTTTTTGTGCCAAAGACTATAAAATATAATGACCAGTTGCAGTGAAAAATTATCTAATTATGATAGATGTAGTATATGTTCTTATAAATAACCTCAAAGGTTTATGTAATTGTGAGGTTATCAGTTTTAAGGACATTTTAATGAATGAGCCATCATAATCATAACCATAATCATACCCGTCCAAGTTACAGTCATTGCACAAGATTACGAAGATATCAAAAACTGATCGTGTTAACTATATTAAAAGCTTTCGAAATATTATGTCCAAGTTTAAATAGAATACGAATACATAGGCAAATATATGTAATTACGATAAACGATATTAAGATAAAATTAACGCAAACCAATCTAGAAGAATACTATTCGTAACGTTAAACTTTTCTGTACCGTTAAAATATCACCAGACTTTTGTAACTAAAATGTAGTGTTAATGCTTCTACCGTGTTAACGTGCCATTAACTTTTATTTTAATAAGCTAATCTATTTACTTGTAATTTTAATATATTGTAAAAATAGAATAACATTTGAATGGTCACACATAATGATTCCATGAACACACTCCAGCTTTGCCTACAAGCCATCTCGTCAATTGAAATACTAATTTTCGCAATTGCTTAATATGTCTTCAGTGAAGTCAGCATTTCCAATTTTACCGCTGACGTAATATTTAAAAATTTTCTTTAAATTCCACCAATCTTATCCACTTAATGACAAAATGAAGTTCATTTTAGGTAATATGTTTATATATATTGACCTCATGCAGAAGTAATTTCAGTTAATGCGATAGCAACCGAAATCATTATATGTACGTTATTCGGCAAATGCTCCATATTTAAATATTATGTATATAATTAATGATTTATTTATTCACGCAACAACTAAAACTAAAAATGAAAAGCCCAAAATCGTCAGTAATTGTGTAAGCACTGAAATAAGATGTCTGTTTCGATTTGTTTTATTTTTTTGGTACCTTTAGCATTAACTGAGTTAGTATATTTTTACCTTTTAGCCATTAGTAAACAACCACTATTACATAGCTGATGTTTACAATAAAGGAATATATAACAAAATGTTTATTTATAGAAAACTCACCTCGTGTTTTCTAAATAGAGCCTTTACTAAGAGAGGACAAACGGAATTGAAGTGTCTGGTCTTTGTATCTGTGATATGTATAGCATGCAAGCGGGAATTCTGGATGGGAAAAGATACACATCATTTATAAACTGGCCGATACCCGCCTATCCCTCCCAATCTATAAAGTCGCTATTAGTAGCTGGAGTATGTTCCCACGAGGAGTCACAGGTCGCTGGATAGGATAACTGGGATAATTAGGCAGGGCAGCAATGTTTTTGTAGTTCAGGAGGATGTCCGCAACCCCTGGGTTGCTAAGGCTATCACATGTCTTATTAGGGCTTAGAACAGTGTGTCTCATAACATTTGGGGTACCTTCTGGGGCAGGTGAGGTCGTAGGTTCACGCGATGGGCATGAAAGGAAGGCTGACTGAATCACATTTTCGTCGGGCAGATGCAAAGTAAAAAAAAAGATTTCTTAGTGTTGGCATGACGAGCTGAATAGGCATACCTTCCCCCAACTTATTGTCTACAGTTGGTTTAAGTAAAAAGGTGTTGTGGGATTAACTACCTCTTTTAGGGTTTGGGACTAGCAGAAAATGTAGTACTAACGCATTCAGGAGCAATACCGCATCTCTGGTTCAAGCCGAATTAATTGTCTTCTGACTGAAGTTCTCTCTTAGAATCTCTTAGTTAGAAATGTCCAATAATTAAATATTGGCCTTTTATGCTGAAGTATTTATATACCACCATTAAAGTCTCTTCAATATATGATTCAAGATTTAGTCTTTGCAGTCATAGTGAAGTTATTTACTTTATGTTAGCTTGAATAAAGTGCAATTTAAAACAGATTTACTCGGATCAGCAATAACCTCGAATAAACGTCAATCATAATAATAGAGTCGTTTTTTTTTATTATTTTAAATTAAGCACTTTTTGTTAATAAATAGAAATTTAGTTCTCTTAATATTAAATTAATTTGTTTTTTTAAAGGCTACTACTCCGACAAAGAAAAAGGAAATCCAAGAGTAAATTTGTGTATTAAATTATAGATAAGATTGGATGAATTTTGAAGCTATAAATATATGCACTCCAAACAAGTGTCATTGATAGTAGCCAAAAGTAAACGTTAATAATAATATTTATTGAAGTACACTTTTTGCTACTGACGCTATTCGGGACTAGCTGCTTACAAGTTAATATTATTTTCTGGCGAGAATACATTCTCAATCAAAGCCGTCGGGACTGTCGATGTTGATTACAAAGTACATGTTCAATAAATGTAGACTCTCTCTAATTGGTGGAGAGCAAATTTATTAATACTTAACGATCATGGTAGAGTCTTGTGGTGTACTCATTAAATAAAATTCATAGCCCTTCCCTGTTTAGAAAAGTGTAATCACCTGTAAGTGTAAGATTAGCCAAAATAGCGAAAAGTTGATCTTAATTAGAAACATTTACTTTACTTTTGTGTTATTGGTTGGGGTTTTGGAAGAGCCGACACAGTTTATTTAGTGTCGGGCTCTGTAAATATTATTCCCATATTTAGTGTATTGAGAAAACAGTTGATAGCCCGTCCCAAATAGGCACGCTTGTATCATGTGTTGATTAATATTCTAAAATTTAAAAAAAAAATATTTGTTTTTTTCTCTACATTTGATTAATTTTATTGCCGGATATCATAATTAATATTCAGGAAAAACAAATGTTTTGATAAGGAACGGCCTAGCTTGAAATCATAATTTAATAATAGATTTTTTTTTTTCATAACATCAATATCTGAAGTAATTAGCTACCTTATAATCCTTAATCCTTTAGCCTTATAAGTTAAGTTACATGCCGACTAATTTTTCCAAATCATTAAAGCAGATATATAAAAATTAAAGCAGTACCAATATATTTTTTTGGTTGCGTGAAGAGTAATTCGATGTTGATGACCATTGTTTTAATATTAAAATTTATTTTTATTAACAATTCTGTAGTCAGGTGGTTTCACTGTTTTTAAATAAAAACCAGTGCAAGAATCATTTCATATCGCGAAATGTGCACTTATACCTCTATCATATGTTAAGTTTATCTCACGTTACATTCATAAATACATACATGGGACGAACTCTAATAAATTTTATTTTTCTGGAATAAAGAATAACAACTATAACACAACTACGATTTTCATGAATGCTCATTATTTGTTACAGAACTGGGAGTGACAGAATAATACTAGATAAGATATAAATTTGATAACAATACCATGTAAAAACATGGTTCTGGAAATAAACAGGTACGTTATTTCTTCTCTTTTTTTTTAAATTTTTATTATTTCCACATTTCACTAATATTATTATCACAATATAAAAAACTCTACTCTCTAACGCCATATCCCGGTAGATACATGGTAAGGTTGAAGAGTTATAAAATAAAAAATGTTTTACTGTTTGTAACGGAGAGTGTAAAAATCAGAGAGCTCTAAGATCTGCCTCGATATTGCGCAAAATTACTGAATGAGTATTTATAAAATGCGTCTTTTAATTTACCAGTATACTTTCTTGTTTGCGTATATTTTTAATTTTTAATGGAGGATGGGACTGTTCTGGAGTATAAAGCTCTAAAATGCTGGCGATTAAACATTCCTGAGGTAAGAATTAAACATTCTATGAAATATATCAGAGCAAAACTAATATTTCATTCGTTTTAAGAAGTGGTATTCGTCGAATGAGTTTTAGAGCTCTTTGATTTTGACATCAATATCTTGACGTTTATTCATGTCAGACGAACTTGTTTTTCATATTCATTATAACTGTTCTGTATGCAGGGCCGGCTCAAGGCAAAATACTGACCCGGGCAAACAACCGTTTTGTCGCCCCCCCCCCTAAAAAAGGGGGGTCCGGGGGCCCTCCCCCGGAAATTTGTTCAAAATAGGGTTTAGAATACTGAGTTTTGAGGCATCTTAAGTGGTAGTTATCAATCAAAATATTGTCATATTTTCAAGTGAAAAGATAAGATGACTGAAAAAGTATGTAGGCCATCACCTTTTTGCATACATTATAGTAGGCTATACTTAATACATTGTGTGTTTTTGAGTTAGCTTATATTAAAAAAGTTTATAAAAGAAATTTACGCAAGAGAATACAAAATATTAACTTTATAAAATCGAAAACGAAATTTTTCACTACTTGGGCGTTTGGTCGCCCCCCTGGCTGCGTCGCCCCGGGCAGTCGCCCGGGTTGCCCGGCCCTTAAGCCCCCCCTGTCTGTATGTCCTAAAGGTATGAGTGAAACTGTTTAATAGAATAGATTAGAAGCCAGCGATTGACCATATTCATTGAATATATTTTTCAATAAACACGATAAAGATTTTATGAAGTTTATACAGATGATAGGAGTGGATGTGCCAAAAATAATAATAATTCAATTTTAATTTTACATATATCTGCTGAATCAAAGAAGTGACAAAATGAGTTTAAATTTATATAATTTTCATTTATTTTAGTTAAACATATATACCTGTATATATATATATATATATATAGGTATATAGTGTTTTAACAATAATTACATAAATGGAATATGATCATCGTGTAAATGGAAAATATATTTAAATATATCTACATTTTACTGTACAATTTTGGGAAGATTAAGAGTTCAAAACTGTTAAATGACGATTCGCCCATAGGTAATAGTAGCGACTAACATCTAGTTAACTGTTTACTGGTTATTAGTTCCCCATCGCTTAAGGCTTGATTACTTATTTTATTTCGTTGGCGATTCGTATTCATTATAAATTGAGGAATAATTAATGAGAATTAAAAGTTTTAAAATGACGTACATACTTTTTGCTGATATGTTTATCATAATTTGCTCCTTGCTGTAATATATATATATATATATATATATATATATTGTGTGTGAGTGTGCGTGTGCTAAATTTGAAATTTAGTTTTTCGCCATAGACCTAATTTATACGTTAAATTTTGTCGGATAATGATTTTTTTGTAGGTATGTAAATATGTTGTTAATGTATTGGCTGTCTTCTGTTGGTAGTTCATGTGGGTCCAGGGGAAGTGCTATGTCGTTTTCGGTATTCTCTCAGTATATCTTTGTATCGTCAATTCAACGTTACAAGTTGAGCAAATGGGTCTTTCTGTCTGTCTTTGCTATTAAGTATGAGTATGTTAATTTAGTGTTCCTGAATCTGAGTGTCAAAATTCTGCTCTTTCTTGAATTTCTGAAACGTGATGACCAAACGCAAATAGTGTTCATAATAGTTCGTAGTATGTTGTCAGTACTCGTGTTAGTCCTGCTGGGTATTTTGTTTGCCTTGAAATGTCTTGAAGTAGTAAGCTTTTTTTGTACAAAATGTTGTGTGTCAGCAGCTTTTTTTACCTCTAGTCCGCAAAAAAAGGAGATTACTAAGTAAATAGAAGTTGCTACAATTCCCGGTTAGTTAGAAGGAAATATAGTATTACTGACCTCTGCTATGATGAGTGATATCCTGTACTGATAGCAGGTATGAGTAGATAAGAGAACAGCTGGGACGAGACACTGTCACTAGAGAAGGCGCGAACTCTCCGTATCACTAGAGACTAGAGCGGCACAGAACCTCCGCTCTGCTAGGGGGAGGGCTGTACTGCCGTTCTGGGGCTGGCTGTCTGAAGGGTGGGGGTGCCCCTCCCCTCACTCGCCCCCTTAGAGGTAGTTGGTAGGTAACTTTTAGCAGATTTCCCTCTTCCTCCTTCCAAAGGGAAAACAGTTATTTAGGACTTTCTCATGACGAAAGTTTAGAAAAATGTCCATCAATCCTACCAACGAGATGACGAGAATCAGGTCCATTCATAATTTCACACACACACATATATAGGCTTCATCAATAATTACTTTAAGGTTGCCAAATAGATTGTATCTATATGCGAGATTGAAGCTGTGTTGGGCTTTACGTGAATTGTGATCGTTGTTTTGTGGGCTGAGTATTACTAGCGCCGTGTCGGCGTTGAACGTTTTGGCAGATTTTCCGGTTGCACTCATGATGGGAGTTTCGAAAAATTTCCTTAAATGTCCATCTATCCTACCCAGGAGATGACGAAAACGCGGTCCGTCCAAAACTATATATATAAACACACACACACACACATTCTGCAAATCTAGTGATCACAATTTTTGTTTGATCGTTACCAAACTCGATATTTAAACGCTTTGTGAAAAGCTAAAGGTCAAGTTCTTTAGTGGTTCAGGCCAACGGTAGAGGGAAAGGGGGCTTAGAGGAGAGCACTAATTTAAAGTCGAAATACATCTGGTTTTATGAGTCGGGTCAAAAGATTGTATAGAACTAGTATTATTGCATATTTAAATACATACCAATGTTGTTATATACATTTTTCTCTATCTTGAATATTTACCCCTCATTTTTAAACATCGCATGCTAACAATAAGCCAATGTACCATGAAATGTATAATTGCCAGCTTAAACACCTAATATTGTTTTCAACGGACCTGATCCGTACATCTAATATGAGATACACGCGATGTGCGGTGACATCATTAATTAAGATTTTGCTGTCTTGCCTCAAAAACGTTTATTTCATCGATAACATACTCGATATTTTGTCAGTATAGATCATGCTAGTTATCCGTTGAGATTGGACGAGGAAGGGTTTAGGGGAGGGATATCGATAATTTAAAATACCTCCCTTACCATGAGTCAGATCAAAAAATATAGTAGACCCAATCTTCTTGTACTATTGATGCTCTAAATTATTCTTCTATACGTTGTTTTGTAACTCAAAATATTAAGGGATTTGCTAGCACTTACTTGTTTTCAGCCTTCATTAAATCCCTACTTCTACTCATTGGATTGTTATTTAGAAATAGAGAACATATGTTGAAACGAGATCATCAGTGTAACATGTCAGAACGTAGGAAACCTGATCAGTTTACGGAGCCCTACTTGACGGAGTTTTAGCAGATTTCCCTAATGGGAGCTGTTGATGTAGTGTTCATCACGCGATTTTTGAAACATTTCCACAAATGTCCATCAATTCTTCCTAGGAGATGACGAAAATGAGGTCCGTTCAATATATACATATATATATATATATATATATATATATATATATATATATATATATATATGTGTTTGTGTGTTACTATTATCGACATTTAAAGATTTTGTGTAAATGAAATATCAAGTCCGTTAACAGCTTAAATAAGATTAGTGTGAGAGGGGGGGGGTTATGAGGGGGAATTTTCAAAAATTAAAAATATTGAAAATTTGTATAGGATCAACCATATTGCACATTTAATTTCAAATAAATGTTGTTATTTACATGTTTCTCTATTATGAATATCAATCTAGACTATTGTTATTTTTTTCATTTACAGCATTCAGTAAATTCCCACTTTTAATTATCGCACGTAAATAATAAGCCAATTTATTATGAAAGGTTTTATTCCATGCTTAAATATCAAATTGATTTCAGCGGACCTTAATAATTTCAGATGCATACAAATGCAACTCTATATTCAAACGTTTCATTCAACACCGTTTCAGTTAATGACTGCAATTGGAAGAGCCAATGGAGGGGGATATTGGTGGGTTCGGTAGGTGAACTAGGAAATACAAAATATTACAGTTGATATCTGTCGGATCTAAAGCCAATCTTCATGAACTATTGATGCTCTATAATTGTTATTATATAAATTTAACTCAAATATTAATCGAGTTATTTGCACATCGAATAATTATATTCACCGTAGTTTGGCTTAAAAATAGAGAATATATAGTGAGATGGCAATGCGAGTGTGTCATTCTAGCATATAGGAAATCTGCTTAGTTTACGCAGCCCCAGCGTGAAGGACTTTTTTTTGTTTTTTTTTTTTGGGAATCCTTCCGAATGTACCTGCAAGTCTTCCGTCCATAAGCATAGAAATCACACAATCTCTATGTTTTGGATCCCCTTTGATAGAAATTCTCCAAATGACTTTCTGGTACTTTTATTAAATAAAGTAAACATAATGTCTGGTTGCATCAGTATGAATTTCCAATGCATCAGTTCGAGAAATGTCATAAAGCTTTAATTTAACAATAAATATGCTATACAAATGTTTTCTATGCTAGTACATAGGAAACATTTTAAGTTTAATTATCCCCCCTCTCAGCCTTAGTCAATTTTTATTCGGAGGAGGTTCACAACTAGGCATGAAAATAATCCTAAATGTGTCATTTTAGTATTCTAGCCGTTATTGTGTTACGCGAGATAAGAACATAAGTAGAGATGTCACTCGAAATAAGTCAAAATGGGCTCAGGGAGGATCAAAAGGGATGGTTCAGTTGAAATCTAAAAACCTACACATTATTTGCTTTACATCCTACTAGTAGTAAAAACCCCAAATAAATTTTTTAAGCTTGAGATATAACAAATGCACTGATTTTTGGATATATATTAATTAATCTGTACAACTGAAACGAAACTCATGGATTGGTCTAGGCATTGTGTTTGGGTTTCGAGGCTGGTTGGAAGAAGAGTTGGACTAAAAACAGCTAGGAGGAGGCACGATTGTTTCTGGACGACTGAGAAGGAAAATCGGTGTAATTGACAGGAGGAGTTGCCAAGGTTACGGTCTGCCTGCTCGTAGCCAGTAATGGATGGTGCTTGTTCTAACAGACCAAACACTACTTCATGATCTGTATTACCTTCTATCTGATAAATGTTGTCCTTCAACAATGCTCCCAAAGGCAGGGTCTGTACGTGGCTACATCTAACACAACTCTGGGCTTAAGGGAGTTGTAGCCTTCAGTAAACCCCACTCCTACTCCAGAAATTTTCAATTTGCAATATACCTTATATGTATTCAACTTATAGTTCTTAAAGGCCTTTAGCCACCTCCGAGCGAGACTCAAGAGATTCTTGATCAGTGTTACGTAGAGATTATTCAACTCAACCTACAAGCCCTGTGAATTATTTAACAAGATTTAAAATTCAAGACAATGACAAATGTATTTGCGACTCACAGACAACACAAACATTTTTACATATACTTTATGGCTGTTCATCATTTAATCCAAATAGATAATTTAATAATGAACATAATTTTAAATGGAGGTAATTGGCCAGAACCACCTCATATTATATGTAATAAGTATAATAAATAACTTATAAAGTTTAGATATGAATGTAGCAATAGTACATTAGAACGTAAAGTTGATTATGAGAAATGGGAATCATAATTCAATATATTTACCATACAAAGACTCCCAAATTAAACATCGGTTGAGTTTAACTTTAATTGATTTGTTTTTATTTTATATTTCATTTATTTTTCATTTCATTTATTTATTTAATTTGTAATTATCTTACTTATTTTAATATTTTATTCTATTATAATTTTTATTTTTTTATATATTATATTTGATTAGATAGTTGATTAACGTTTATATATTATAAAATAAAAATGTATTTAAACATAATCATACATGTAATATGCCATGAGGCAATGGAACATGTATTCAAATTAATAACTCCTCATAGGATTTCTATGAGGAGAAAAAAAACCAAAAAAAAAAAACCCTGTCAATATTAAATTACTAATCTTATTAGGTCCTCTCTAAGAAGAATGCAAAATAAAATGTGAGAAGACGTCACCTTTGAGACATTAGACAGTAGATGGGAAATCTGCTTACTTAACGAAGCCTCTGCTTGACGGCAGCGTTTTGTCTCTATTAGCAATTTAATTCAACGAATTGCTCATTTCATTCCTAATCTAAGTTTTTTTCCAAAGAAGACCCCGTTACACACGAGCTCAAATTGTGTTTGTTGAAGAAAGGCTTTTCCCAGCGAACCGACCATTTCTAAAATTATTCTTAGGGATTTCCTCGAATCTACACTCTGAAAAGGTCCAAAGACCCAAAAGCAGAGGAAACAATACTTGTCGTCTTTCAATAATTTTGACTTTCCCGCACTTGAATCTGCTAAACGGAAAACATACAGAGAAACGGTTGCGACATTGGGGATCGCCTTCACTCTCAAACATCAAGTTCGTGGTTGAACTGAATTTATGACTTCTCGATTTTGGTTGGCTCTTTAAAGTTGTCAGCTTAGCTTTCCTATACATCTACTGTTCAAAATGGGCATAGAGATGAGTCCGTATAAAGTTCCAGTTGTTATAAGGACTTACTAAGGAAGAAACATTGATTTTAAGATATTTTTTTATGTAAAACGCTTACATATCGAGTTTGGTAACGATTAAACAAAAATTGCGACCTCTTGAGCGGTAACAGACAAGTAATTGTGTATATATATATATATATATATATATATATATATATACAATTTTTAGCGGACCTCATTTTCGTCGTCCCCTAGGTAGGATCGATGAAAATGATTTGAGGAAATTTTTCCTAAATCGCGTACTACCTAAATAGCTGATTTCCCCTGAAGGAAATCTGCTTAAAAGTTTCTAACTACTTCTGAGCATTAAGTCGAATTATTTGAACAACTCAATAAAATATCGATAAATGCTCAAGGTTAAGTGAAGTATTTGCAACCTGTCCAGGTAAATACAGTTGAAACTGAAACTGAGAAGTAAATCCTCTACACCCCTTCAGAATTAATGTTAGGTATCAAGGATACACCCGAGTCCTTTAGGTTTACGAAAGTAAACAAGAATCTTTGAGAGGATTAAATAGAGCTAAGTCATCTATTAATGCCGACTGTAGATGGATTGTGGAGTGTGTAACTCGCCTCGCTCTTATTCCATTCAAGTTGATGACGTAATAGATTTGGCAAGAAACTCACGATTGACCCGAAGGTAAGGAGTGCTCCATATACGTCACTCATCCTGCTATTTAATAGCTTCTCTTCGGTTAGACAGTAAGATATATGCCAAAGTAAAAAAAAAAAATGCAACTTCTAATTACATTACTTCCAGCTAGATAAAGGGTAACAGTCATTAACTTATTCTGGGGTCTTCTTGTCCACTCAGATACAAAACCAAATATCATATTTTTCATTTTAAATGGAACATTCATAGGAAATCATTTACTTCGGTCTGCAACGACCTGAAGAAACGATGTGATGGGAAAATTTTCTGAATTATAATATTACTAAAAACGTTCTGTGATCTTATGAAGATTTGATGCCATAGTATGAGCTGAAAAATGAGAATATTTCATGGCCTATGTTCCGGTGCTATTGAGGTTGTACTGATGATGTGATTTTCAAAAAAATCATTCAAATGTCCATCGATCGTAGATGACTAAAAGGCCCCTTCAAATATTTTTATTTACAATCTTTGTCATATCGATTCTAATCTCGACATTTAAACGTTTTATGTATAAATGAAGATCAAGTTCGTTAACGACTCAATCGGACCAGTAGAAGGGGGAAATTTAAAAAATTCGAAATATCTCCGTTATTATGCGTTGGGTCAAAAGTTTGTATTGAATCTATCTCCCAATGTAATGGATGTTGTTAAGTGCGTTTTTTTCATTATCTTGATTTTTAACAGAAATATATTAATTTGTTTTGTTTTCGGCCTTCAGTAAACCCCCTACTCATGTCATAGTAACAATATGCTGTTATATTATGTATTATAGCAATTTTCACTGACGAGAAAGTATTTCTTTAAATTTTTCAAATCTTTTAGTCGGCAATATTCAGTGGACTCTTAAGTAATTCTTTTAGAATCATTATTCACCTTTCTGTCTAGTCCATGATTTAGTTAGTTATATTTTAGCAATGTGGAGGAAATCATTTCGTTTCTATACGAGTTCTCTTTGCCTCATAATTTTTAGTGTTAGCCAAAAGCAGATACTTGTGAATTACTTTCAAGTTCATAAGCCCGTAATATCTTCTTTTTAGGCTGGAGCAACTCACCAATGACTTCATCAATAACTACGTTAAGGTTGCTAAATAAATTGTTTCTACTTACGAGAGTCTAACCCGTTTTGGTTGTTGATTTTGAGGGTTAAGTATTACTAGCGCCGTGTCGGCATTGAACATTTTTCTATTGAGCATTATTTATCTTGCTTCCTTTTAGTTTTTAGAGATATTTTTCGTCGTGAGTAATTGCTTCTGCAGTGTGTTACCGGTAAAATCACCAATTTCCAGAGTGGTTCAGGATTTCTTTTGGCTTACATTAATTTCAATGTAATTCTTATAGCCATGCCAACTGTGTACTTTTGCGAATTCTTGCTTACTTCTCATTTTATTTAGCTACATAGGAAATTGAAGCTCTTCTTGGATCGGTGTACTATTTTCATAATTGAAGTTTACAGAGTGTTTATATTCGTCCAAATTGCGAGGAGTATGCTTTGTCCTGGAACCGACTTCTTATCTGTTCCATGATATAGATAAGTATGGCTTATAATTTGAGAGGACTTCTAAAATAATCTAGAAATTTTCATTTCATGTTGGTAATATTGGTCCTGTGTTGAGAATAACTGGTGTTCCTTATTTGTTTTAGTGGATTAAAGAGTTTGCTTGAAAATAC
The DNA here is from genome assembly GCA_019009955.1 of Riptortus pedestris. Lineage (NCBI taxonomy): Eukaryota > Metazoa > Arthropoda > Insecta > Hemiptera > Alydidae > Riptortus > Riptortus pedestris. The sequence continues at coordinate 84,191,778 of CM032232.1, forward strand.
TGTGATAATAGTGTGCTCTATTTCAGTTCTAAAAATAAGTTGATAGCTTAAACTGTTGAGAATCGATCATTATATGGGATTTCTTTCGGTTTCTGAGATTCTTTAACTTTTGTTTGTTTTAGGCTCCCTTGATAGGGAAATACATAAACAACACGATTTTTCAAGTGAAGAACAGTTAGGTGAATTATCTGTCTCCAAAGTTTGTGTTAATTTTCCCTCTATATTTCCATGAGATCTGAAATACTCTAGTGGACGCATCGGGAAAGTCTACTTATATTAAACATTCTTTGAATTTCTTTTATTTTTTTGAGTAGGTTATCCTGTAGGTAGGAAGAAAACAACTTTGTCAATAACTGTTACGTTTTCCCCCATAACACGTGAAATCTAAATACTGTGAAGTATACGTTTCTAGAAAATTACTCAAAATGCCAGCTTTTTATGACCACAAGATATAGAACAGAGAACTAGTAATGATTAATGGTAATAGCAGGGCACTAATTAATCTGATCATTACTTTTTTATGAATCATTATTTTATAAGCTCACTCCATCAGTGATCTGTATACGTGATGAAACAGTATTATCAACTGCGATGCTGATTCTTCAAGACAATTCCAAGTGAGTGTCGTCACTAAATGGAAGGCATTGGATTAATCGCGGAGCAGAGAGTGAGTAAATCCGTTAAGTGGATACGATCAAGGAGGCATAGTAATAGGGCAGCTGATGATGGAAGCAGAGCTGCTGATGACTGGCTTGAGTGATACAGTAGCGGTCCGCACACCCACTGCACATGCTAATAGTCAATCTTATTATTCATCATCACGATTGCGTGTTCAAGCTCGCAGATTCGGGATCGGCAGAGCTCCAACAAGGAAATATGTTACTTTTCCTCATTTCTAGCGGTAAAGATATACAAAAGAAAACCATTTTCAAATTGATGTCTCATAAGTCATGAGATTGATGGCTCAATTAATTTCAAACAAATTTGTTAATAGCCACGTCATATTAAAGAGATGCCGTTCAAAGAAGTTCTGTCCAAACATCTAAGCAATGATGATGCCGTCAGAATAACTAAACCACCAAAACTGTAACTTTACATGAACCATCTGGTCCCAATTAGCCATAGTAGCATAAAGTGGACGTACGTAAATAAACTATCTCGATATGAATGTTTGGTTCATTGACCAATGGACACGACTTTGGTTTGGAAGTCAAATGCTTTGCTTAAATTAGTATGCTTTACTTAAATTAATGATATATCTGTACATGTAGCTATTGAGCCCTCTCACGATGATGAATAGGTCTGAACAAAAATTTGAGAAACATTGAATGGAAGTTTCTACAATTAAGCTAATTCTCAGAGATTTATTTATTTGGGAAGATTGAGTTTCACCTTAGTCACATTTTAGCTGATTTCCCTTAAGGGAAATCAGCTATTGAGGTTGTACTTATAACGGAATTTTCGAAATTTTTCTTCAAATGTCCATCGATCCTAGGATATATATATATATATATATATATATATATATATATATATATATATATATATATATATATATATATATATTTATAGAAAGATAGATAGATAGATAGATAGATAGATAGATCTATATATTTGTCTGTTACCGCTCTAGCGGTCGCAATTTTTGTTTGATCGTTACCAAACTCGATATTTAGTCGTTTTATGAAAAAAGACAGATCAAGTTCGTTAATGGCTGAGTCGGACAAGTGGCAGGGGGGGGTTTAGAGGGGGGATTTTCGAAAATTAGAAATATCTCCGATACTATACGATGAAATATAATATCCGAGGATATAATATCGTATTTTTGTTTTTAAAACTTTAGAGTTTTGTTGTCATACCTGTCGGTATTCTCTAACTTGCTGATGGTCGAGTACAGCTGGCAAGCCGATTCAATGGCATGAGTTTCAAGCCCGCCAAAAGCTAGTTCGGCGTTAGATGTCTGTTCGTCGTCTCTCGTATAGAGATTTCTCTCTTGTATAACTTCACGTGGGAAATCTGATTAGTTTACGCAGCCCCTGCATGACGGAGTTTTTTTAAAACTTTAGAGTTTTGTTTGTATATTAGTGTTTTATTTGGACTCTAAGTAAAGAAGTTATTTGCTACTAGCATTGCTCTTGGTAGGACAAAAGTAGGAATTGAACCTGCTACTTTGGCCCATCGTTCCTTTATTAATTTGCTCACTAATATTAATATCCACGTTGGATGTGACCCACTGATGACTTCAAGTGCATTACAATGTAACGAATATGTAACCCCCAACCCCCGGACTCATAAAATTGTTATATTTTACGTAACCCCTTCAAAAATGCCTGGTCCATTTATATTCTATAGTATAGATTCATTTGGAATAGACGTCAGTAGGTGATGAGTGGTGGAGTTTGAAGGCTGATTGATCGGGGCATCCTGGGTTCTTCGGCCTGGATGTTGCAGAGTCACCGATGGAATCCTCGCTATATGCAAGAAACGCCATAAAAAATCAACTCCTTCTAGAATACAATGGGAACTCTCTGGGAACATGACGGCCAGGCTAGTCGAGCGCCTCCAGGATAACAATGGCCACCTTGATTACCTCCCTCTACATATATACATTGTCAGAGGGAGCCTACAGAAAAATAAACAGCTCTATGGAATGAAGTAGTCATTTCCTTGTTTGTATGAACTACTTAAGTTTAAGGTAAATCCGTTACAATATTCGATAGACTTACTGATTATAATTTATTAGTATTTTTTGGTTTACACCAACTTCAAAAATTGTGTTTTATTCTCGATAGTGGATGGTTGAACCGGATGTTGCCACTATTTGTATTGTTAGGGAATTATTTTTTTTCTTGTAAGAATAGCTTGCATTTAACTACACGACTCGGTTAACTCTTGAACACCATCCTGAGACTTACTTCCCTGCCATGAAGACCGTCCTTCATTGATAGCTAAAGAAAGAGGATGAGAATAGATTTCTTGGAAATAGTAATAAAGTTCTGTGTTCGATTCTTCGAAGCAATAGGAGTTTATTTACTGCTGACCTCATTAAATATAATCAATTCCACCTCTTGAGCTAAAAAAGAGTGATATCTACAGAGAACTGTCCAAACATGTCCCTCTTGATAAAGGTTGTACTCATGACGCAATTTTCGAAACATTTCCTGAAATGTCCACCAATCCAAAGCAGATGACGAAAATGAGGTCCGTTCAAAACTATATATATATATTATATATATATATATATATATATATATATAGTCTATAGTAAATCAACACAAGATCTTCTTACTTAATGATATAATGGATATTAAATGTTAAAATTAGGAGGTCACAGATTGGCCAATGAGTCAGTTGATTGAGTGGACATTCCTTAGACAAATTGGCAAGATTAGCTGACCCTAGTTATCAGTCTCCAGCCATAAAGGATGTACTTAATGGTCATCTGTTAGCCCAATTCTGGCTTATGACTTTCTAATGAACCTTTGACCATTATGTTCCTAACTTAATGAGAACATGTTGAAACACTTCGGGTTTTAACTTATTCGTCATTCTCACCAGAACTTAAACGAGGTCTTATTTCTATTTTAGGGTCACCAGTTACTTTTGTAACACTGTCAACTTGCCAAATAACGATAAGCTTGTACCTTTAATTAATGTGATTTTGTGTGTGTGTGTGTGTGTGTGTGTCTGAGTCTGTCTGTATCTGTGTGCTTATTATTGTTTAATCGTTATCAAACTCGGTATTTAATCGTTTTATGTGAAAATAAAGATCAAGTTCATTAATAGCTGAAATTGGAGAAGTAGGGGGGGGGGGTTAGAGAGGGGAATTTCGGACATTCAAAATATGTCCGTTACTATACGTCGGATCGACAAATTGTATAGAACCAATCTTAATGTAAATGTAATTTTCAATACATTTTGTTAAATACGTTTTCTCTCTATCTTGAGTATTAACCGAGATATTTGCACTTTTTAGTTTTCGGTTCTCAGTAAACCCCCACTCCTACTCATGTATATTGATAATAAGCTGTTATATAATGAAGCACATTATTTGAAGCCTAAATGCCAAATGTTGTTCTCATTGATCTTTTATGTATTGAGATAAATTCAAATAGTTGACTCACGTGGGGCAACTGTTTAGTTAACGCAGCCCCTGCGTGACGGACTTTGAAACCCCCTTTGAACACTCGTAAAAGCAGTTTAGACCATTTCTTGGATTATCTTCTTTTCCATTCTTCACTTCTCCCTCTTTACACAAGTTCCAATCAATTGGCCATTTTCGTCCTATAGAGATATGGTCAGGTTCCCTGGTGGAATTGAGTTAGCCAGGACCACCCTACTTCATGTGATAGGTGCGAACATCGGTCACGGCTGAGGCGTGCTCTATGGGGGAAAGTCATTGTCGGGGGTGATAGAGAAACCCAATGTCGGACACGGATCGGCTTCCATCCGGAGATATGGAGCACCTACATTCCTTACAACAGGTGGCCCCCAACATTTTCGGTCAGCACATTCTACACTCTATGGGCTGTTGGCGATTTTTCGGGGAAAACCAGTATACATTTTAATAACTGGAGAGTGGGGGATGAAGACCATGACTCAATAATACCTGTGTTGATAAAGAGATGTCTACATGTCTTATCACACAAACTAAAGTCAACTACCGTATATTGTTAATTAGACTGGAATGGAGTCAGACCCACACAAAACTATGAGAAATAAAATACACCATCGTGAATGGCAGTGAAGTAATCGGGACACTAGAAGAAAAGTAGTTCTTGCTCGTTTGAGACATGGCCACTTATGAATAACACACCAACACTTCTTGACTAGGACTGAACCACATTTATGTACACTATGAACTACAACTAACTATTTTGTGTTTTATTTTATTTACATCCACTTTATGCTACTATGGCTAATCGGACGGGCTATCTACAGGTTACCACCCTTATCTAGCCAGGGATGGCCCAAGGAGTTTATTTAATGAGTCCGTCACTAAATAAATTTGTACCACAACTAACTATCAAACACTTACAGACTGCAGACTAATAACCGACAAGACTTATGTACCTACCTATTAAAGCTACTAGACGGCAACAGCCCATACATTACAACAATCATGAAACACCTCAAAGAAACACAACTTTACTACCAGATTTAACATGAAATAATTAACACATTAGACTTAATGAATTAGATTTATACTCAGAATAATATCCACTGGGGGGGAAAAAAACATGCTTTTACCTACGACTGTAGATATTTAACCTCTTTTTGTTTTTATAACGTGGCTTTACCTAAACTATTTTAGTTTTATAATAAGAAAAATTGTGAACCACTTAAATTGCGACACACCTAAATAAATAAATAAATTTTTATGTATGTAAGTAAACTATAAAATTACTTACTAATAACTCGCCACTCTATGTTTAACATGTGAGATTTAACTTACAACTCTATCCTGAGGACCTACTTAATAATATAGAAAGATTTAAATGTTTTTAGCACCTACCTTCAGAAAAACTAATGATTGAGGCGGTCAACGTAAAAAGGGCGTATGGGCTCATAAGCCCCGTTTTACGTAGATCGCTATATTCAATCCGGCATTTCATATAGAGTTCAGTGGTGCATGTTTCATCGCAATATCTTGAAAATTGACGTTGGGGCACCAGTTTTTGTGGGGTAATGTCAGCTGGTTTTCACGCACAGATCTTGACTTGGGGTTAGTGGTTATGTTAGTATGTTTTTGATGCAGCTATTTTGCTTTCTGATGCCACGGGTAGCCAAAATAGAAATTTTCTAATGTGTAAGTTCACTTCTTGGTTTGCAAGGGTATATAAAAAAGAAGTTATACAACTTTTCCCAGTAAGACTACATAGTTTCTCACAATGTGATAGAAACTTTGGTTTGATCAGGAACAAAATAAAAAAATAAAGAAGTGATTGGTAATCCTAAACCTCATTTAACAGCAATGGTAGAGTGCAGGCAAACCCCTTCACCCTTTGAAGTTGTTATGGATGCAGAACTTCTGCAAGACTGGGAACCATTTTTAAATAATCTATTCCTGAAGAAACCTCTCTCAAGAAACAAAATAAAATTTACTCTAATGAAATATGTCATTATCAAATCATTGCAAAATGGTGCTCTGCTGTGCTCAAAAAATTATCTTGGACAGTTTGAAGTGTTCAGTTATTGGCGGCCTACTAATCAGATTGGAGATTTTCACAACGTTGCGACTCAAAGATGTCCTTAACCAGCAGTAAACCAACTTAAAGTTAATGATGTAAAAGCCTTATATCGGTTTTTACAGGAAGAGGATGTGGACTTTATTGAAATTATGATTTCTCAAAGTGGATAAAGAAAGAGAGATGTTATACTGATTTCAAACAAACAAACTGAGTTTACTCGGAGTATAAGGTGTTTTTTTTTTTTCAATTTATTCTTCAAATATATGAAAAATCTTTTCATTTTGATGTTTTTCTCGTTTAAAATGACAAATAATTATTATCGTAACAAATAAATAAGTTATAATATATTTAATTATATTCTTTCTAGTAACTTTTTTATATAAGAATGTATTCTGGCTAAAAAGGGCGTATAAAGTAATATATGTTTTTTAATTATTACGAAAACACCAGTTACTGAATTATTTTTTTTTAATTGTTAAATATTTTTTTAATAGGTAAAATATCGATATTTATTAATATTAGAGGAATTACAATTACTATGACAACAGGAGACAACAATGAAATATTCATTATGTGTTTTCTCAAAACAAGAGTTTTGCTTATAAGCCCCTTTTACGTAGACCGCCTCGATTATCGTATTTACACATGTACATAAACGGTCAGTGGAATGAAAGTAATTAACCATTTTTCCACATTGAACATCGATCGACAAGGTTCGATGTTTGTGGAAGATGGCAAACATCGATGGTTGGCTTTCGATGCTCATCCTCACTTTATACATTAGGAAGTGAGCTGGGATCTGTACGCGCGAAAACAGAAAAGGCAGTAATGTCCTGGTTGGCGGGAAAACTCAAATACACTCTCTCGATTGCATTAAAATCGAAATCAGCTCTGCATAAATTTAGATGCTTGGCTAACAAATGCGAAGGAGCTATATTTTTTTAAATAAAACGATCTAGAGAATCAATTTTTCTTTCATCACGAACCAAACTTTTTTACACAATAGGGTGCGAACCATGTCATTAACTTCCTGCATCGGTAAAAAACGGATGGTGACGTTATCCAGGGGGATTCGTTAAAACGGTGATAGAAAAGTCAGCTTCCTAACTCTAGCGGCTTGTAATTTCAGCTGTGAAAGAGAACAGTAGGAGCTCTGCTTAGCGGGCCCGGAGCGATTAATTCAATTTAACCACATCCAGTTCCCGTTAGTTCAGTACCTTACTCTATTTAAATCTCGTTGGAATAAGTGTCACTAGATCTCAGGAATGGGTATCATCTTTTTCAAGAAATATTCATCAGAATTGTGTATATTTACGCTTCATTTAGCTGATTTCCCTTAAGGGAAATCTGCTAAAAATACAAATAGCTAGGGTAATAATTGAGATACTTACTGAAAAAACGCGAATTTCAACATGACGCGAATTTCAAATGTTTCTTCAAATGTCCATCGATCCTACACAGGAGATGACGAAAATGAGGTCCTTTCCAAATTATACCTACATATATATATTTGTCTGTTATTGTTTGATCGTGTCAAACTCGATATTTTGTCGACGGCTTAAATCGGACCAGGGGGAGGGGGTGGGTTTAGAGGGAGAGAATTTTGAAAATTCAAAATATCTCCGTTCATATACTTGGATCGAAAAAGTGTATAGAATCAATATTATTAAAAACTAAATACACTATAAATGTTGTTAAATACATTTATTCTCTATTTTGAATACTAACTGAGATATATGCGTTTTTAGTCCTCAGCAAACCCCCCAATTCTACAAATATTACATAAACTATACTCTGTTATAAACTGCTCAAAAATGAATAGGGATATTGGCTGTTTTGTGGTATGTATGGGGCCTAGCATATTTTTTTTTTATTATTATAAATATCATTAATATTTATTAGAAATTATTGTCTTTTTCCCCCATAAAAAAGAAATTTAATTAAGATCGATTTAATTAAAATTAATAGGATAAGAAAAAATAACCAATATCCCTATTCATTTTTGAGCAGTATATAATAAACCACTTTATTTGAAGCTTAAATACCAAATATTGTTATCAAAAGACATTTGATTGACAGAATGCAAATAAGTAACCCTTCCCCTTACTTAAGTTCTTGAACTACTAAAATATGATTGATTCTGGAAAAAAAAATTATTCTTATTCATTATAAACTACAGTACTAGATATAGTAAATAGTTTTTAATAAAATTAATAGTTATATTCTGATATACTTCAGTAATTGTGAGAGGTTCGCAGACCTGTTTGTTTTCATTTCAAGCGCTTCCCGACGGGAAATTATTAAAATTAAATGAAAGATTTCTTATTACCGTTTGGATTTATTCACTTAATATTCAAGCTGGTGTTGTGTAACCAGTATGTAGATTTATCTATTGTTAAACTTCGGATGGGAAGTCTGCTTAGTTTACGCAGCCCTTGCTTGGCAGACTTTTTTAGTTTTCACATACAGGAAACCCCCACGCCTACTCATGTTATATTAAAAGTAAGCTGATGTAAATTTACCACTATATTTGAAGCTTAAATACAAAATATTGTCTTCTTATAAGTGTTACTTTGTGAGACACATGCTAAATATGTAGTATGATGATGTGACCATTTAAGAATGTAGATTATTACCTGGGAAATGTTTATTTGTTTTACACCAAACTCAATATTTAGTAGCTTCTATTCCATCTCCATCTCATCCAGCCTATAGTCCTCTTTCACTCACTTCCTTCCTGATAAGTAGGTGTAACCACCCATAGGAAGAATTGGAAAGTGGGTTAAAGGAGTTTCTTGCTACTAAAGATTCAACACGGAATGAATTGGATATTTGATGCAAAGATGGCTTCGAATAATAGAAAATGGTTGTTTCTATTTTGAAGAGAAGATAATTTTTAACTAAAAATATGTTTAAAAAAAAAAAAAAATTGATAAACAGCAAAAACTTCTGAATTGCCCTGGTACTTTATAAATGCGAATTCAAATACACAAAATATGTACTTCAAGTTCCAATAGGAGATCTCCTTTCTCTGAACAATTTACATTTTTTTTTTTTTTTTTTTTTTTTTTTTTATCTTATACCCAGCAGAATTGTTTTGTTGGTTTTAAGGGATTGTGACCAACCGGGGGTGAGAAAAATAGTTCCCCATCTGCTGAAATTATTTTCCCTTATAATGGAGGTGGTAAGTTGTAGGGGTGTAATGGAACTAGATAAGGGTAGGTGACCCGGTAGCAGCTGGTGAATACCGGGTGGGTTATAAGGATAGGAAAAAACGAAAGAAGAAGGGATAGGGATAGTAGGAGATGAGATAAGAAGAAAAAGAGAAAAGCGGGCCGCTGCGCCCAAGTAAAATAAACCTAATAAGCGTAAGGGGGTAAGGGGCGCCCAAAATATCTACTAACCTAATCTATGCTAAGGTACTAAAACTAAAAACTAACCTAACTAAAACTACAGGGCTATATTAGAATGAGGATTTGGGGGGTGTAGCCTGTTTTGTTAATTACTGGCCTGACCCGGCACTATGTGGGAGGTTGCGTCAGCAGCGGGTGAGATCGACTAGAGGCTCATCCAGACCAACCTGCCGCCATCTCACCGGCTGCTGAGGAGGGTATGGATCTTCGGTATAAGGTAGGTTGTCTATATAGTGTAGGGAGTCGAAGAACTTGATGTGTCTGCGGGAGATGGTTTGGGATATGGTTCAAGGGAGAGGATTCGTGGATTGTGTGGTTGGTTGGAACGTTGAAGGGATGTGTGTCGGACTATTTTCCGGACTAGCCGTTTTGGAACTGTTGGAGGTGTTCGAGGGAGGATTTGGTAAGGTAGCGTAGGACGGGGGAGCCATAAAGGAGAGCGGGCTGGATGACGCCTTTCAGGATTAATAATTTGAGGCGGAGGCTAAGGACCGGGGAGAGGAGAAGGTGGTTAAAGGGAAGTGAATGAATTTGGTTCTTAGGGTCTGTATCCGTAATTTACATTTTTTTTTTTTTTTTTTTTTTTTTTTTGTTTTTTTTATCAGAGTCCAGATTACCTCATAAAAAGATTGTAAAACAAGGAAATGTAGGACCTTGTAAGCCCTACGTGGGTTTGAGCTGGTAGTCTCCTTGTACTGAGCGATGCGCTCTACTATAAGGAGTGGTTGGGAAAATTTGGTGTTGTAAGAGCGATAATTAACTGTGAGTTGACCTGGTATCTGGCGGTGCCAGGTGGAAAGGTGAGGGATAGTAGGAAAAGGAAAGAAGAAGATAGGATAGGAGGAGAGTAGGTAAGAAGAAAAAGAATAAAGATTCCCATAACAGGAGAGCGAAAAAGTAAGAAGGCTGTATTTTATGTGCTAGATGTGAGAGGGGAGGGGGGTGAGAGACAATAATTTTACATTTACTTGTTTATGCCCATTAAGTTCTAATGAAGTCTAATTGACAAAGCTGATTTCGATCTTAAGTTTTCAAGTTTACTTTTTTGCAAAGAAGGATTTTTCAAGAAAAAGACCTTTATAAAGGATTTTATATATATATATATATATATATATATATATATATATATATATATATATAACATAATGTATGTGACAATTGGTACTTCTGTATTACATCCACCACATTTTAGTTCCACTAGTCCCACGCTAGAATGCGCTACTGAAGTGCGACGCTAGCTCTCTCAGGCTAGTGAGGTTATCTTTTGTCATAGTTGCAATAGATGAGAGTCTATTTACTAGAAGAAAAAATAATTGTGGACGGATTTTACCCCAACAGTGGGTGTTTGGAGGAATTTGTCGAGAGACAAAAGATTCGTTTCTTGTGGGTGTTCCTGACAGAAATGCCTCTACTCTTCTAGAGAAAATAATTCAGAATATAGCAGATGGTAGCACAATATATTCTGATTGCTGGAAAAGCTACCAAACGAATATATTAGAAAGCCAAGGATTCAAACATGCGAAAGTTAATCATAAATATATTCTTATTGACCCCAACACTGGAGCACATACTCAGACAGTGGAGAGAATGTGGGGAAGTGCAAAGTGGTGAAATAAAAAAACGTCGTGGGACAGCCAGGCATCACCTTGAATCATATTTGGTAAAATTCATATGGAGACAGCACCATGGGAAAGGAAATGGAGACACATTTCAGTGCATTTTAAATTGTATTTCCACACATTTCCCGCCTAAATGTGAATAAAATGTTTTAATTTTAAAAATTGTGTTTTCTTTTATTTATCATTATAATTCCGTAGAAGGTTATAAGGTAAGTATAACTTCCCTTGCGGGCAATGAATCGTACTACTTAAAACAGTAGCGCACTCTAGCGTAGAACTAGTGGAACTAAAATGTGGTGGATATAATACACAAGTACCTGACAATTTTATATTATTGAAGTACTTAAAACTGATATACAGTTACACTTAAAAAAGTAAGCTAAAAAACTCAAAATAAAATAATGAATGCACCTAGGTTTGATTAAATCTCCTTGCCATTACCGTTTTATGCTGTAGATGTGCCAGGTAAGTAGTTTTTATTGGATGGTTTTCGATATATGGACAAAGAAACCAGCCAGCGGGATGATAAGGACTGAATATTTACCCGAAACATAAAAAAAGGTACAATTTTAAATACGGAGCTGAGGTTACTCACATGAGTTAGGGACTTGGTCTTAATTAGGTCCGGGAAATAAAAATATATTTATTGACAAACTTATTACATAAAATTCTAGTCCAACCTTGCGTAGGGAAGAGTTTAAACCTGTAGACAACCATTCTAATGATCTATAGTAGCGTAATTTTGGAATTAATAGATAACGAATACCAATTAAATATGTGAGTTATAGCACTATTTGTCCATGCACACATAATTCTGAATGTGATTATATCCTTTGCATGTTTCATCAATTCCATAGGAATATCACCAGATCCAGGGATTTATTATTATTAAGTGACAAACTTTGTATTTAATTTTAAAAAAGTATTTTTTTTTTTAGAAACCTTAATTCATACAAAAACAAATAAAAATAAATATACCTTTGTGTCCAAGATTCTAATGGATAGTTAGAGCTGCCTTTATTAGTTGAGGATCCCTGTTGATTTAACTCACAGTACATTTTATTGTATCTCACGCTATTGAAACCACTTTTATTTCATTTATATTCCATAAGGATACTTCAAATACATTTATTAATGGGTATTACTTTTAAAAATTTAATTCTATAAATATGTAGAGTGGTGAGTTTGATTCTTGCCTGGGCAAATTATTTAGTGATGAAATTAATTAAATAACGTCCTAAGTCCCACCCTGGCTGGAAAAGATCTGACTTATCCAGATATATAAATTCTTTATAGTTTATTTAAAAGAATTTAACATCCATTTAAACCTTCATTATTATGTAGCCTCTCAATCTGCCTCTCTGAATTTCTATTGCAAACTGCTTCTACTTTACAAAGTTTCTTCAACTATTGAGGATTCCAAGGTTTAAAACTGTATCGAAAGCTTGAGGCAATTTCTTATATAGATTATTTTATCTTTCTTCAACACATAATCAATTACTGAGATTCAGATTACGAAAGAATTTCAAGTAGAGTTTTGTTTCTTTATGAAAAGTGAGAAGCTTACCTGAACCACTTATATTTTTATTATATAAAAACAATTAAAGATAGTACAGAAAAAATCTAGAGTGAGATGTCAACACAGTCATATTAACTATGAAATAAAAACAAAAAAAGTATGCAATGGACATCATAATAGTGAATGAAACAGTTTACTATGCTGAGGCTATTTCCACTAGGGGCCTTCTTGCCAAAAAAAGGGCTGATTTTAAGTATTTCTCTGACTGTTTTATTTAGGCTGTTCATTGCTTTTGTTTTTCTTAGGTTTCAGCCTGAGAACTAAATATCTTCCATCAGCGGCTCTGCCAGCATATTTAAGTGGATTCCTCCACCTCTCTTCTTCCACAGGTCGTCTGTCTTGAATGCCATCTATCCTTCTCTCTCCATTACTCACGTACCAACTTATGGAATTTTAAAATGAAAAGAAATATGAAGTTATCTATCATTTTTTTAGTTTATTTAACTATTGAGTTCAGTGATAGAACTGATCTTTTTCCTCAAACTAGATGAAACAAGCGGTACATTTTAAGGTCGAATTAAGTTAGTGGAGGCTGTGATTGCCTTTCATGGTCATGATATATGAGACTGGAAACAAAGAAGAATAATAACATATTTTTTATCAAAGAACAAGTGTATTTAATTAATCAAATGTAAATAATGGTGAAGAAATTAAATGGAAAAAAATCCGTCTATTTTGTTTTGGCTTATTTCAAGCCTTCTATTTGTAATTCTTTTTCCAATCTGTGCATTTTTGAAGTATTTATAAATAAATATATATATCCAAATAAATGGGGGGGGGGGGTGGCAGTGGCCGTGGATGAAGCTACCACTGCCTTCAGCATGCTGAAGGTCAAAATATATGTAAGTACGATCGATCCCCTTCAAGGGAGAACATTAATTCAAAAGTTTGCTACCAGAGTGGTGCATTGTAGATTAGCGGTAGCCTAGCAAGTAGATACGTGTGACGACCCCTTGGGATGACAAATGATTATGACTACAGGCGGACTGATAATAGGTGAACTGTCCACTGACCCTCCCGGCTCTAAGTAGTCTGAGGAGACTCATTATAGAGTCCCCACAGACTACTTGAGACAACACATCCCTGGCCCTCCTTGGATCATTCTCTATATAAAAACTCTGGTTTTTTAATCCCTCAAGCGTTACTCAGGTCTATAATGCCAACCGAAAAAAAAATGTATCCAAATGCCAAAACAAGGATAGTTACACCTTGGGGCAAGAGGATATCTATTGAACAATGGAAGGAAAATAAATGTTAAAATATGGAAGATTCATTAAAATAGCCCAATTATCAAAATTATGCATTGGACCCATTGTAGCAACATAAACAAGCTACAAAACATAGTTTTATACAATTCACGAATATGTTTTCACATTATTAATTTCAGTATAAAAAAGAAGTAAACATGAAGCTCAGCTTTATAAATATATTACTTGCAGTGGAAGGCTGGAATTTTTCTTGGAATATCCCAGTTAAAAGTCTTTCATTCTCAGCAACATCCTTCTATGAACTAAGTATAACTGTAAAAATAATTTAAAACATGAACTTTTGTAATTTGAACACTTGCCCACTGAGATACATTTGTTTCATCCACTTCAAGCTTTACTGAGTTTTTTTTTTTTCTACTTTCATGATGGCAATTTAGTATAGATATCCTGTGTTTATGTATCGTTGCTTTTGATTTGTAGTTAAACCAAAAAATAAATTGTGAAAAATTACCTGTAGTATTGATTGGGGTTGTAGAAAATGACAAATGTATTGAATATATCAAAAAAGAGTTAAAAAATAAAAGTTACTCATTATGATGAAAATGTTCTTTAATAAAAGCAATTGACTAGCTGGTTGCATAAATAATAGAGGCTTTCTCAATGTTGTCTTTACTATTTTATCTTTCCATTTTTACAACTATGGAAGCCTTTATTTCCCTTTAACTAGTTGATATATATTTACAAGAAACATTAACTGAACTATATCAAATTTATGTGTTCACTGACATAATTTTAATTTTAGTACAATCTAAAACTCATTGACAAATCTGTACTGAGCAAAAATAGAGGCTTGAGCTGACAGAATAAACTACACTTCAATGCAGAAAAACTTCATATACTTTATTTACAAGAAATGAATGAATGAAAGCCAAGGTAGATTTATCGGGGTAGAAAAACACTCGATAAGATACCAACAAATAATTAGGAATACCATGAGACTCAAAATTGAACTGGAAAACACACATTTAACTTTTAGGAACAAAATTCATGAATCTATTAACTGTCGGTACAAGAATGACTTTGTGACTGCATATAGACATTTTACAAACCTCATACACAAGAATTGAATCTGCAATGACATATGTCATATAAATATTGTAGTGTTCTTTAAAAACAATTTCCTTTAAGAAAACCTGAGGCGATTTAAATAATGATGGCCATCAAAATAATAAAATAATTCCCTTGTCTCTCCTTGCTAAACAAAACTTCATACAGCACAAATTGTACATGGGAAAAACGAACAATGACATTGAAGAACATATGCACTTTCCTAAGTTGAGACCCACCCCACCTTATATCCACAAATAAAACTCAACCCTGCAAATACTCTGTACTAACAAATATACAATGAGAGAAGCAGACATAAAACACCTAGGATATGCATTTTTCATGTACTATAAAAATATACTCACAGATTTTTAAAAAAAAATAAAAAAATTAAATAGAATAGAAAAACTAACATTCAGAGTGAATCACTCGCAATAATAAAATTCACTAACATGGATAAACCACTACAATATGCATTTACATGGAGAACAAAGTAACAACTCAATTACAAGAACTTTTTATGGATTAAATTTAAATTTTAAATTATTTATTAATATTCATTCTTTGCAACTAAGGCTAATTGGGACGGGATATCTACAGGTTACCACCCTTTTCTAGCCAGGGTGGGACATAGGATTTTATCTAATGAAGCTCGTCACTAAATAAATTCCTGTGCGGAAATTGAACTCACCACTATAGGTTTACCATGTGAGATTAAGGCCAACGCTTTAACTCAAATGTCTGAGCCCCTTTATTGGATTAAGAAACACACTGAATACCACAAAAGAAACTAGTGTTATAATTCAATAAAATTTCACAAATATATGTGAAAATGACATTATGTTCTAGAAACAAATACATTTTGGGAAGAATGATTGGACAGAACTGACAAAGTTTTAAGTTAATAACTTCTGAAAATTGAGTGTGATTTATACTGGGCATGAGGCAACAAATACTAATTTAGATTTAAAATTATTATCACAAGCACATGTCTCAATGATAGAAAATATGCAATAGACTGTTCAACATTTAAAGACTAATTCCTTATACTACACAACTTCGACTAACTTTCTTACAAGATTATAAATAAAGGTGTAAAATGTTTTGCAGACCAAATCATCTTATACAGAAAATACTTGTGTAATCTTTAAAAATCTATTTTTTAAATATTACTCAAGAGGTAATACTGACAATAGACAGAAAATAAAATCATCGACTAATGAAATAAATAATCTTGAGTTTTTATAATCTAATAAAACTGTGAATAGAACAATGGAATGGTTAATAATTTAATTTTTAATTGATTGTCATTATAACTGAATATTTACATTTTAATACCTCAGGCTCAGGCTAGCCATGTGAGTTAAAGCATTAGACTTAATCTCGCAAGGTAAACCTAGAGTGGTGAGTTCGATTCCCGCCTGGACAACAGTATTATTAGCGACAAACATTGAATAAAATCCTTAGTCCCACCCTGGCTAGAGATGGGTGGTAATCCGTAGATAACTCATCCCAATTAGCCATAGTAGCAAAAAGTGGACGTTTATAAGAAAAAAAAATATTTATCTATTATGAATTCTAATTGCTATTTATGTTATTATTAATGTAATTCATAATTCTAGGGATTTATCTTTTTTCTCATAGTTTGTTAACAAATTTAGTTTTTGTTACAATCTGAATTTTTTTTTTTAATATTTCCTTAATTGTTTACACAAAAAGTTATAGCAAAATGTATCATTTATGTATTATTTACCTTGGTATACACAAAAAATAAACATATCAACATGTGACCTCAATTCAATCTTCTTTGAAGGAGAAATAGTCGAAGGTCAGTAGATGAAAACCATGTAAACTATCTCCACTAATTTATTTTCTTCTACATGTGCTGCATCCCCTATGACACCTCTTCAGAAGTAATACACTATTATAAAAAGACTAGCTCAGATACCCGGCTTCGCCCGGGAATTCATTTGAGGCAGGATGGCGATTGTATTTTTTTGGCAAGGCTTTACTTTGCACAATATTTTGACATTTACCCTTCCCAGTGTTTAGGGTTTATACCCGTCGTTGCTGTGGATTTGTTTATAATAAAATTAATTTTTTATGTAAGACTTCACTGTCCTCCATATTGTCATATTTCCCGTTTGCTTTGCATTATGCATAGATTTAAATTATTAAGGACAAAATATTATAATAATATATTATAATTAGAATTAATTATTCCAGGTGAGGTACCTGGTAGTTCATATTGAAAAGAATTGTTGAGCAAATTTCTCTAAATAACAAAATAAACAACTTTTGATAAGTGCATATTTGCCGAAACCCCAATAGGAAACGAAATATCACTACTTTTAATTTCAGGTCTCCCTTATAACCCCCACTCCTGCCCGTTCCTAGAAATGTTAGTATGGCTTATTATAAGGAATGCGTTAGTGCTAATACACGTACTGAGTTTTATTTATTTCGGTTGGGTCTTTTGTCCCAAATAAAATTGTTCACTTCCGCTATAGGTTTTAGCGTATATCTCGTTTATAATTCAGTATACGAAAAAAGTGTATATAACAAAAGTTACTCTAAATAACAAAATAAACAACTTTTGTTATGTCCATATTTGCCAAAAAACCAATAGGAAACAAAATATCGCTATTTATAATTTCTGACAACCCTTATAACCCCCCCTCCTGCCCGTCCCTAGAAATGTTGGTATGGCTTGTTATAATGAAAGCGTTAGTGCTAATACATATACGGAGTTTTATTTATTTCGGTTGGGTCTTTTGTCCCAAATAAAATTGTTCACTTCCGCTATAGGTTTTAGCGTATATCTCGTTTATAGTTCAGTATATGAAAAAAGTGTATATAGCAAAAGTCACTCTAAATAACAAAATAAACATCTTTTCTTATGCTCATATTTGCCGAAAAACCAATAGGAAACGAAATATCGCTATTTTTAATTTCTGGCAACCCTTATAACCCCCCCCCCCCTCCTGCCCGTCCCTAGAAATGTTAGTATAGCTTATTATAAGGAAGGCATTAGTACTAATTCACATACCGAGTTTGGTTTTGTTCGGTTGAGTTTTTTGTGCCAAACAAAATTGTTGACTTCCGCAGTAGTTTTTAACGTATAACTCATTTATACTTAGGTATACGACAAAAGGTATATAAGAAAAGTTACTCTAAATAACAAAATAAACAATTTTTGTTATGTTCATATTTGCAGAAAAACCAATAGGAAACGAAATATCGCTATTTTTAATTTCAGGCTTCCCTTATAACCCCCACTCCTATTCGTCTCAGAGGATATTAATATACCCTAAAGTCTAAGTTGGGTTAGTAGTAATATACATACTAAGTTTCATAAATTTCGGTTCACCCGTTTATGCGTGAAAAGGTAACAAATAAACAAAACAAACAGACAACTTTCTGTTGACAACGTTCTGGAAAATGTTTTGCAGACCAAAACATCTTATACAGAAAATACTTGAGTAATCTTTAAAAATCTATTTTTTTAAATATTACTCAAGAGGTAATACTGACAATAGACAGAAAATAAAATCATCGACTAATGAAATAAATAATCTTGAGTTTTTATAATCTAATAAAACTGTGAATACAACAATGGAATGGTTAATAATTTAATTTTTTATTGATTATCATTATAACTGAATATTTACATTTTAATACCTCAGGCTCAGGATAGCCATGTGAGTTAAAGCATTGGGCTTAATCTCGCAAGGTAAACCTAGAGTGGTGAGTTCGATTCCCGCCTGGACAACAGTATTATTAGCGTCAAACATTGAATAAAATCCTTAGTCCCACCCTGGCTAGAGATGGGTGGTAATCCGTAGATAACTCATCCCAATTAGCCAACAGACACCAAAGAAACAAAATGCAGTTATGGAGTCTATGACATGTGAAACGAAAAGTTATCGTGAAATATCGCGTAAAAAATCAATGTACAGACAGAGGTTACAATTATATATATATATATATATATATATATATATATATATATATATATTCTACCTTATCAACTCAGAGGTCATGTTGAGACCCACACAAAACAAATAAAATTTAGACAGCAATCCTCTTACTTCAGTCTGAAATGTCTGGTAAAAAATCTAGCATGCAAGCCAATTGACTATATGGTCTCCTGTGGAAATATTCCCATCACTATGTTATTACCAAAAACTTAACTACAAAACTAGCTCCTTAAGGTCTTATCAGTTACCCTCCCATTCCTTCATAAAATATTTGAAAAAGTCTACAAAATGGATTTCTCTAATCTTAAATCCCATAAAATTATTCTCACCCACAGTTAGTATCTCTTTTAAGCGTATCACCAGTCAGGAAGGCTTTTGAATAGTAGATGAATCTTTGCCTTCTTATAATAGATGAAGTATTTTACAGTTGGTTTTTCAGACTTACAGCTCAAGCATTCTGTTGGGGTAAGGTACACTTGATTGCTCTTTAACCTAAGACAATACCTACCTTACAACCTATACCTTCTCTTCATGCCTTTCAAGACTTTCTTGTCTAACAACTAGTAGTAGCTCACCATTATTTGAGTATTACCCGTGGAAACATGTGGTCTTCTGGGAAGTGTACTCCATACATAACACACGTGTGATATTCCTAGTCATCCTAGTACAATTATAGAGACACTTTGCCTCCTATCCTGATTCTTCATTTTCAATCTTACACTCCCATTTGAAATTAATATTAAAAGCCTGTCACACAAGTGCTGTTTATACTAAACAGATTTCCCACATACTGGAACGACTCACTAATGATATAATGACAAATACAATATTCTATTTCCCTCATAAAAAGTTAATCCAAGCAGAAATTTAAATTTAATTTGGTAATGAGATACAAAATGATAGTTACATTATATAACAAGCTTGGTAATTTTTTGATACAACTTAAAGTAATGGAGATTTTTGAGTTTTTCCCCTCTAACCCCCTTCCTTCTGATTCAATTATGCCCTTTAACAAATTTTACCTTTAATTTTATATGAATCGGTTTAATCTTGAGCATGGCTTAAACCAAGGAAATTTGTAGATGTCTAGAGTAAATATTTTTTATGACATATGAATATATATGCATTCACCTCATTTGACAAAGGACTGAGGAAAACAATATTTGGTATTTAAGCTTGGCATCAGCCACTTTACGATTATATTGCCTTATTGTTAATGTGAAATGAGTAGGTTTACTGAAGACTGAAAACATAAAAAGAATACAAATAACACTCCCCTTATATTTGAGTTAGCAATAAAATATGTGAATCAACAATTATAGAACATTAAATTGAAGTTGCAACAAGATCGGTTAAGTAGCATTCCAGTTGACCCAACTCATAAACAAGAAATATTCTATACTCCCTCTAGTCTGATTTCAGCCATTAACAAATTTTAACTTTTAAAGTTCATATTTTGAGTTTGGCAATGATCAAACCAAAATTCCTGCTGCTAGAGCATTACAGATAAATCTGTCTATTTATATACATAAATTTTAACCTCATTTTTTTTTCATCTCTTAGGTAGGATAAATGAGTGTTTGAAATATTTTTCATAAATCATGTCATTAGTACAACCTCAATAGCTGATCTCCCTTAAGGTAAATCTGCTAAAATCGATTTTAGTAGCTTTCAACACATAATGCTTCATGTTCCGGTGCCTATTGTATCCTTCTGTCACTTTCAACAACTACTACAGTTTACTACTTTAGCTTATTACCCAATTCAAATTCTCTTACAAAATTTAAATTTCAAGAGCTAGATCAATGATCTTATCAGTTTTCAACCTGTTCAAAACATTTCTATGATTCGGGGCTCAGGTTGGCCGTGTGAGTTAGGGCATTGGTCTTAATCTCATTTGCTATACCTAGAGTGGCGGGTACTATTCCCACCCTGGGGAGTAGAAATTTATTTAGTGACGGACTCATTAAAAAAATTCCTTCATCCCACCCTGGCTAGAAAAGGTTGATTCCCTGTAGATAACCCGTCCCAATTATCTAAAGTACCATACAGTGAAAGTTAATAAATAAATAAAATATATTTCTATGATTCTAATATTTCTTGACAAATTGGACAAAAGAATATTCTGGATATTGTAGAGAGACAAGTTGGATGTATAAAATGAAGTATTTATATTTGTTTAGAGGTTTTATATTGTATTGTCTGAATTCTATAGAAATAGGATAATATTTTGAAACCCACAGTTAAAGCCCTTAAGTCCACAGACGTTAAAGAATGGAGGTGTAATTTAGCCATATGTTTGTTGCTGTCCCTGAAAATTTTGAATTTCTGCCTAGCAATTTGTGTTAAACTCTAAATTGGGTATTTAATTCCTGTTTTTTGTGTGGGTTATATGTGGTTTGGGTTTTAAGTGTTTTCCCAGTATTACAATTCAGTATAAGGTTTGAGATTTTTGGGGAATCATAACACCATTAAGGGCCTCACTGGTGGGCAGCTTATCCTTTTAATTGTATAGGTTGAATTATTTGATTTTTTGGCATTGGACTAAGTTTTCTATTTACTTAGCCTCGGTTCTAATAGTGAAAATTTTAAGGTAACAAAATAATTTTTCTTATTTTGTTTTTATTTGATAATAATTATTTTCACTTCTGGGCTGTAAACCCTAGCTGATGGTTTCGACAGAAAGTTTATGCACGGGCCAGTGCCCATAGTAGTTGCGTAGTTTGTAGAGAAATAGACTAGAATCCTTGATTGAGCAATTGTGGCAAGAACAAAACTGTGTTTTTCTTTTATATAAAAAAATAATTGAATTATTAATTATTTAATGATTGAGTTTCTACTTTAAGTAGTTAATTGCCAAATTTTGTCACTCTTTGGCAATTAACATAGGTTCCACATTTGTTGAGGAGGTTTCGTACGAAATGAACACCATGTGGTAGAGTATTCGATCAGATACCAAGAATCTCATGTTTTGAGCCCCAGCAGTTGTAAAAAATGATTGATTCTCTTAGATTAAAAACTACCCATGTTACCTGTTGTTGGCAGGTTGAAATAGAAATGGTAGGAATATAATATTCGGCAAGAGATTAAGTTTAAATTGATTTCACATAGATGGTATTAATAGTATCAGTTGCATCTTATCTAATCTTATGATATATGGATTTAAAAGGTATCTATGTTAGGTGTTAAACACAGTATACGGCTTTTGGTTAGAGTGAACAGTAAGTATTCATATCACATCAAATATATAGAAATTTGCTCCTAAAAACAGATTTGGAGGAAATTCATCAACACTACTAAATTTTGAAGAAAATTGCTCCTTTTTGTTAAGGATGTCTAGAGCAACCTTGCTTCATTGGAGCCAACTTGCAGATATTAGTTCCAACACTTCAAAAGTGGTGATTTCAATGTCAATGAACATTATGTTGCCCATAAATGAGGAACGTAAGGAATTGCTTGATATTGATCCATGTCAGATGCTTGAAGAAATGTTTACAGCATTGGATGTTCAGAAGGCAGGAATTAGGTACCACACAAGTTGAAGGAAAGGGAGGTTGAAAGGCGTTTAGTCACATGTGAAATGTGTAGTCACAAGGGCAACAAAGAAAGAGTTTTTTTGCATTTGTTCATCGCTTACAAAGAAGAATAGATTCACTACAACCGTCCTAAGTGTAGACTAACATGACTGAAGTCAGATATACCCGTGGTGCTTAAACAATCAATTCCCCCAACATTTCATTTTAATGTGTTTGAAACAAACTAGTCATGAAAATACTTTTGGTAATATTCTTCAAGCATTTCCTTGGAATACTTATAAATTCTGTTTATATTCTATATCATGAAGGTGGAATACAGAATTCATTATGTTATGTATTATCAGCATCAAATTAGGGCTTAAAAATATATATTAAGCACTATGTTTTCTTTACATGTTTCCGATAAAACCAACATTAACAAAAATATTGGCAAATATAAGTTTTGACTTTTAAGTAAACTCCCACTTCTGTCGGTCGTTGTAAAGTATAAAATAGCCCATATTGACAAAATTTATTTATTTCATACAAATTCCACATAATTCACATTTCTATCTAGGCACACTCACTAATAAATTCAGAAGTCAAAATTTTAAAATTCATAAATCTAAATTAGGTTCAAGACTGTAAAATATAATCTGCACACACTTTGTTTTATATGTTTTTCTGGTCAAATCAATATTAACAAAGAGTTTGACGGATATATATTTTGACATTGATGTAAACCTCTAATCCTGAGGGTGATAGCAAAGTATGAAACATTGTATGTTGTCAATATTCATTATCTTAATATGTGTACAGAGAATACCTAAATTCTATTGAGCCATTTTCATGGTGCGAGAATTACGTTTTGTGTGCCTCAAACGTGGACCTGTTTTATTCTGTTAAAATTTCCGACCATTTTATAATGATATTTTTCAAGAACAAGTTACAGACAATGTATGTGTACATTTTTGTTTTGTTGAGTTCTGTATGATTATTTTTTTTTAATATTCAAATTTACGCACTGTAAACAAAAATTTCTTGGACTTTTAATCATCAATAAAAATAATAAAATATGATTAGCTAGTGGTGAATTACATTAGTGTGTCTAGTTTTTTACTTGTTTTCATTTTTAAAGAAAGAAAAAAAGTTTTTTGAGGGGCTTAGTTTTTAAAAGTAAAGATGCTGAACTTATTTACAATAAATTTGTCACAAGAAAAATCCAAAAACTAATGAGAGAAATTAGAGGTTATATGAAGCCCTAAAAATGTTCAGGTAGTGTTTTCAAAATTATTCTGGAATAAGAAAAAGTCAGCAATTTTTAACAGTTCCAATCTTTTCCAGGGACAGGTAATTCTGTTGATTTGATAATGGTAGCTGTCCACTTGAGATGAAATCTGCATTTGAGATCAGTTGTGGTCTGAAGGTAGTAATTGGAGACCCAATAGTCACAGAGGCCTCATGGCCAAGGCAATTCATAATTATTTTTAATTTAACTATCACAAAGTGGATATGCATCAGGCCCTATCCTGATATAAGATCGTATAAAAAAGGAAAGGTAAAAAAAAAGAGTTTCGATTGACTAAATGAATTGGGAGTTTGTTCACTAAATGAGGTTGAGGAAGCACAACAGTTTAAACAATTAATTTCTCCAGTGCCATTCGAACTGCTTTTAAATTTAGTCTGATACTAGGTTATAAAAAAAAATTGCCAAATTAGGCAATGGGATTCCAATCACACTTCTTTTTCTGGCTTCAGGTAAGCATATATAATTATAGTATGTAGATATTGCCTATCTATTTGCTTTTGAAGTGAGTGTACAATATGGATTTCTCTTATTGATTTTTAGAAGATGTGTATTGTAGTCGGAAACACGTTTTCTCCTTTCCAGCTTATAAAAATGGATGAATAGTTCCTACATTATACCAAACTATTTATGATGATTTAAAGGTAAATATTTAACATGTGCAATTAATTCCACCAACATTCTCAATTTTTGCAATGAATTCATTATAGACATTCATTTTTTTCTTAAACTTCATTATAATACAATTTATGTTTAACATTCCATAAGTACTCTTTTTTCTCATAAATATTTACAACAAAAACAAATTCTTATTTAACCAGTCTTGTGTAGCCACAACCTTATATATGTTCTTTTTGTCAAAATAAACAGAGTTTATGTTATATTACCATCAAAAATTAGTATTAAATATCTGAGAAATTAAGTAAAAATCAAACGCTTTTAAAATTCGATCATTTAATCACATCTCTTCAAGAAATTAGGGGAGACTAGAGATAACTATGCACACTCATACTGTGTCAGGCCCTCTTTCTGTCAAAGTCTCAGAGGGTTCTTGAGAAAGTGTAGAAGAGTAAAATAAAACAATATTTAGCCCATACCTGCAATAAGTATTTGTTTTATCAATTTCTATTTTTCATGGACAAATATTGTATAATCGTCTAGTTTGCGAAAGAAGTTTAATATTTAATAAGTCTGTAAAATCTGGATTTGTCATTGCCAGCAATAAGAAATAATTTTAATTATTACTTCATGCATTCATGTCCTGTCAAAAACATGCTATTTACTAAACATGTATTGCAGTTCTTGTATGTTAGTTCAGTTATGTATCGATGTAAACTATATACCTTTTGGGATTGTTCCTAATCTGCATGTTATTTGTGAATAGTGTCAGTTTGCTAGTGGGACATTAGTGAATTCCATGGATGAGTTCATTGTCAAGGACTGCTTCTTTGCTGTTTGTTCTGCTAACTTATTTCCCATTATCCCTGAATGACATTTTTTCCATTCAATATGAAATGAAGTATACTTGCTTAAAATTTCAAATAAATTTAATAATATTTGTTTAGTAAGTTGTGTATGAGATTCTAGTCATGAAACTAGAAGTGTCCTCACCTTTATCTGTTGTGTGCACATACCAATAGACCTTGTATAGTTAAAAAAAGGATCAATATAAAACTTCTCCTTAAAGAATGTTTTTTTAATGAGAAATAGATTTTTAAAATTTTTCATTACATCTCTTATTTTCTTGTCTCAATTTTTGTTGGCTTAGATGTTTTAATTAATTTTTCTGATTAAGTCTAATGTTAAGTATCTGTTAGAAATTCCTCACTTCTCTCTCTTCTGTGTTGAATGAGGTGAGATCACTTAATATTTGAGAAGGAAGAGGAAAAATAAAGAAAATAACTCATTGTGTTGTAAAATAAATATAAAAATAAAAAATTATCTTTATTGAAAACATAAGAGTTCGAATATAGAAAAAAAAAGAAATGAAAAATATTTGCATGATCTTACTAACACTGAATGAGAACAACAATTTCTATACATATATTTATAATCATATAAAACAAAACAAGAATATATTATTATATAACATTTATTATAAGGCTAATGGCAGTAATTGTAGGTCTTGTCTATTTCTATTTTTAACATATATATTAAATATCTATGGCAATCTCTCTTATAAATAATATATACATTTAACAACATTTGGCAGTTAAGAAAGCAGGGTGTTACATGGAAGGCTTATTTTGTACAATAAGAATATAAGAAAAAAAAATACTGAATAATCAATTCAGTCTTGAAATTTAGAACTAATATTGCACCTAGTCGGCAGTTTTGTGTTTATTACAATAAACAACATGGGCTTAACTAAACTTCTACAATTTACAAAATTAAAGAGACAATAATTTATGAAATCTTATTTACATATTGGCAACTTATTTTGGCCTTTTTTTATAATCTCTCACCCTCAGGGCATTTTTGGCTACAATTTGTAAAAAAAAATTATAATAATTTTGGAGTACTTAAAATTAGACTTAATATTTTACAATATAAACACTAAAAATATATTCCCTTTCAGTTGGGATACAACTTGTTTTGAGTTAATGTCTTCACAGTAGGAACAACCTTTTCACCAAAATATCTTAATTTTTGTCATGGTCTAATCACTTCAGTTAACCTAAACTAATTTTCTCTCCACAGGGATTATAGAGTGTTTTTCAAAATGGCAAAATACTCTTTATCTTATGTAAAGTGCATTGTATTATTATAAATATTTATGAGTAACAGCTGTTTATACCATTACACATATATACACTTTTGTAACAATATAATTTGATAACTGGCATTTATACTTAATTTGTTTTTTAAAGTGGACAACAAATGGATTAACAAGAGAAAATATATCACAGAAATGTCATACCATACATTCTGATTTTTTTTTTTTTACAGTTATGGTAACACTGTGGATTTGTTATTTTTCTTTTTATTTATAAATATATTTTTCTCAATAAGGAACTTACTCCAACACACCCTTGAAGGGTAAATAAATGTACAAAAAGTAGTTTATTAAATATAACTTATGAGAAGAGAATGAGACAGAGATTAGCTGCTAGGTATGAGATTTTTGGATGGTTTCTGGTTGGGCGTTACACCGTTCTTGGCTTGAGCCATATGAGTCTGGTAGTGCTTGGCGAGGTGGGCCTTCTGCCGGAAGCTCTTCCCACAGAGAGAGCACGTGAATGGCTTCTCGCCTGTATGTGTCCGAATGTGAACATTCACCGAGTACTTGTCCTTGAAGCCTTTACTGCAGATGTTGCAGTAGTGTAGGGACCTTTCCTTCCTCACCCCTGTCGATGATCCAGGGCTAGACGCATTGGACTTGGATCTCTTGGTGTACTTCTTGCTCGGCTTCTGGAGCAGAATCGGGTTGAGTACCTGAGAGCCAGAAGGAAGGTAGGCCCTGTCGAGGCAGTACTGCTCTACAGACTCTGCCACTTCTGTCTCGATCCTCTTCAGCTTCTCATAGTCTTCTGGATAAGATACATCGAGGTGTGAGAGGAACATCTCCTCCATGCTGTGTGCACTGCTAGGATTGTCCGAATCTATTATTGTAGAACTATCATACAATATTGGGCTTTCTATCATAATCTTTTCTTCTTCTTCGGGTTTCTCGACTTTTTCTACCTTTATACCATTGTAGCGGCTGAGAGCCTTCCCTTGGAGGGCGTTTCTTAAAAGAGAATCTACTTCATTATTATTTTCTTGTTTCCATTCGTTGTTATTATTAAAGCCAGTCGAGTTGCTTAGGATATCTGTTACCCTGGAGAGATCTTCCTTTTTCTCTTGGAATGGAGTTTCTTCATAAGTTGTTTCTTCTGAAGGAAAAGAATTAGAGAACGTAGAAGGTATAGCACTAAGTATGGAGTCTATATCTAGGTTCTTATCCTCCTTCTCTTCGTGTTTGAACCATGAACCCTGCTCTGCACCATTTAGCACAGTCAGTGTATATATAGCCCCGTCTGTGTTGTCTGCTTTTACAGTCCCCCCACCTGCCTCTGGGTTCCAACTATTCAGCTCCTCAAGCATACTGCTGTCTAGGTTTTGCCAGATGTCATCATAGTGCGACATGTTGACCATTAGGTGGTTGTTGTTGGTTTCCTTGTGCTCTGTGCTTACACTCACAGCTCCACAGCCTGTCTCCACGTGAAGTCCCAATGCCTTCAGGTTTTCAGTGCTATTCACGAAGTCGTACAACTCCGCCTTTTCACCTTTTGTTCTGTCAGTAAGTTCCATTTTATCTGCATAAACAGGCCTGCCGGCTCATTATAGAAATCTGAAAAAAATAAAAGAAAAATGTGGTTAGTGTTTCAATTTTATTGTGTCTCTAAAAATATGAAAAATGAATAATAAAACTTAATAAATAGAATAAATCATGAAGGTTTTTTTTTCTATATATATATATATATATATATATATATATATATAAACCTTCCCCATTAGTTTGTTGCTGGAACATTTGTTTTTAAAAATAACAGATAATGAGCTCATCAAAAGGCTTCAAAAAATTTAATAAGAGTTAAACTTTATTAATCCTAAAAAATAATTTCAACACAAGTTTTTGTTTAGTTTATTATAAAATAAATAAAAATGAGATTTTGACTTCTGACACTGATGTTATTACTCCACTTTGACCCTCCTTATTTAATATTCACTAGCTTCATGTCAGTCAAGCAAGACTGTAGGCACATTGAGGATGCAGTGTGTTTAGCCTTACAGGCTAATGCCCATCATTAGCCTGCTTGTACAAACTATGGATTACAGAGCGATTGCTCTGTTACAGTTTTGGTCTTCAGTGGAATGGTCTCCATGATAGCTTCATTGTGGTATAGGCACATGCAGAAGGTTCAACCACCACTGCATACCCTCTTTCTTATCTTGTTTAAACCTTTAAACCCATGGAGTTCAAGAGATACTGTTTTCCTTGTAAAGGAACTCTTCCATTCCAGGATTATTGACAAGGGGAAAACTGTAAATATCTGGTTCATGGGAACACTTCATCTAGTGTCACCTTGAGATACAATAACAATAGAAGGGATACCTAGTAGAGAACATTTTTTAACCTTAACTCAGTATCTCATAATCAGTTTTACCTATTGCAAGTAATCAACAAATTTTTAAATATTAAATGTATGCTTTATGAATGTTTAGGCTTTGATCTTTTGCTCTTTAAGGAAGTCAGGTTTTCAAGTTATACTGTGATTAATTTAAAACATTTTTATTATTATTATTATTTATTAACGTCCACCTTTTGCAACTAAGGCTAATTGGGACGGGTTATCTACAGGTTACCACCCTTTTCTAGCCAGGGTGGGATGTAGGATGTTATTTATTGAATTCTGCAACTAAATAATTTCCTTTGCACAGGCGAAAATCGAACTCGTCACTCTAAGTTTACTATGTGAAATTAAGGTCAACCCTTTAACTCATGGCTATCCTGAGCACCCATTTTTTTTTTTAAATGACGAAAAAAAAAGTTAAAATTTATTTAAATTTATATATATTTATGAAGTCCATATTTTTCATACGCTCTTGCTGTGACAATTTAGGGCTGGCCGGTAACAAACTTCATATTTTAAGATTCCATGAAAGACTAAAGTCGAAATTCGTTCACAGTCGAAAACGGGAAAAGGAGCAATAATATCTTCTATATATTTACACGACATTGGTGTATCGTTAATAATTTACACTTGGAGTTATATATCCTCAAACAGAGTACATAGCAATCAAAACAATGTAGTCTACAACCATTTTTCTAGAAGATGTTCTTGAAAGTGAAAATACGACTTCTAGCTATGAATGCTCAATTGTAGAGGAAACGATCAACAAACTCACACCTTTACCTTAAATACATTACTCATAAGAGGGTAGATAGACACGATTATTCTTCTGAAATTGTAGCCTTTTCAATGAAGAAGTTCGTTCAAAATTTCATTCTTTAATTTTACAGCATATAGATTTCTTTGGCATTGAATTAATGAAAGGAGATTGTTCGCATTTAAGTACCGAACTAGACACTTATTTACGATTCCTTCGAAGTGCTTCCAGACTCAACTTGCGAGGGATATCGGTCTGTAACTGAAAATATGAGCGTTATCTCTGTTGGGGTTTAGTACTAGTAATTCCAAGTACTTGTTATGCCCTCGAATGTTGAAATCTTATTGGAAAAAATGTATATACAGAAATCATTAATTTAATTATTCCTTTAAACGGAATATTTTCTAAAACTTCAGTAGATTGCCCGGCACCAATGTGCTCCTCAAAACGCCATTTTTAACTTGTATCCTTTGAGTTTTCAATCTATTATTCTGCATTAAGTGAGGTTCGTATATATATTTAATGTTTTATGGTTGCAGGTGGGGAGGAGTAGTTTATGTCAATTTTATTACAAGAGAAAATGGCTACCATGAATTATGGACCGCGTGTTCCTATGTGAATTTCTACCTCTCATTTCCAGAGGAAAGCCCTTCCTGTAGAATAGTTTAGGGGGGCCTAGAAACGGGAATAGTATCTGTGTATGGAAGGAAATGAGCTCTGTGCAACGGCGGTGGAGGACAAACAAAGAGGAGGCTGGTTGAATTCAATGCTCCAGCACTCATGCTCTCGCTGGAATGGTCTAAGGCTGCTGGAATGGTAAGCAGTACAGCGACTCCGAACAAAGGCTTGTTAGTTCCTTACAAGCAGCTCCTATTAAGGCATGTCTCTACGCGCGTGCGCACACCGCCCTTCTTCCTAACCTATACCGCCCATTTACAGCTCCCCTTCTTACTAGATCCACTTTCCTATTTTCTTATGAGGGATCTCGGCCGGTAGAAAAAACCGTCTGGCTCAGGTTGCAACCTCTATCCGATCTGTCAGCCCTCATTCTCATCTAGACTTTATACAATGGAAACCTATTAGAGGACGTTTGAATACTCAATGCAACTTTGAAAAGTACAAGACCTTCACCATCAAATATTCTGTTAAAGTTATTCATTTGTGATGTAGTAATGTTCCATCGGAGAAGAGTAAGACTTACAAGCATTACACTTTATTTATTTAAAACTCAAAATTAGTTATAGAATACAAATTAAAAACACGAACATTTATTCAATTGAACCTTTTGAAGGCAGCACTGAATTCTCTCTCCTTCATGGCTTGTGAACTATACATCCAGCTGGAATAGTGGCCAGATGGTAGGATGAGAGAGAAAGGCACTCTGTTGCTCCACAACATTGATTCACTTATTGAGGGTTGAGAGTCTAATTGATAAAATATTCAGAGAGCTCTGTGGGTAATCAGCAAATTACACATCTATTTGAGCACGGTATTTGTGGAATAGGACAATTTTCCGAATTTAGTAAAAGGGAAAAGTATTTCTAAGTTCTTTTGAAGGCCCTGGATTTATAAAAGCCGTAGGTTTGTAACTTCTGTTACGGTTCTTAGTTCGGCCCAGAGTTCTTAGATGTTCCCAAACTTAGAAACTAGCCGTTACCTTTGAAACAATATTGGATTTTTGTATAAGTATAATGCGGTCAAGCTACCAGATGTTGTGTGATTTTTTTTTTTTTTTTGTACGATCGTATGATAAATCATATAACTGATGATTCAGCTTTAAACTTTCTAATCATATACCTACTTTCTTGTTAAGCAGCAATGCCAATAAGTAATTTCAAATTCTGAAGGCAATCTGTGGTATACATTGTAGAAGTGTAATTCATCGTCCCTTACTACAAATTCCACCTCTACTGTAATTTAACCGCCTCCCTCCCCCTACACACACACTCGCTCCGATTCATTACCCGGTTTTCAGGATGCAAGATTTCCATTAACAGTTTAAACATAGTTTATGTAGAGGTTGATAAGCCCTTAGGTGACCAGTGACGACGTCCCTAAATGCGTGGGATACTTCAATTTTAGTTCCTACAAATGAGCAGTTATACAAATGTTTTCTAAATACATTTCATGAATGATATATCTTCTTTTTTTTTGTTAATTATTTACGTCAACTTTATGCTACTATTATCTACAGGATACCACTCTTTTCTAGCCAGGGTGGTACTAAGGTACCTATTTAATGAGCCGTCACCAAATAAATTCCTATGGCGGGAATCGAACTCGTCACTCTAGGTTTACCACGCGAGATTAAGACCAACGATTTAACTCACACGGCCAACCTGAGCCCTGATATACCTAAAAATGTCCCTTTAATAAAACTTCCTTTTTAAGAGCTGACCATCATATTGCAACTTGTTAATTTTTAATTGTTCAGGTATAATTTTTCAGAATAGTAACTCAACCAATTGTGATACCTTTAACTATGTTAGAATTATTTTTTTAGATTTTCAGTATAAGATAGTTTTAGTCAGTTGAATATTGTGTAATCATTTCTGTAATCTAATGTAATTAGAGACTTAATATGATTGAGTCAGCTGCTGTTTGAGGTATGTTAATCTGTCATAGTTTAATACCTTAAGCTGAGAAGTGTGTTTTGAGTATTGCTGTTATCGGAGAAGTGCTGTCGAGGCTCGAGACGGGCCCACTCACGATCTTCAAGAGGTGAAAGTTTTCTTGAGTGAAATTTTAATTCGACGCAAGCGCAGCAAGTTAATAACGGCAAGCGGGCTCTAAGAACTCCGCAGCGCTAATAACTCTCGGGGTACTAACTCGCTGCAGTCCATGTTAATGCCTTATCGATATGAGCTCTCCTCGTTACAACCGACTTATAATAACCACGGCGTTATGGATTTTATAATTAAGTGCGCTCGCTTCAATGCACTTATAGAGTGGAGAAATTTTAAGCAAACACATTTACAGGTAGTTTCCTACTTATTATAATTATGCGCATTTTTCAATGCCTTAACGAGATTCACTCCGATTATTTCAGCAACCTGTTGATCCTTGAGGTTTGCTAAGTTGGCCAGCTGGAAGGTGAATATGTGTCAAGGTTTGCGATTCACAACTTTCAAGAGTAAAACCTTTTAATGAAACATTGTGACCCTTATATTTGCTCTTCAACCGTCAAAGTTTAATCTGGCTCCGAAAAAGTGTTTTTTATTGTGAATATGTCTTCCATATTTTGCTGAAACACCTACCAATTAAGACAGCACACTACTCATTTGGACCATGCTATTTTTTTTTTAATTTATTAATTTTTTGTTTACGGGATTTTTCTTTTCTGTAACCATTAAGTCAGGATATATAAACATACAGAAATTGTGATTGCAACACTGTCGATTTTGCTACCGGAGCGACCCATTATTTCCCATAAATTTAAAAATTAATCAGGTTGTAAAGTAAACTTTTTGTGGCACTAAGAATTTTAGTTGGATTCTCGAAACTGAATTGTTTTAAATGGCGTAGAAAATACATGGGCATCTGCTAATCCCGTTCTCGAACTCTCAGCGAACCAACATCCGGGAGATTAACTTTTTGTAACTCATCTTTATTTGGTTTTACGTTCAAGAGCCTTATTTATAACAGCATTTATGTGCTCGGTCATGAACACTATTCTGGGACTAGAGGCCGGATGGTACACTTGAAAATTATATTTATTTCGATCAATTTATGTTACTATGGCTAATCGGCATTAGTTCATTGAAGTTGACTTACACATGATTATAGCAGTATTAGTAGGCTTCCATTAAGGAAAACCAACTATATATATAGGTTGTACTCATGACGCGATTTACAAGAAAAATCCTTAAGTATCCATTGATCATTCTTAAGAGATGGCGAAAATGAGATCACTTCAAAATGGAATTTATATACATGCAGTATTATAATATTAATTTTATACTTGTCTCCAATAGCTCTAGCGGTCGTCACGCTAATTTGTCTCGTGGTTTTGTCATCAACTAAGATTTTTCGTTACTCTCCCGACAATGTTTATTTGAACTATACCATGCTCGATATTTATCGTTTCAGACAACACTAAAGATGATATTTGTTAAAGGCTGAAATCGGAACTGTAATAGAGGGGGACTGAAAAACTCAAAATATCTCCGTTACGAATCGGTTGGTAAAAACGAATTATTCCTACTTTTATGTTTTCAATCTTCCTTAAAACCATATACTCATCGGTTAAAAAAAAAAAAAAAAAATAGAAATAGAGAATACCTGGTAGATGAGACCACTAGTGTATTCATATCAGCAGGTGGGAATTCTGCTAAGGTTACACAGCCCCTGCGTGAGGAACTTTTTAAAAAAATTCAGCATACTGCAAGGATGTAGGGAAAACAAATAAACATGATTTATCAGATTATAACTTCAGAGCCACTTTGAATAGCATTAGAATTTGAGGGGTGAGTTTAGAAAGCAATCTTTCGAGGATTTGAGTTTAAAAAAAAGTCCATACTCGTTGGTAAACGCAGTGATCGACGGTTTTTAAGACGGGTCAAAATTTCTAGATATTGGTACGAAATTATGTAGAGCATAATGTGGTGAATTTTCAGCGGATGAAAGGCCATTAAAGAGGCGGTCCGCTCAGCTGATGGCTGGAGGCGAGTAGGACACGCACGTCTGCGAACGCACGATCTACGAAGGGGCCCTGATTTGACAAATTGTCTAGAAGATTAGGAGTAATGCCCAGGGAGAGCTGGCTGATTTAATTCTAGAGCAGGCCGGCCGTTCCTCCCAGCTGTCCGGGATTGCATACTCGTAAGATCGCAGGCATTTACAATATCTCCAAGTAGATATCCCTTGCTGTCGAAGTGTCTTATTAGTCTAAGTGACATAGGAATTTAAAGAAAATTTGATAGAATGGATCTAGAAATGTCCATAATGCAGGTGGTGCGTCAGCTCAGCACGGATAGTTCAACAATAGGCATAACACATTTAAATATCCAAAAGTAAATCGGGATCTTAAAATAGCGACTGATGAAATGACATATTCTGCCAGATAATGGTCACCTCAATTCTATTATATATCCTTAGTAATAGCACGGAATAAACAATACATCTTATTTAAGATGGGCATATAACAGTTTGAGATATACGGGTTCCAGATGGGGTTATTTGCGGTTAAAACTAAGTTAGTAACAGACAATAAATATTTTATTTACTGAAAAAAAACATATTGAATACTAAAAAAAATGTTTACGAGAAATTACTTTTTCAAAAACAGTTGACATGTAACATTTTTATAATTCAAACATTTGAAATTTCCTTATGAGTATGTCAGTTATCATTTATTTTCACAGTGTCAATCCCACGTATGTTCTGATTCTATGTTGCAGTGCTTCTAATATAATATAAGATAAGTATTAAGCAAATTTTACTTATATTAAAACAGAACAAGAAAGTGCGTTTAATATCAACACAAAAAAGTCTGTCACTTAGGAGCTGCGTAGGCTAAACAGATTTCTAATGTGCTGGTATATGAGTGGGGTTTGCTAAAAAGTTAGTACTCATTATTTAACAAAACGTTATTGCTTACTTTTGCTATTTTTAAAATTTCTCAAGAGCTTCGCTATTTTTAAAATTCTGCCTTTTAAGTTCTCTTCAATTTTCATAGCTGGCTTTTTCCTTTCCATTTGTTTCAAGCTTAGGATAATTTCTAAATTTCATTATGAATCGGAGACAATTCGAAAACAATATGTTTACGGATTTATTATACAGTTTAAAAGCGTACCTAAATGAACAAAGATTGTTGTTCGTGTTTTACCCTTCAGAGATGCATAGGTGCAAAACATGAAATTCGCACACTCCCCCCCCCCTGCTCTATTATAGTGTAGTATATATAGTTCTTAACAACGAAGGGACGAGCTCTAACCAAAAAAATGTTTAAGAAAAGTGACTATCAAACCTTCCATTTCATTTTCAGTAACCATATCTCTGAAAAAATGGAAATACTTGTCCGTTTGTTTCCCTCCTTACTGACCCATATATTTTCTTGTTGTTTCCCATAGAGAGAGCACAAATCCTTGTAAAATGATGACATATTGCTGACTTCTAGAATGACTTTGATCTGGTAATCTGAAGTCTGTCTAACGACAAAAAAAATATGTAAATTTCTTCAGTTATGGTTATGGCCACTGCTATCGAAATGTATAATATGGTTCTAAGGAAACGCAAGGGCAACAAATATCCAGTAAAATTAAGTAGGCTTGTTTGAAATAATTCACTCCCTTCCAAGATATTAGTTTATACTTAATTTTACGAAGATTGTAGAATTTTCTAACCATTTATACAATCAGCAAAAACAGTAGCTCTTTCATGTTCGTGCCTTTCGTGGAAAACGGTTGTAAGAATTTGGAAAATACATGTTCCAATCATTTTCAGAGTTAGTAAATCTGATATAAACGTAATGCCAAAAAAGCATTAATGGTCAAAGCCATGCCACAGAGTGTAGAAAAGTCGTAACAGACTAAGTACTGAAAGGAAATAAATAAGCTATTGCTTGCAATGAATGCAGAAAGATTCTCCAGCACTCATTCAACTATAAATGTTAATATCATAGTCAAATTTGTTAACTTGATGAGCTTTCTATACTTGTCAAATCCACGTTATTTAGAAGGGAAATGAGATATTAACAAATTTATCTTTAGGGAAATCAACTATAGAATAACCGATAAATATATAGCCAATATGACTTGATTTGTGTATGTGTGTCTCTTAAAGTGATGTCTCTTGATCGAAAAGCACATTACATACTAGGAAAACGTTTAGACATACATTTATTACCTTGGAAAATCCTTCAATGATGAAGGGTTTTCCGGAGGCCGAACACAATATAGATAAATAGGTGTCAGAATATTTTTATTTATCATAAATTTTCAAGCAAATTATGTGTTGTTTACTTTTCTATACCTAAAGAAGAAAAATTAACGATTTTCTTCTTAAACTTCCTGGTATGCTCCTATTCCCTCTTGAAGGCTAACTTACATGATCGGTAAGTGGATTTATTATACTAGTCTTTTGAAAAGTTTAAATCCTGAGTTACAAATTATAGTCTTTACATTTATAGGGTAAATCATTTACTCAATAATGAAATATTAAATATAGTGAATGTTTTATAGTAGCGCGCCTTGCAATAAAGGAAATGTATAATTAGAAAGTCCGTCACGCAGGGGCTTCGTAAACTAAGCAGATTTCCCGCGTAAAGTTATACAATAGAGAAATATACGTACGAGTGCCGAACAGTTACGGAAACGGCCGAACAAGCTTTCGGCGGAAACGAATAGAAGAGACCATAGCTCGTCCGTTACACTTAATAAAAATGCAAATATCTCGGTTAATATTCAAGATAGAGAATAAATGTATATAACAATATTTATAGTAAATTTAATTTTCAGTAAGATTGGTTCTATACAATTTTTCGATCTGACGTATAGTAACGGAGATATTTCGAATTTTCAAAATCCCCCCCCTCTAACACCCCCCCCCCCACTAGTCCGATTTCAGCCGTTAACGTACTTGATCTTTCTTTTTACATAAAACTACTAAATATCGAGTTTGGTAACGATTAAACAATAATTGCGACCGCTAGAGCGGTAACAGACATATATATATATATATATATATATATATATATATATATATATATATATATACATATATACACACACACAGTTTTGAACGGACCTCATTTTCGTCTTTTCCTACGTAGGATCGATGCACATTTGAAGACATATTTCGGAATTCGCGTCATGAGTACGACCTCAATAGCTGATTTCCCTTAAGGTAAATCTGCTAAAACAGTAACACGCAGGGGCTGCGTAAACTAAGCAGATTTGACCATGTGAAGTTTAGCAATAGAGAAATCTGCATACTGGTAACACAACACCACAATGAGTAAATATAAACGGTAATGAGAAATCTTTCTGTTAATTTTAATAAATTCCCAACTGGAACGGGTTCTGAATTGTAAGAATAATTTATATTTTAATAACTCAAATTTTAATAGTTCAAGAACTAAAGAAAGGGGGGGGGCGGACGAACAGACCGTATTTGCACAAATCTCACCAAGTAAAGAAGGTAAGGTAAGGTTAGAAACGACAGGTAAGGTTAGAAGAGCCTTCCACCCGGCCCGAACAGTTACGAAAGCGGCCGAGCTAATCCGAACGATACCCGACCACGTGTCCCACAGACTTCATAAAAATGCAAAAATCTCGGTTAATATTCAAGATAGAGAACAAATGTATATAACAATATTTATAGTAAATTTAATTTGCAATAAGATTGGGTCTATACAATTGTTCCATCCGATCCATAATAACGGAAATATTTTGAATTTTCAAAAATCCCCCCTCTAACCCCCCCCTCCCTCTGGTCCGATTTCAGCCATTAACGAACTTGATCTGTCTTTTTACATAAAACGGTTAAATCATCAAACAAAAATTGCGACCGCATAATTTTGAACGGACCTCATTTTCGTCATCTCCTGGGTAGGATCGATGGACATTTGAAGAAATTTGTCGAAAATCGCGTCATGAGTACGACCTCAATAGCTGATTTCCCCGATGGGAAATCTGCTAAAATTGTCAATTCAATTCGTTATATGGGGAGATTTATATCATTGCAAACATAGCAATAATTTCTTAACTCAGTGCACTGTAGTGTCCTTTCATCTTCTCTGAATCCTGATAGGAACTCGTGGATGTAGGGTCAGACAGGAAATGACAAATGTCTTTTGGTAGATGAGGTTTTGTGGTCAGGATTCAGACCGCATTGTCCCTAACTAGCTAGAGCATGCGTAGCCCACTTGTTGATCGGTAACCACCCCCGTCCACTAGCCGGACAGTACGGCTCTAATATTACACCGCGAGTTTCTAATATTACACAACTCCAGCTGTTTCCTCAAGCCCCTCTTACACCGAAAGGGATTTGAAATTATTTTAAGGCAGCACTAACGACATCTAAATAGGATTACGACATTAAAATTAAGAATACGAATTATATTATCTCTGACTCTAAGTCGTAAATACTGTCACGTGTTGTAAAACATGAAAACATGTCGACTAGAAAGTACTTTCAAAGGATTTTCAAGTCTATAAAACGTTTTAAGACAATCTTATAAGCTTTCTTAAGCTTTACAAACCCTTTCACAATCAAGAACTTTCTACACAGATTTGAACATGTTACTCATTTGATCATTTTTGTTATTTTTTTTACTATACTCTTTTTAGAAGAAAATGCTGTGTATTATTCGATCCCAAAAACAGCAATTTTTTTCATAGCTTCACAATTTGAAAATATAATACACATTTTATAAGAAGGAGTAGGTTGTAACCCAAATAGCGAGTTACAGGAAGGTAAGATTGAATTAACGACGATGGGAAATGAGTTCTCTTGTACTTGACCTTTTTAGGTCCTGGTATTACTATCGGTTCGTGCTATGGCCTCTCAGAATCGTGAGGAAATAAATGTGTGTGTGTATATATATATATACATACATACACACATACATATATACGTATATTTATATGTCTCTGTTAGCGCTCTTCAGGCTGTAATTTTGTTTGACCACTACCAAACTCGATTTTCAGGAGTACAGGAAAGTCTTCGGTAGATTAATAGTCATTGATCCAGATAAATTAAGCTCTAATATAATCCTTAGTCCCACCCTGGCTAGAAAAGGGTGGTAACCTGTAGATAAACCGCCCCCAATTAGCCTTAGTTGCAATTAGTGGACGTTAATAAATAATTTAATTTTCGAATATAATGAGATGTTGATTCTTATATTTTAATTACAGTTTTCTCAGGCCTAAAAACCCAAGGACATTGCACTTACGCATCTACCTAGATTTCGGAAAGAAATCAAACTTTAAATAAGGAAAAAACAAAACAAAAAGCATACCTAACAAGCCTAATGTTATTTTACTTGAGAATTAATGATGTACTTTAAATTTATAGGCAGAGGCTATTACATCATGTGCCTAGGCATAATTTATATGCCTAAAATTACCATTTGCCTACCTTGTAGACTGTAAGTTCACTATAAAACAGTCGGTTTCTTTCAGTATCGCAGACTTTCAAGTTAAAAACGGCAATATTCTGTTTTAATGGATCCGCTTTTACTAAGGTTGATCTTTTTAAGAACTCTTTCTCTTGTAATTAGAATGTTGCGTACTGAGGACCTAGAAAGTTTAACTGGCAATAAGCGAGGTATATATGGTGGCTCAAAAAAGGAAACGACCCTAGGACAATAGAAATGGCTGCCATAAAACTCTGCATTGTATAATGTGAGGCGACTTTACAAGGATCAAGTTGCCACCTGACGAATTATGGTTTCGAAAGGACACGGTGTATCCTGAATGGGATATCAATATGGCTATTGCACTGGTGAGTCCATATAAATACAATCGAAGCTGCAATTTCGATACTATTTACAGCCCAATAAACTATTTAATGATTCAAATAGAAAGCTGAATATGAACACCCTATTGACAGTATAGTAGCTCATCAACGGCGTATAAGAATACCAGTTATTATAGATCCATATAGTCGACCAATATGAAGAATTATTCCATTCACCCAACATCGAAGAAAGTCATTCGGAAATCCCCTTTTTAGGAATATTTGCTTTATGACAAGTACTTGGTTCATTGTCATCTGCAGTTTAGTCACATAGGCCCAAAGCAAACGACTCAGAAAATGATACTTGTGAGATAAAAAGGGTTTATGATGGAAAAATGAGCCATGTTTTCTTGAATTTATGACCTCGAAGTAGAAAATTGGACTAATTTCGAATCCTGGAAAAATATATTCTTCAAATTAAAAAGGGATCAAACTTATATATGAAATGCTGCTATTCTTGTTTCAAAACTGAATTTCCAGTGTTCTGTGTTTACTCCATTAAATCAGGATCAGCGACTACCTCTGAAACTTAGGCTACCAAAGGCAATTGAATTCCAATCCAATCGATGAAAGAGATATTCGAAATATACAATAACTCCGAAATGAAAAATATTTAATATTTAAGCTTATATATTTATTTTATCAGAAGTACAAAAATTCATTGTAAATATCACACGATGAATGTGGTGCTTTATACAGTGGACTCAACCCAAACGCCGTCTGACAAAATTCGGCTTTGTTAAGAGATTAATACTGCTTTTCACTGTTGGCAATGCATTCATTTCTCTGAACCAGTTTGGAGGCTGATGTCAACGGTAAATTATAAATGAAAAGTGACAGTAAAAAATGTTTGTACACAAAAATCCATTTTATAAACGAAATTTCGATTAAGAAAGACTGGTTGTTCTCCATGGCTACTGTCTTTTTTACCGTTACCCATTAACAAGTTACTAATAAGGGCATTTTTTGAAGTAAAACATTTATAAAGTTAAACTTAGCTTATATATATGTAATTTAATACATTTTTCAAATATTAATCCTTATCTCAAATTTATTTTGAGTTCATTAGGCATTTTTGGAAAAAATCCCTAAATACAAATAAGGTATTTTCTTAAATAACGCTTCTTTCCATATAAGGATTTCCCCCTTGTTTAATTATAAATACTTTAAAAAAAAACGTACAGCTTCCATAAATCAGAAGGAAACATTAAAATATTGAAGACTATCGTATTTTTATTCTTCAAGTGTTCATTTTATATTTTCAAACTTTATAGATATTCAAATCAATTGTAGTTATTTACAAGTATTTAACTAAGGGCGTAAACATTTAGTCGATAACGAAACAATCTTATCTTAAATAAAACAGTGATCAATGATACTAAAAGGATGAATGGATTTTGAAGAATTATATGTAGAAACTTATTACCTTATTTTTTTTTTCCTGGACATTGCATTTCAGCCTTTCTTGTAATATGTTTCGGTTATTATTTTGTTAATTTATTAACGAATATCAAATATACTAATAATATGAATCCGCGTACTTATTTACTACCAATTTAAAATAGTAAGTATTAATGCAAAAAACATTAAGTTTCAAATGATATTTTATTCTTGATGTTCCTTAAGTGGCATTTTTTAATGGAGGATAAAATAAATTGTGTACCTTAGATTGGAACATATGAAATATAGATAGGACACTATTTTTCGTATGGATTTAGAGTATTTGAATAAATCTTATTACTAGATTGCAAGTGTGAACTTCTCAGATCAAATAATTGACAACTTGAATATTGACTGTTTGATAAGAGATGCTGACGAAGCGGGCTCTGATAGTATATGCAAAGTGGTTGAAGAAGAAAATGTTTCGCAACAGACTAACGGAAGGTGAAGTCACAGATTTATGGACGTTACACTATCAAAATAAAGCCATAGCTCTGCGCATTGCAATGCACATTTGCTACTTCATCATCGCTGTAGGTAAATATAGATAACAAAATTATTCCTTGGGCAATGTTCTCAAAAAATCAAGAGTTTAAGCAATATTTCATCGACAATACTGTTAGCTAAGAGGAGTTGGGACCCCGTAATAAGCTATCTTCAGCCGCTTTACGTGCTATGAAATGTTGCAGGCTGGTTATCGTTTGGTAGGCTTATAAATCAGTTCAAGACCTGTGATTCACTGATATCTT
Organism: Riptortus pedestris; assembly: GCA_019009955.1. Lineage (NCBI taxonomy): Eukaryota > Metazoa > Arthropoda > Insecta > Hemiptera > Alydidae > Riptortus > Riptortus pedestris. Next base: position 84,234,220 of record CM032232.1, read on the forward strand.
TATTGTCGGGTGTGAAAAGCCCCGCCGAGATATCAGCCATTTGCACCACTTATCTTCGGCTATCTACTATTCATCGCCTGTGGATTGGAAGATTAACAACCTCTATCAAATCGAGGAGCAGTTTAAAAAGTTAAAAATTAAAACGCTAAAGGGAAAAAATGGAGAAGTGAAAAAATGTACATACATGAATCCCTATGATCAGTGAGATAGAGGTTCCGTTGAGCTTCGCTTCATTGATAATATAAGTAAGTGGAAGCCAAATCATGATAGTTTCATGAGATTTGGCTAAAAAAATAAAAAATGTATTGTTTCACAAAGAAGTTCATAATAGACAATATATTTATTATTATATTTCTATAAGTACTTGATATATTCCTTAAATTCATTAGTATTGATTTTTACTGGATTTTCCATAAGGGCAATCAACTACAGGCTGAACATATAAAGCGACTTTTGGCAAATATTTTCAAATTGATGGAAATATTTAATTATGCCTTCTTGATCCCTTTCGATTTTCGTTAGGATGGGTAACTTTAACGGTAACTTTTTGTGAAAACAGTTTTTTTTCTGCTTTTATGTTGTAGAAAGAATCTGCTCTTTACTAGATAAAATAGGTGGTTCTGTTTATTAGAATTAGAAGTTATATACGTTGCTTCATTGAATTTAATTTAATCATCAGTTATGCATTCTACTATTATGTAAATTTATACTATCAACAAATGAAATAAGATAAAGCGTCAAGTTCGGGGAAAGAAGGGTCTTTTGGACCAAAAAAGACATTCGGACCCTTGAAAGAGCAATAACGAGATGATTGATGATGATGAACCTAGTGATCCCATGGCAAAGGGAAGATTTCTGAGTTCTAATTGTGTCAAAAAATGGTCCTCGGCTGGCAGCCCGAAAAATATATTTTCAGGTCGAGTGAGAAGCCAGTCAAAAAGGAAAGATTTATGGAGACAATGTGGCTCAAAAAGGACTCGCAGATGCTTGGGTTCCGTAGTTTGAGGAATTCGGCTACTGATATCAGCGAATGGTGGGATAACCCACTGGTGGGAAACCTGCGACTGATATCAGGACAATGCTACTTGGAATATAGAATCTATGGCCATAAGTAAGGACGAACTAATCTAAATGCCTTCCACGATTCTCTGAATGTTTGTACAGGGGTTTCCTCTTTGCTCGGCTTATGTGTGCAGTATCTACTGCTACTCGTGGACCTGATTTCCACGGGAATGACCAAGGGAATAAGAGGTTCACAAGGATATGCAGCGATTCGCCTTTCCCTTCTGCATTCTGCAATAAAGGCATCATGAGGGAAATACCATTCACACCAATAAAGCCATGTGTGGAGAAAATCCTACTTCAGGACAGAGTTGTTAGATAGCCATCCCTCCCTAGCATATAGCCTGCATAAGCTGACTAATAACAGACATTAGCTAGTATGAGTATGCAGGCTACAACTTTAATCTTCACTCCAGCATGCTCCACTTGCATGTTGTAAGTGAGAATTTGAACAATGAGGAGGGCTCGTCTAATATTCAAGTCAATAAATCTTTAATAGCTCACGTTAGTTCCAATCATAAATGACAGGATGGACTACTCCCAAGCTACAATTTGTAACTTAAACACAGGTAATCAACCGTTCAAATATTAGACAGGAGTTACGGAAGTATATTAGTCAGGAGTTACCGTCTGTTATCTTCAATGGTTATATTTTGACTGGCAATGTGCATATTTGATTAGTTGATAGTTGTTCCTAGGTCCAATAACAGTAATATTTCAAGGGCACTGAAGATTCGAAATTATAATTATAGTTTTCAGCGAGTCTTAGGAATGGGTATTCGGGGTTGACAACCTGAAAACCAATACTTGAAATATTTAGGTACCAATTTCAAGTAGACAGTTCATCAGGGGATCTGGTCCTTGGAACCAATCCGTGCTTTGGTAAATAAGAACTCTAAGAAATATGAAATACAATTATTAAAATGTAAATTATGGGTTTTCACACTTGTCCACCGTCTAGGATGGAAGAGATTTCATTCCAGTTTCTTTCAAAAGTACAAAATACAAAGTAGTAACACGTAAACTTCATATAACATTCTTATGAAAGGTAATTTGCACATTTCCTGAATATTTCTATTTTATTATTAGAAACGATTGGAAACTCTTATTATGCATTGCTCCTACATTAAACTTAACAGAAAAAAGTTATCTTTAAATTAAGAGTAACGTTATCTATGACAGCTTATAGATAACATGAAGACCTTTAGAGTATTATCTATGTGGGCCCGAGTCAATAACTGATTTCAGTCTCGGCAAATTGTGATAAGTTGAAGCAAATAACACTTGTTATGGGATAGTTATCTAGGAAGAATTTATTACCAGAAGAACAATGGTTCATCCAGAGCAATCGGTGTTGTAAGCGGCCTTGCTGTTCGAGACCATTCCGGATCTCAAGCATTAAGTTTTTTTTTTTACCTTTTTGCCAGGGGCGACGAAGCCCAGCGCAGTTTATGGAAATTCTCTTTTAATGTTACAGTTATTTGCGGTGATGGGATTGACATTGCGCCTATATTACCATGAGCCGTACTAACCTCGCTTTATGGCTGCCTCAAATAATTCCTTATTCCTATTTACCCATTAATGGCTTTCTACAAGGATCTTACTCGGCTGGAAAACACATTCAATTCCAATCCCGTTCGATAAGGAGCAATCGATTATAAAGTGAAAGTATTCGCGAAACGGAGAAAATCTATTTCTCCTGACCAATAGAAAAGCTCACGTGATTTATTATCATTCCCATACTTTAAGGAAAGAAAATAATAGATGTTACTTCTCGTGAAAACGCATTTATTTTAAAATAATAAAGTTCGAAGGAAGTGGACTGAAAAAAACGAAACCTCAATACTCGATAGAAGTGTCAATAAACACTCTTCCTGCAATGAATTAAAGTACACATCCAAGTCGAACAATGGTATATATGGCAGAAAACTGCACAGTTCTGCAGAAAGGTTTTAAATTTCAACATTATACTTCTCAAACTTCCGTTTTGAATGAAAAAGATAAAAAGAAAATGGAAATTCAAAATGAACTAGAAGGAATAGGTTGTACATATGCTACTTATTGCTGATATTTATGTAAATGTTGAAAATTAAAAGTTATTTTTTTTAAGGGAGGCTGGGGGGGGGAGAGTTTAAAAGTGATTGCTTATTCGTCTAAAAGTACATTACTTTGACTAAATGTAGGATGAATAATTCATGTAGTAAACGTATCATTCAAAATTCACGATCATAGAACATTGAAAACAGTAATAAACTAATGGCAAATTGCAAATGAGCTGAATGAAATATATATAGAGAAATACACAAATCCAAATTCGGTTCCTAGTTACTATAAAATTATACATTTATCTTGATGAAAAAACCATTACCTTCAATTGATATCCACCGAGCTACAAATTCCAAGAGTATCTCTACATTTATTCACTATCTTGAATATTAACCGAGATATTTGCATTTTTATTAAATCTGGGCGGCTAACGGACGAGTGACTTTCCCGCCAAAAGCTAGTTCGGCCGTTTCCATAACTGCTCGGCTCTCGTGAAATTTCTCTATTGTAAAACTTCACGTGGGAAATCTGCTTAGTTTACGCAGCCTCTGCGTGACGGACTTTTGATAATATGATAAAGTTGATATTTTATTTTCTGAGCAGGTTAGCTAGATTGTAGCCCCGAGGTGTTAGGGGGACCTGTCAACAATATGATTGGGTTCTGGGAATTAAGTGTAGGTCAGGTGCTGACCCTATTTTTTTTAAGGGAGGCTGGGGGGAGAGTTTAAAAGTGATTGCTTATTCGTCAAAAAGTACATTACTTTGACTAAATGTAGGAGGAATAATTCATGTAGTAAACGTATCATTCAAAATTCACGATCATAGAACATTGAAAACAGTAATAAACTAATGGCAAATTGCAAATGAGCTGAATGAAATATATATAGAGAAATACACAAATCCAAATTCGGTTCCTAGTTACTATAAAATTATACATTTATCTTGATGAAAAAACCATTACCTTCAATTGATATCCACCGAGCTACAAATTCCAAGAGTAACCCCATCTACAGATTTATATCCAGCTTTAATATATCCACCCCGGAGAACTATCTGACATTTAAGACAAACATAAAAAAGCTAAGATCTGTTAGCCAATTAGGAGTATCATGCTCAGAATTCACAAAACTTCAATCAAGGAACAAAACATTCACATTCAAAGCTAAGAAACCTTGGACATTTTGTAATCAGTTCATCCCTAATAGCCTGTCACATATACTTCTCTACTGTCAAAAGCTCATCGAAGACAGAAATGAATATATACAACACTTTCCTCAGCAGTCAGTGATGTTCATAAAAAAGTCCGCCATGCAGGGGCTGTGTGAACTAAGCAGATTTCCCACGTGAAGTTTTACAATAGAGAAATCTGCCTAATAATAACAGTAGTAGTAAGGAATCTCTAAACCTATTCACGAGGGACGAACAGTTACGGAAACGGCCGCACTAGCTCTCGGCGGAAAGTCCCGAACATAGCCGACTTCTGCCGACCACACACACAATACAAATGCAAATATCTCGGTTAATATTCAAGATACAGAATACATGTATATAACAATATTTATAGTAAATTTAATTCACAATAAGATTGATTTTATGCAATTTTTCGTTCCGACGCATAATAACGGAGATATCTGGCTGAAATCGGACCAGTGGGAGGGAGGGGGGTTAGAAGGGAGAATTTTCGAAAATTCGAAATTTTCCGTTACTATACGTCGGATCGAACAATTGTAAAGAATCAATCTTATTACAAATTAAATTTACTATAAATATCGTTATATACATATATTCACTATCTTGAATATTAACCGAGATATTTGCATTTTTATTAAATCTGGGCGGCTAACGGGCGAGTGACTTTCCCGCCAAAAGCTAGTTCGGCCGTTTCCTTAACTGCTCGGCTCTCGTGAAATTTCTCTATTGTAAAACTTCACGTGGGAAATCTGCTTAGTTTACGCAGCCTCTGCGTGACGGACTTTTGATAATATGTTGAAGTTGATATTTTATTTTCTGAGCAACTTAGCTAGATTGTAGCCCCGAGGTGTTAGGGGGACCTGTCAACAATATGATTGGGTTCTGCGAATTAAGTGTAGGTCAGATGCTGACCCTAACCTGAATAGAGCGTTGACAGGGGTGTGATGACTATATCGATCAGCTGTCAGCTCCCGGAACCTATATCCGTCCCCTGAGGATGTTTACATAAGCCACAGCGCATGGATGGATGTAGGTGGCGCACGGAGCCTTGCGCAACCCCTGCCGCAATGCTTGCCTCCCTCTGCTCCACTATCCTCACCCGGATCTCTGATCACATCGCCACGACCTCCACTCTCCGAACCATCTTGTATTAACATACTCTGGAAATCGTTCGACACGCCGCTTAATTGCATCTAGACCCATTCTGGTTTCACAAAGCTTTATTGTGCTCTCCCTACACTCCTTGTTTCTAAAGCCAATGCAACGCAAGCTGATACAATCAACATTAGCAATAAATACAAGAATCAAGTGATTACTTCCTGCTACTGTTTGCACTACTAACATACACTATTTTATGTAGGTTACCCCCGCGATACTGATTCTATGTTATTTATTTATTTATTGTGGAGTGTTTGATGCGAGGCTATATTCCTCATAAAAAAAAACAAAAAATGAATATGAACAAAATACAAAATGTAAACCGTAACAAGAAAAAATTAAATAATACAATTAGAACAGAACAACCGCAACCAATAACAAAACGCCACTAAATAACAGAACGCAACCACACAACTAAACGCAACTAAATAACAAAACGCAACCAAATAACTGAACGCAACGAAATAACAAAACGCAACTAAATAACAGAATGCAAGCAAATAACAAAACGCAACCAAATAACTGAACGCAACGAAATAACAAAACGCAAATAAATAACAGAATGCAAGCTAATAACAAAACGCAACCAAATAACAAAACGCACCCAAATACAAAACGCACCCAAATAACAAAACACAACTAAATAACAGAACGCAACCAAATAACAAAACGTAACCAAAGAGACAAAAAAAAACACGAATCAACAAATAAAAAAAAATTAAATTAAAAAACAATCTTGTAATGAAACTTGATAATTAAAAACTATAAAGATTAATAAATTAAGGATACAACTATATACTTTCAATGGTTTAAATTAAATCTAAAATCAAATAAATAAAAATAAGTATGTACATTAATAAAATTAAGAGATTACATTTTCTAATATCTAAAATATATACAACCATATGGTCCCACTTTCATTATCACACACACACACAAACACACACCCATTCTATGTTATGGTATATCAAGCATAAAGACCGGGTGAGCGATCGGGTAGGAATCTCTGCCGTGTTTGTGTGACTTCCGTTGCCCTTAATCAAATTTAAGGGCTTGGTGATTGCTTATACATTTAACTTTGGCGTTTACCTTTTTCAACATGAGTGCTGATATCCCTTGAAGGCAGAGAAATACTATCGAGCCTTCAATCCATTGTTTATAGCAATATATATCGACAGGTGTTTCAAACACATACAAGAAACCCAGCATGGAACGATGACACTCGAACCAAGCACTTGCTTCGACGTTAATAATTAACTGTTTTCGTTTGAAGGGTGCCGCCTCCCATTAAACAGATGTGCTGAGTTTGTGTCATTAGCTGGCGTATCCCAGCAATGTCATCCTGTCCACTGCCTCACTCTTCTACCCCTCGTATTTTAGCAGCTGATCGCTTGTAGCTTTCACGTCTCTCTTTTTAACATCCCTTGATCCTATCATTACTCCCATTTCCTTACTAATTATAAGCAAACACGATATCTATTTACCGGTTACGAATATTATTTTTTCTTTACGCAAGCAACTAAATGAAGGAGGATTTGTCGATGATAGAATCCTATGATTGTAAAAGCCCAATAATGGTTAACTATAGTCTTGGCAAGGGCTGGGTCCATCAAAACCTGTAGAACCTAATAAGTAAGTATTTTATTCATTAATTACTTTTCGTAAGTAATTGTTCAAGAAATTGAAGAAGTATACAATTAAAATAACTATCGAATTTGAAAGACGGTATCTTCAAATTAAAACTCCGTCACGCAGGGCTGCGTAAACTAAGCAGATTTCCCAAATGAAGTTTTACAATAGAGAAGTTTCACGAGAGCCGATCAGTTAAGGAAACGGCCGAACTAGCTTTTGGCGGGAAAGTCACCCGTCTGTTAGCCGCCCAGATTTAATAAAAATGCAAATATCTCGGTTAATATTCAAGAAAGGGAGTAAATGTATATAACAATATTTATAGTAAATTTAATTTGCAATAAGATTCATTTTGTACAATTTTTCGATCTGACGTATAGTAACGGAGATATTTCGAATTTTCGAAAATCCTCCTCTCTAAACCCCCCTCCCACTGGTCCGATTTCTTGATCTTTCTTTTTACATAAAACGACTAAATATCGTGTTTGGTAACGATCAAACAAAAATTGCGACCGCTAGAGAGGTAACAGACAAATATATATATATATATATATATATATATATATATATATATATATACAGTTTTGAACGGACCTCATTTTCGTCATCTACTAGGTAGGATCAATGGACATATGAAGAAAAATTTCGAAAATTCCGTCATGAGTATAACCTCAATAGCTGATTTCCCTTAAAGGAAATCTGCTAAAAACAGAAAAAAAAGTACCACAATTAAATACTTGCTATGTAAATATGACCAAATATTTTCAGTTCTGTGATAAGATGTTTAATTCACAAGTATTGTTTTGGATAAAATTATTTACTTATTAGTTTTTTAATTTACTTCATTTAGAACAAGAACTGTTAAATGAATAAAATATATCAGTCTTGAACTCGGTCCAATGTGTGATAAGTGAAATGAGGAAAGCGAACTCCCCTGTAATGTTTAACTCCATTATTTTTCCCAATTATTTTTGTCAAAATTATGTATGAGCTAATACTTACTTTTAAACGATTTGAGATTACTTAAAGGCTCTGTTCTTAAAAGAAAAACACCCCCCTCGCCTAAAATAAAATATGTAAAGTATGCCAATAAATTCCTGAGCTAATGTATAAATGAATCTTTTGTCATATCTGGCGGTGAAGACGGTCGTTACTTGCTGATGATCGAGTACCAGTAACGAAGATCATCGCCAAATGATATGACAACTGTATCATTTATACTGGCTGTTCTAACTCTTTATTTATATAAATGAATCCTTTTAAAAAAAATAGAATTTCACATTAAAAGACCATTTTTAAGAAAATTGAAGAATTTTAGTCAAAGAGGTTAGTTTTTGGCGAAGTAAGTCAATTTATTTCCAAGACATGAAACTAGAGAGATTGGATAGAAATGAAAACTGTGTATCATGAATATACTAATTCCTATTCAAGCCTATTGATGAAATATCAGGGAGCTTAAGCTTCAGAATCATTAACTAAGTATACGTATATAAAAAAGCTAATTTGTTGGGAGTTTGTTAACTAGTTGTTTTTCCACATTCTAGAATATCTCACAGATGACGTCTAGCTATATTCTATTCACGATTGCTCTCATACTAAGAATAATTAAGTAAGCAAGGCTTGAAATTTAAACTGAACATAGAATTTCTGTTGGTATCATAAACTTAGAATAAAGAAAAATATTTTCAGCAACTATTTTGGAACATTACTTCACCAACACGATTTCTCATATAAAATATTTCAACTTGACTTAAGTACCCCATTTCCCATGAGGAAAATTTTATAAAATGTTCAATAAATATTAATACCAATGAAACTCTATACTCACTCTTTATTTTCCGTCGGGCTAAATAATTTTTTCAAGTGATGATCTGAAAAAGAAAAAATACATTTTTAATTTTGGGATGATTGAAATGAAAAATAAAATTACAACTTGAATCATAGAATAAGTAGTTCAATCATCAAACGGAATTTTAATGAGTTCATTAATTTCATTTTCCTTGTGTGTATTTCTGATGGCAACTTATTTCGGTTCGAAATAGATGTGTAAATCTATTTGGATCTTGGCTAGAACCACTTCGTTGTAGGTACATTGTACTCTGATCTGTTGAGAAATGGCACATTATTTTTCGTCTTGAGAGAAATCCTTTAACCTATGTAGAGAACCGATCTTACTGATGCCTTCAGAGTTGTCTTTGGCCCATGTAGAATACGAGGAGAAACCATTCCATTTCGTGTGATCAACTACACTTAAGAGTTTTCATGTAATTTAGACAATCACTATCAATGGAAACAGCAGAAACTATTAGACACTGGCCCACTGCACTTGTGCGTTGATTTGAAGAATATTCTGTGGAAGATCTAGGTTTTTGTGTAGTAAGAAAAAAATAAACTAGCAAATGAGAAGTTTCAGAATGACTTCAGGATCAAAATCCTAAGGATCAATCCCAAAGGATTGAAATCAATTTATTATTATAAATTATTCCTTTATTTAATTTCAATGAAGGCCTTACTTTTGACTTTCATAAGTCATTCTAGTCGTACCTTTGTCTTTTGTGATAAATCATGCAATTAGTTCATGGAAAAGAGAGGGAACTAGACGAGAGTTGCTATTAAATGTTTTATCTTGGGTCGAAACCATTTCATAGGCATGCCATTCATTCTTTGACGCCCTAATAATTGCAAGGATTGGTCATAGAATTTTTCAAATTGACTTTTGTACAAAATTTATGTAAGGACATAAATGAATAGCTCCTATCCAATAGGATGTCTGTATAATTGGCTAGTGCGGATGCCAGCTAGAAAGCGAATAAGCCAGGTGCATCCAATAATCGTTAAGCCAATATTGGACTTGGCGAGCCCCTAGAACGGACTTAGGAACGATGCCGAAGAATCTAATTGCGGTTGGCAGCTTATTAACGTTTAGCATCCCTCGTCTTATGGAACCAATGGCGGGCCTGTTATTAATTATCCATTCGCGGAGGAGAAATCTCGGAGGTAAAGTCCGAGTGGTAGGGTCACGTCTGGACCGCAGGGCCGTTTCCCGAGATGGAGGTCATTCCGAGGTATGTCGGCCCGGAACAGGAGTAAACCCAGTTTCCTCGAGGCTCGGACATCGTAAACCGGGAGTATTACTCCGCCGTAGCCGTATCGGTTATTACCTTGCCACGAAGCTATGAATCTCTGGGGCATAACCGAGTTTTTGCTCCATCTTTAGAGTTGTTCCATTATTAGGAGTCCTCTTTATTACAATACCCCAGAAGGATAGCCTATACAGCCACCTAAGCCTCGTTAGCGTATTACAATCAACTTGCAGAAGAAGCCGTTATGAAGCTAAAATTTGCATGGATTTACGGCACACTGCATGATTGAGAACAGTAACCGCCATAGCAAATTCTCAAACCACTATAGAGCTAATTTTTTCGCCTCCTGAACTAGGATTTTCAATGTCAAGAGAATAAGCATATAAAGAAACACTTTTTAAGGAATTAAAATTTCAGAAAGCACTCTTTCGAATTCACAAGACTGAAATATTTGATTTGTAAAATCTTTCTACTAAAATATCTCAGGGTTGAAAGTTGTTCTTTCACGTTAAAGCACACACGACATTATACTTACAAATGTAAAATTCATTGATATAACACTGTCAACAAAGCCAGTAAAATTATAGGGTTATGAGGGCAAAAATAATTACAGGTGAGACTCTAACAAAGGCCGAAATTTAGTTCACTCGTCCGCTACCAGAGAGAGGTAGCGGAATAGCTGGAGTCTAGTGAATAATTCTCTCTGACGATGGACTCTCCTATATTCGAATAGATAGACGTAGTTGGTACTCTGGGGCCATGGAGTATAATAACGCTCGTCAGGAAATGGACCCAACTCATTCCAGGTCATCCTTCGTGAACGGAGATTGTACGTCAAGTTGGTCACTCACGTAAAAACACTGGTCACGAATTCCACTCGGTGGCAGCTAACGATCTTGAAGGTCTAAAATACCATCCGAATATTTATATATATATTACAAATCATCGGAGAACTAAAAGATGAAAAATACATGAATATTATTGTCCTCTTGTAATTTATTATCCATTTAATTCCTTAATGTATGTTTGTGAAATATATTCATTACGGTTTTAACTATTATTTTGTATATATTTTCTGATTGTTAATGGATGAATCCCTCATTCCTACTTTATTTTTAGTTGAATAGTTTGAATCGAATGTTTAGCAGATATTATTTACTATATTTAGTTCTTCTGTGATTTGTATTTCTCTTTTGTACGCGCCCAGAATTTCTATTAGGAATAATTAGATATAATTAATGAAGACATTTTCTTGTATTCAGTAATTGCTTCGACCTGACTAGTTTTAAAAGAAAAAAAATAGTTTCATTTCCAACAGTGTTCTTTCAAGTAACAAGTGATAAATAAGGTCTTCAATTAGTGGTTTAATCAGGACACAGCTAAGAAAATTCTTCTTAGGGACAAGAGTGGGAAAATTCCTTAGGAGAATTCTCAAAAGAGTGGAAAAAAAGAGGTAGGAAAGAAATCCTTTACAGGGTTTCACTTATGTAGAGAATTCTAGGCGTGTAGCGAGCTAGAGGGGAGAAGGTGCAGGATTTGCTCTGAGAGAACTTCCAGATATTTAATCAGATAACACATTAGTTGGACTTGTTTACTGGAGAGAACATTTCCAGGGCTAGTTGTAGGCTGGAAAATGCCTCGCCGCACACCAAATCGATGGGGCCACGAGTCGTGTGTGCCGGCCGAGTCCCACGCTTAACTCTTGCCTTTGGGAGATTTTAATGCACTTTCACCTACTTGGAAATTTACGTTTAGGCTCTGGAATCCGATGGCTCTCGAGGAATTCCGATAATCTCTCGAATTCCCTGTTGTCATTGCGGAAATGTCGTCTATTTGAATGAGTGTCCTTATAAGTTAATTTTATGTTTCAATCAGAGAAAATAGTAATGGTATCAAAATTCAACCATTGACTTAAAATAAAAGTGCGATAATTGTTCGACTTAGATAATCACAGCCTGGTTGATACCTCTTTGCCGAAAAATTATTTTTATCCAGCCCAATGTTGGTTAGATCACATTTTTAGTTCTAGTTTTCTATATTACTATGGAATATTTAGTGCACTAAATAGTCATGGCAAGATAGGCAAGGTGATTTATACATGAATCAGGGTTTCCATCTTCCTTGATGCAGCATCTTCTTCTCAAATGACTAAAATATTAAGCAATTAAAATAAATGAAAAATAACTAATGTATCAATCATACAGCATCAAAGCTTGGATCGATGGCTGAAAGAAGTTATGTGTATTTTAAAGTTTCATTAGAGTATATATACTTAATTTTCCAATAGTTTATACATACAACTAATAAGGTTTTCCATTATAAGAAATGCCTCACAAATATTCCTATGGTTACTATTCTTGTCATGCATCCAATACAACCGGTGCATATATTATTGGTTTGTAATTGGTGAAATATCACCTGCTGGCGAATGAATCATATTAAGGCACAAAAAATAAAATTAATGAACTTCTACTATCATATCTTTATTCAAAATAACTTCCGTTAGAAGTTCTCTCAATGGCTAAGATGGTTTATTTTTCCTTTCTTTTGTATAAAAAAGTTTTGACTTTGAATAAGAAATTCTAGAAAGAAAAGTTTTCCTAGGCATTTGAATTGGCAAGGTATGATAAAACCTCCATTTTCAGATTACTTATTTTTTTATTTCTTTTTAGTCAACTCGTAATGGAGTATTATCTTGAAAAAGTACTTTTCTTGGTTTATTTTTATTTTCTTAAAATTACTTATGAGTTTTCAGGATGCGGTCTGTACATACAATAAACTCACTAGTCAAAAGTGTAATGTGGCTGGTCAGGTAATATAATGAATCATACCGTTCATATGGCACCTAGTTTTAACCATGACCTTCGACCGTTTTTAAGGGAAGGTCTCGGCCTTTCCGGTTCTCCAGGAAGTTTAGACTTATTTTTATGATTTTGTAAAGACTGATTGCTATGCATAATATGGTACAAATTTTAACACTTCACATAGTCCTGTGGATGGAGTACCACATGAGTAACCAACTATCCAACTGAAAAGCAAATATGCGCCTAAAACACATTAATTTCTCGAAAAATTAAAATGTACATCACCAAGCCCCAATGCAACAGAAGTGAAAGTATGAGAGGAGATTTAGCTTATTTTTTAGGGATGAAACAAATCCGGCATTCTTTCCACAGACAACAGTGGAAAGGCCCTTTTCAGAGCATGCACTCAATCAACATTTTATCAGTTTCATGTTAATAGAAACCGAAGATGGACTGCTTGCTCACATAGAGCTTTCACTTGAAAAGTAGAATTGTGAGTGGAATCAAGTCCTGCTTTGATTCATCCTATTTTCTATCTGCCACCATTACTGGATATAGCTTAAATATAATTCACAGATATAGGCTCACTATTATTTGATATGCTCAACTTACAAGCTCAATTATAGGTAATAAATAAATCAAATAATAGACTCATTATGGACGAGAAATTAAATTAATGAATAATTGCTATCACAAACCGCCTCATTTTTAGTTGCTTTCTCTATTTGCTTTGAAAACTGTTGGAACTTTTTGGCCGTAAATCATATCAAAATATGGTACAGAATAAAAGTTGTAAATTTTATATTGCTTTAAACCCGTATTTTTGTTTTCCTTTTTGGGATTAAGCGAAATATTCTTAACTTTTATTCTTTTATAAATTCCCAATTTTCATTTACTCTCTAATTCGAATAGATCTTTTTTCCCTACTTATCATACTGTTATTTGTAAAGATTTGAATGATTACATGGACACATACACATGGACATTGTTTCATACAAAAGATACGGCCTGTTAAAGGAAATTGTAGTAAAATATCAACGCGCTTTCTTAGAATTTTACTTTCTCAGTCAATATTTCTACCGCAATGTTAATAGTAAGCTAAACAGTAGACATTTCTTAGGTGTGACAAATTGTGGAAGAAGGAACTGAAACCTTTAAGGAGTATCATCATTAAGGTTAGAAAACAAGATGTGTGTGCTAATGCTCGAATAATAGGATTTTTGGGCACAATAGTTCAAATTTCGAGTAAATGAAAGAAAAGTTTCCTCTCTTGCTAGTGACCAATATTTGTCAAAATCAATTACTAAGTTAATGACGCGTCAGGACAGTTTGATAGAGTGTTGATTGTTAGATGTTACGAATAAAGGAATTTCAAGTTTTGTTATTTTCTATCATTTTGCTTTCGATGGGATTACTCCTCGGGATTTTTCAACATTGAAATTTTAAGTCCAACAACTAAGAATGCTGAAACATTCGAGAGAGGTGGTTTATAAGTAGAGCGAGGAGAAATGACTTTATTTCAAATTAACGTTTAATATTATTAATTTAAGCTATGTAATCAATAACAAAGTTAGAGATGAAGATTTAGCAAAGGAAATGTGTATTCTGAAGTTTTATTCAGGTTAAAGTCTTTAACTCACTCATCTGAATCCCAAAACACAATTTCTAAGAACAAACTGATAAACTGGCTGAGAATTACAAGTCACGCGTTATTGGTTCCTAAGGCACGCGCGTGCTCTCCAAGTCCGGCCAACTAGCCCAAACAAGATGCCGACCAACGAGGCCTCGTCGCTTAGGAGCTGCTCTTTAATTATATAGGGTAAGGAGCGAATGCAGAGCTAGATAAGAAGAGGCGATAATGGTGTCTAGGTGTCGCGATAAAGAAGACACAGGATGAAGTAGAAGTTGTGTGTATGAAAGGTTGTGCTGGTCACGACTCCATTGTTCTATCTAATGGGCAGGTGGGGGTGGCACCGTTAGAGCAACTCAGACCAGATCTCGCCAGGATCAGGTCTCCAAGAGAACTCGGATAAAACTCACAGCTTATAACAACAATATACAACTTAGACTACCGCTCTAGAGCAAGAACTTGAGAATAAATGTAAGTTCAGGATCCATGATGTAATTGGGCCTTTGCTGTCATAATGAAGTATAACACCATTCATATCCACAGTTACTATGTTCCTCATTCGGTATTAGATCTATGGTTTCAAAGCAATGTAAGCAAGAACGCTTTTGAAACTCCGGCTAGAATGATTACAAGGCTTTAACTCGCCAATGATAATATGCGAAGTGCAGCAGTCACTGCATCCATTTTGTAAAAACTGTTAATCTTGAAGCAAGAATATTTAAAGATTCTTCTAGAGTTAGAAAAGAACATTGGAAAAAAAAAAATATACAGATTTAATCCTAGTTGTGTCATCTACTATACTCAAAATAATTAAGAACGAGTTAGGTAAATAATCTTATTAAACTGTTTTTAGTAACATTATTGATGAAACTTTCTATACTGATATATCCTTCGACTCATGGTAAATTAATCAACACATTTCAATAGAATACGGCCACCAATTAAATATCGAGAAGAGTTACAGTATTAACTTGATATAATTAGGGCAGACAAATGTAATTTGTTACTAATGTTTCACTCATGATCTAATGTTATCAAATGATTTGTGCTTTAAGAAAATTAATAATTTTAGTAGCACTACTGTATGACACTTACTACTCAGTAAGTGTTATGCACGCTCGTATTCGCTAAAGAAGAAGGGTAATTTTCAATAATAAAGTACTTGTCTTCAGGAGAGTGCCAAATCATGGAAGATAGATTTTCCTAAAATCCCAGCACATAGTCTGAACAAACCGAATTTTTATCAGCATAGAATTGGGAGAATATTATCTGAAATCTAATATATTCCCCAAACCAGCCATGCACTAGTGGCCTAAAGTGTTCATGGGAATATGTCTTGTTTCCCATTAATTTAGCATTATTTGTGTTTACCTTCTTTTGCCTTTCAGAAGAAAATTGCTAGTATTTCCGTGTAGTTAAAAATAATATACAGGCTCATTTCATGCCTATTGCTTATTCAAGCGTCAACTCAGAAAATGCATTCATTATTTTATTACTTCAATCATTATTATTATTAATTAACCTCCATTTTTCGCAACTAAGGCTTATCGGGGCTTGAATTATTATATTCAGATTAATTATATTTACATTCCAACAAAGATGCACAAATCAGATGTAAATATTTGAAAATGACGATTTCGCTTCATAACAGATGTAATGTGAGACGTCTACAACCATATCTACCGCCACAAACATATATGTTTACTAATCTGTTTTTATTGAAGAAAGGTATGGTTACTAATAGACTAGGTCAGACTAGTTGTCAGGATATGAACACGTGCTATGCTATATGAGCAGGATATGAACGAACGTGATTTATACTAATTGGAAGAAAAATGATCACGATAATTAAATGACATTGTTTTATCTGATATTCATTTGGTAAGCAAAACATAAAGTTGCATCTACACTATAAATACCTATGTGGGAAACAGGTCTAATTAACTAGAAGTCTTCCACCAAGTTCATTATTTAAACACAAAATCTTTCGGCACTAACATGCCATAATCAGGTGCTAACAAACAAAAAAAGGAAACATGTTTTAAGCTAATTAATGAATCAAACAACTACCTTTAAAATGTTGAAGAGGATTGCTACTATCTACTAACAAAGCTTAACAGAAAATGTCCTAACAACAAAAGCATTAAAATTAGTTCAACATATAAAAACTAATTTATTATAATTTTGACTTACATATTTTGAATAAGAAAGATCGCTGTATAAACAATGTATATAGTATTATACTTAATTAATGTAATTATTTTTTATTCAATTAAGTTATAATATATTAGTTTTATATATTTATGTAGGGATTTTTAATGTTAGAACATTTATTATGTTGGATGAGTTCCAGTTTATAAGACATGTTTCCCACATCTGCTCTCCCGCATCTAGCACCAGGAAAATTATAAATATTTTTCTTAATGTTGTTGATAATCATTCAGTCCTTTTTTTCGTTTTTTTTTTTTTTTTTTTTTTTTTCTCTTTTAGAACTAATCCTAGGAGAAACGTCACACAGAATGTATGCATGACTTCGGCAGGGGTTATGTATACGTAGATCTAGACGATGAATACTGCACGACTGAATTGGATTTACATAGTTTCCACCGCCATACTCGGAGAAGTGCTGTTTATAGGCCGTGCCACTTCCTCAGTAAATCCTATTTTACCATTTGGAGTCACGCACTCGAACCCTTCAGGACTAGTAGGGCCAGTAAAATGAATTCATAAGAGGTCGGTTACGCGGCATATATAAACATATACAAAGTATATCCCTCCAAAATGAGTGTATTTAACGATAAAAGGAGTCATTTGCGTGTGAGACGAGAGGCAAACTTCCAAAAACTCGACATTATACTTTAATGTTAAGAAGTGACGTATATGTCATTCTTCAGCTAAGGTATTTTAGTGTTTCATGGGCTTATGTACCCCTAAGTTTAATTTTGGTTTGAATTTATTAAAATAGACTAAGATATTTATTTCATTAACCTTTACATCAATATTTTAAAGGTGGTGTTTTGGTTCTGTAGTCGTTTGTAATACAGAAACCTTCATTTAAGTTGGAGCCAAGGAATTTAATGCTTCAAACCTTCATTACTTTAGTATTACCTCTGATGCGGCTGCTACTTTACCCTTGAAGTGAATGAGACTTGGATTGATACATTTTGAACTTAATAAAATATATCCGGTTGGTATATTGTAAAGAACCACCAGAAAAAGGGTTTATAAGGAAAAGTAAACAATTGTCGTAGAATGTAGACGTTTATAGGTAGAAGAATACCAAGTATTACAAAAAGTAACTCTTTCGTTAGTCTGTTTTAGACAAACAAGAAAAATATTGTACTTATTTTCTGCTTCACTAATAGGGTTGGAGAAACTTAGTTTCTACATTATTATCAGGTTGCTGTGATTGGCAACTAAGTGAATATTAGTAAGGATGCATGAACAAGGATTTTGCGTTCAAAAATTTGCAGAATTATCTATAATACATAGCTTGCTTTTAAGAAACAAAAGGTGAATTTTAACAATCAACCAGATGAGAAGGCTCCCAAAACAAACCATTTTAAGGTTTGTATTGATTAATGGAGGCTCCACAAATGGGAATATAATGAATTGACAGAAATTTAAATGTACATTTCGAGTTTTTGGAATCATCAGAGACAGTTGAACTTAAAAGAAGTGACCACGGATAAATTTAATTGCTTAGAGCCAATGGAGAAAAGGAGTGCAAAGCGTATTGAGCACGTGACAAGGTGATTTCCATAAAATTATATTGGAAGGTAAGATTATTGGGCCAAGGAGAAATGAAGATAGTTGGACCAGGAAGATGATAGACTGGTCACCTAGAGAATATAAAAGAAGCAGAGGCAGACCAATGAAAAATTGTGACGAAGAGATGTGGCGCACTTCGTCCATGCATGGTGGAGCAGCATGGACTAGAGTGGCTTACTACAGAAAGGAATGGAAGCGTCTCGGGAATGCACACTACCAGCAATGGATCCAGGAACTGTTAAAATAAGATATAAATAACTCAAAATAAGGTCATACCCAAACTCAAAAATCCTCAGCTAACGCTGATTTTGCTCAACCAATCAATACTATTTATAGTGTAAATGTATTCTCATTGTTTATTTTATATGTATATAATATATAAATATTAAGTGTAAATTTTATAGATGAGCAAATAAAGGATTATATTTATAAATATTATTGGGTTAGGAGAAGATGAGGTCTTTGACATTAAATATCGGGCAGAGAATTATCACTTCCGATATTCAAATATTGCAACTACAACGCGAAACCCTTAGATATGAACAATATATATATCGGTTTAAAATACTTCAGTGGGATCTGTTTGCGGCCCTTGCTCAGTAGTCAACCCACTGTATTTCTCCTATTTTACAATCGGCTTCATCAGGTGGTGGTGATAGTGCCTCTTGGCAACTCCGATTTCGGCCCACTTCAAGAACCAATATGATGATAAATACATGTATAAATTAGAACGCATTTTTTTTTGTCTGAATGAAACGTTATGTCGACCCACGCTCTTGATCTTAATACGTAACCTAAGGTAATAGCGTAGTCTCTTAAGAGGATATTTGCGAACAAATCACAGTAGAGTAAACTTTCTGACGGCCAGTGAATACAAAAATATCCAACTAATGAATTATTAAATTAAAATGGTTTCTCAAACATTTAGACAATATTTATTGGCACCACCTAAATTGTTATTATATTTATAAAACTTAGGTTTAAGAAAGAATTTAAGGTAGCCTTGTAAACTCAGGTATACGGCCTAACCCGGTCGATACCTTCATAAATAGTGCTCATCACATTTATGTAGAGAACAAGAGGGTCTAACGAGTCTGTTTGTCGTCAAGAGCTGTGTACTGCATTTCAACTGCTGGCAAAACAGTTATCTGCTTATCTGCGGGTTCATTGGCCACACTCTAATGATAAAGTTTACTAGCAATTAGTCATCATATTGTAGTAAATACAATGTCCCACGGTTTGCTCGGCAAACAAATTTTGGGGTGCATTTGGACTTCGGATGTTAGGATTTATTTATTTATGGACATCACATCAAAGGTGATTTGCCCTTTCAAAAGTCAGAAATAGTACAAAGTTAAATAACAAAAGTAAAATAGATGAGAGATAACAACAAGTAACACTAACAAATACCTTAACAACAAGTAACAATAAGAAATACTTTAACAACAAGTATCAATAACGAATAGCTAAAAGCAATGACAAATAACAAAAGTGAAAGAGATAAACATAACAAAAAAATTGGTGATGAGCATAGTTGGGGATGATCAATAGGAAATGAATGGCTGAAAATGGTCCTTTTGCTAATGATTGTCGTAATTTCTTCCTTCAGGGTAAACATATTAATAGATAGATGCTTTGGACAAGGTTGTAATTCTCGAAACTTATGAAATTAACTACAACTTCAAGAAATGACAGCGTGATTTCGTTTCTGAAAATGTAAAGCATGGTTTTGGTCCACACTTAAAAATATAATGTTGTTGAAAACTGTAACTAATTTGTGTCCCATATAATTGACTTGATAACCTTCTAGAGCCGTGGTATTGATTTCCGCGTGGGTAATAGGAATTTATTTAGTGTCGAACTTATTAAATATAAACCTTAGTCCACCCTGGCTAGAAAGGGGTAGTATCCTATAGATTACCCGTTCCAATTAGTAGCATAAAGTGGGCGTTAAAAAATAAAATAGCATGCTTCTATGAACTATATAAATTTATTTATGACTAGATTGGACATTCAAATTAGTAAGCTTCAATTAAAGTGTTACAATTTAGTATGGATCACTTATTCTAAATGCATATGGAAAATAAGTTTGTGATACTGAGGATGTGTGAGATGTCAAGAATGAAATTCAAGCAATATACCGATAAACTGCAAAATAACATTATCAATCACATTTTTAAGCCGATAGTAACTGACAAAATTAAGTTGTGATTTACACGTAAAGCAAGACCCATTGGAAATGTTAAATGCAAATATGTGGAGTGATTTTGCCCTTAATATTCAAAAGTGGGCGTAACAGAGGTAGAAAAGGAGAAGTATTAATTTGTTAGTGTTATTCTTATATTGACCTAGAAAATAAAAACAAGGCACGTGGTATAAAAACACTTTTTAATTGAATAAGATATCCTAAGAGCTTTCCAGTGTTCTACAACCTCTGGACGTTTTGGCAAAAGGTTAAATAATAGGACAGCTCAATTAATTTATTTTTTGTTTCTCGCAACCTTTGACATTTGTTCACTTGGCCTAACTAGGAGAGGTTCTCAAACGAGTTTTAGACAGTGACGTAGTGCTTTTAAAACACGTGCCTTTAAGTAGAATTACTGGAAGAAACATCAATGGTGACGAGAACTGCTGAAAAGTTAGAATACACTTTTATGGCATCCACTAAAGATTTTTTTTATTTCTTTTGAAAAAGACATTCTGTGACAATTGGGATTTGTAGACGACAACACATGTTTAAACATAACGTCGACGGATGGCAGTAGCAGGACGTCATTCAGATGTGACTTCGAGTGAGTAACATTCTGCAGGAACATGCTCACATGATGGTCTGTATGAGTCCTATGGGGCTGTGCCTACAGCTAAGCACATATTAAACGATTACATAAAATGTTAAGTGTACAGGAAAAAAAATTAACCTTATTCAAATATTGACGAAATCGTACGCAAGCACGCCATCCAAAATTGGAAAGCCAATTTCTTTCTTTGAGAATGATCGTTTTAAGTGACGATAGAATGGCAATATGTGTAATATTCGAATGAATAGAGATACGCAGACACTACAATGAATGCTTTCTGGAGACCTACCACAGCTTCAAGTGAAAAAATCAGGTCAAGAGTTGTTCTAGTTTACATAAATTAAATATAGTACTTGTTGGCTATGACAATAGTTGTTTTCGCATCGAAAACAATATAAACCAATTTCTAGCATTTGGCTTTGTTGTTGCTATATAAAAAACATTATTTTGGATATCAAGGGATTAAAAGATATCGAAAGTAATACTTTTAAGCGATACACTTTTTCTAGTAAAATCCATGTATTAACATATATCACTATAATTGCTGCTGTCCTTAGAGGAAGCATGGTAGTTGTCCCCGAGATCTACACGCCCTGATTTTCACGGAAACGAAGTAGAGAAGGATACCAAGGTCTTGCAGTTATATCCAACAAACATCAAAAAGACTCGCACAAATCCTAGCCGAGGGGTACCTGTTGGTAGTCTTCACTATCCGACTCATGATTGGAATCAGT
Source organism: Riptortus pedestris (assembly GCA_019009955.1). Taxonomy (NCBI): domain Eukaryota; kingdom Metazoa; phylum Arthropoda; class Insecta; order Hemiptera; family Alydidae; genus Riptortus; species Riptortus pedestris. The sequence continues at coordinate 84,256,126 of CM032232.1, forward strand.
TGCCAGTATGAGTTAGCAAACTACTGCTTAAGTGTACCTTCAGTCTTAGCCCACTGACATAAAAGTGGAAGGAGGATATTTCTATATCGAGCGTTTTAAAATCAAACGCAAATATAATCATTATTCACTTACTTTCTGGAGAAAATTCTATAGCCGGGGCGTGGAAGGAGAGCGGTGCAAGCTGGTGTTCCTCTCTGCGAGTTCTCACTATGACAACTTGGGTGACACTAGGACTGTCGGGATGTGACTAGTACCCCAAGTACTTCAAGGGGCGGGATAAGGGTTGATAGGGTTTCCCCCAAGGGTGGGGGTAGGGCTAGGGGCTTTCCTACAACCAATCCCTGCAAGAGCCCTACTAATGAGGCCATTATTGCAAATGAGTAATTTTTCAATCTAATCTCTGATTTTAGCACACGACAACAAGTCTATTTCTATGCAAGATTGAAATCGTTGGCTCGTCCACAAATAGTACTCTAAACAGATTCCATTATTCTTATTTTCTTATCACTGCTTTATTTATTAACAGTGTAAATAAGTCATAGCCAATTGAGATGAGATAATACTTATTGCAATTACTTTCAACCTCTTTGACACTTTGAACACCTCCATAGTGAGAAGAAACAGAAATAACGTGAAAAAAGTTCGAGAGTATTGCATAGAAAAAATATATATTTATGAATATGATGTATGAAAATAGAGACTAGTGATGTACTAGATATGCTATCGTTTCTTTTCAAAAGGAACCCCCTTTTTTTACAAAACGATAAATCACATGAAATCTGTAGTTCCACACCCTTTAAAACTTCAGAACATAATCTCCCAACCACCTTTTAAAAAGTTACTAAAGATGTACAATCTCTACTGGTAAACATAATTTAAAAAAAAATGTCAGAACTCTCAAACAAATCAAATAAGGTGTCCCTTTGACATAATTATAATTGTATATTAGAATTAATACTAAATAAGAAAGATGCTAACTTCAGGTTTGCATATATGCCAGTAGGTGATAATGGGGTGGTTACCTCAAAAATCCACCGAGTCACCAATTCCTAGTTTGACCCTACCGAAAAGTCACTTGCAGGGTCAGTCTGAAAAGCCTGTCAAAGTCAAAGAATAAATGTTGCAAGATGTATGTATTACAATCATAAGCCTTTTCGATCAGGGAGTGGCATATATTATTAGAGGTTTATCCAACTTATTGCATAATTTCCAAACAGACGTACGAGTATGTTAAATCTATACAAATATAATAAGAAATCGTTTAACAGTTCTTTTGCTTGCAATTTACCCATTTACTTTATAAACACTTTTCGGATAATACATTTAATCTCTAAATAAATATAGGGATAACGCATTTTATATAGATCCTTAATACAAGGTCCCAGTGAACTAAGCATATTTTTGGAGCCCAATTTACAAATAACATCATTCACTTTAGTGAGAGAATGTTTGGGTCATTACTTTTAAAAAGATAAGCTCCAGTTTTGTATGGAATGTGTACGTAAATAAATACTGATGTTCTAAGCAGTTAAGATTACTGATCAATATTTTTCAGTTTTTCAAATTTGCTTGTCTACTAATATAGCACCGAAAGCTTTATTACCTTTCCTTACTCCACACGACGACTTGTAAAGTAAAGCAAATTGCATTGCTCTTTGTAGAACAACATTAAGAATTTAATTTAAAAAGCCTGAAGTACCTTCAGATAAGTTATTTATTACCAAAGTTGGTTAACTCCAACATTAAGGAGAAATAGAAGGAAATGTCTTTTTTAAAATCGTTAAAAAGTATATTCCAAGGTTAGACATAGAAATGGGTATATCCGTAAAAGGATATTGAAGGATATTAAGAAACTGCTTGACCACGATAAGAAAGGCATTGCAGATATTTAATGGGGCGGTTTATTGGAGTGAAAGTTAGAAGAAAGTAGCACTATGCACCATGCGCTTTGCAAGGGTTCAAGACAATCTGCTGCCCTTGTCTCGGGCGCATCCTCTGTTATTATACATTTAAAACTGATTGCTCGCCCGTTCCTTCGCAGAGAATGACCTATTAGAACTGAAGTTAACACGTCCTCTCAAGTATAAACAGAGGGCTTTTGACGAGAGCCTTTCAGCCGAAAGGTCAAACATCACTTAAACGTTTCCTGGAAGAAGTTATCCAGAATGGGCATTAGTAACATTTGGAAGATGAAGTAACGGTGAATATGTTCCAAAGTAATAACGCCCCACTATTAGAATTGGACCGATACCTGACATGATGATGTGGTTATTCAGGGGAACTATTAAAATAAGAAATGACGCTGAAATTGCACCAAATCTATATGTGCTATAGCAGGGGTGAGAGCAAGCTTTTTAATCAAGGGGCCTATTTAAATTTTAAAATGTTTTGGCGGAAAAAAAATATTGGCAAAAGATTGGCAACCTTTAGATAACTCGTCCCAGCTATCCTTAGTGGGTTTTAATAAATAACAAAAAGTTATTCTTAATGCTCTTCTTTTCAATATGCAACACCAAAATCGAAAAAAAAGTCTTTGGAGTTTTGGTACTAAGTAAAGATAATCATGATTGTATTCCTGCCGCTAAAAATAAGATAGACGGGCTTAACACCGTATTGATCTACACCTACGAAAAATGTATTCCAAATTCAAAAAATAAATAAACTGGGAAGAGAATAAAAAAAAAAGTGAATTCACTACGAACTACGGCATTAGTGTGGTGTTATTAAAATTAAAATTAAAGTTAATTAATTAAAACAGAAATTTTAGATATATATAATGATGCATATAACCCATCACTTGTACGAACCCTTTTTCTGCTATTGTATTCTAGTATTTTCTGTCATTTGTATATGAGGAAGGGGCTTTAATTTCAATTCTACTGTAGGCATCTGCTAGCTTGACTGTGACACTGTTCAATACTCATACTTATAGGAATAAGATTTCCTAATTTTAAATTACCAATTATTGACTTTGCTAAAATCAAATAATGTTCTTCAGCTCAATTTTATTAACATTTTTATTTTATCTTTTCCCCCAAAAAAGACAAATAAAAAAGCCAGACTCTGAATTTCATGTTAACACGTCATCCATATTTTATTCCTGTAACTGTGAATATCTTTAATTGAATCAAAAGAAAGCGGGTTCTGAGCCGAAAGGTGTAATCTGAATGCGGTAGATCTCATGGGCCGAATCGAGTGACCTCACCGGCAACGTCTGCGAAAATTGCTCTTTCGAAATGTCTTAATTATGTCAAGCATGAGTTGCGCAAGGTGACCCTCGCACTCGCCGATATTTCACAGTGAATTTACAATTGGTCTTTAAAGCCCCTGATGATGGGTTGTATACACGGACCAGGAAGGACTGCACCGACGCACTTTGCTGACCCTTACAGCTTGGCTCATTTATGGACTACTAGTGATTTCACCACCATCAAAATGATATTCTCCAATGTTTTTATATTATTCGGAAATCTATGGTCGTCATAACTCTGGAATAGGCTATTCATTGGAATTACATTGGATCACAGTTATTGTTACCAGGATCTTCCAGTTGTTGCTAATTCTTCAGCAAATCTCTTACTCAGTAAATTTAGCTACCTCTGCCTGGGCCTGCCTCCTCTCCTCCTTCCCTTTTTGGCTGTCAGTCAAGTTAGTTCAACACGATCCAAACACTTCAGTCTGTCCTTTATAACATATTCCTTATGGAAAATCAGCTATTGTGGTTGTACTAATAACGCGGCTTCCAAAAAAATATATGCATTATTATGAAAAGGGTCAAAATTTGAACAGAACCCGTCTTGTTGCAAATTTAATTTTCTATAATTGTTGTTTTGTACATTATATCTGTATCTTGCATATTTGCATTTCTTTGTATGCAGTCATTTGTCGACCCAAATTTGAGTATCCCAAAACTCCTCAGATCCAGCTGGCATTTCGACTCGTGTTTATATATGCGTCTTATTACGAGAAAAATTAAGAATGGATGGTTAGCTCAGGTCACCAGGGTGATGCATGCCACATCGTTGTAAATCTGCTTAGTTTACACAATGAAAAAAATCCACTACAACTCAAGCGATTTTTACTTACAGCAACCACAACAATAAATGTCTCATACCCAGATTACGTTGCAACCCCTATTTACAAAGGCTTCTAATCACGGAGAAATAGATAATGATTGGTAAAGATGGGTTGTTTTCGTAAAACTTAGAGACTTTTATGATAAGCATTCTGAATTTGAAAAATTCTTCCCCCCCTACTTACTGTTGTTAATTTAATTTCGTACAACTGATTTTCCATAATTTGTTTTTGTAAATCATATATTGATTTCTATTTTTTTTTTGTTTTCAGCCTCATGTGAGACCACACCCATCACAAGATTACAATAAGCCTCTATATCATACAGCATCCTGATCCAGGCTTCAATAACATATATTGTATTATTTGGACTTGGACTGCGAAGGATATAAGGAGAAACGTGTTATGAGACGTTACCAATGAACATTCTATGTCCTAGATGCATCAGTTTTTATTTCATGATCGATATTTAACCAGTTCTACCAAAGATAAAGTAATGGAAGAAATCCGATAAAGATGAAGCGATAAAGTAAATAAAGAAATCAAACCAGAGGTATGGAGGGTGGGAGAATGAACGAATAACAAAACATTTATTTGTCTGTTGCTATTCGACACAGAGTAACTAAATATCGCATGTCCTCCTAAAACTTCAACGAGGAGTCATCATATTTCGATAGGAGAAATAGAGAAAAGAATTTGAGATGCCGTTACCCTCATGACGTTCCAGTATGCTGTTACTTTTTTTATAGAAACTGTTGGTTAATAAAGGGGAAAAGGATTCATGTACGTAACACTTTTTTATTATTATTACTTCATTCCCGAGTATTAACTTATGTTAAAAATAACTAATAAATAGGGGTGGTTCGCCTCGAAAGTACTCTGCAGTTAATAAAGAATTTTTATGAGGGGAGGTGGTTGACCTTATCGTTGCTAATAAATTGAGCTATTAAGACCACGAAATGGAATAAATGTCCCTACCTCCAAGTGACCTAATCACTTTTTTTTTTTCAATAAATGTCCACATTTTTGGACCGGTTGCATAAATTCAACTATGGAAGTGACGGTGGAGTGACAAAATTCATACAGTTGTTGTGCTCGTAAGGAACAGGCCCTGTAAAAAATATAATTAAATTAAGAACGAAAAACTAGAACGATTAAAATGGGGAGGAGGCACTTCATCAAAGTTTTTCGTTATATCGCAAACGTTGATAAGGGTTGTCGCCTTGATTCAGAAGACTTATGTGCTAATTGGAACAAGTTTACAAGAGATGTACGTCAGTTAGCATTAATCATTAATAATATTTAATTAGAAAAATTTCCGAATTTATTTCCTTAAGTGAGGCCAATTTTATAACTCCACCAAAATTAAAAGGGAAAGTCTTTAACCTAGTGGCTTTGTAATACATGAAGTTATCTCTTCCTTAGAAAGAATGGTAATCGTTAATTATACAGTTCAATATAGTCATAACCCAACAATTGCATCAATATACTAATAACTTATACGAAAGTATTATTCAGAACACCTTTAACTTTGAATTTTACATCTTGTATACTTGATATTGCAAAACATACAACCGTGATCTGATATATAATGATTAAAATATAAAAACCAGTTTAAGTTTAGTTAAAAAACACAAGTTTTGATAACATTAAAAAACATAATATTTTATGTTCCTCACTTTTACAGTAAAAATTTATTAAAGCGAAAGAACGCTTTCGATGCAGTGCTTCATCATCAGTGTCCTGTTTACACACTAAAAAAAACAATGAGTGTCCTATTTCTGTGACAGGATTTTAAGATAAAAAATAAATTATTACAGAGTTGACTAGATAATACAGTTATAAAACAATAAAAACTATTTTTCCTAAAACTAAATCTCAACATGTTAAAACCTTTCAAATGACAACAGGCAAATTTGTTTTAATAAAAACAATAAAAGCATCCAAAATACTATACAGAATAATCCTATCCTACACAGAATAATACAATGGAAGCACAATCTTAATTGCACAAAGAAGAAGGAAGAGATAACATACTGAACGTCCGTAGATTATCTCTCTTCTTCTCCCTCGCAGATAGTTCTTATTGTTTTATGACTGTGTTATCTGTTCGAATTTGTAATATTTTTAAAAAAAATATTGTAGTAGAAATAGGTTAGTCATTGTTTTTTTGTGCGCTAACAGAGCACTGATGATGATGCACTGCATGGAAAGCGCTCTGCCACTTTAATAAATTGTTACTGGGGGAGTGAGGCCATTTTTCATCTTCCTGCGATGATATTTTATTAGAGATATTCTTCTAGTGCTGTTGCTGCATAGTTAACATGAAAAGGAAAGGAAGGAATTTTTATTTCGGTAGAGTCCAAACCCTCTGAAGTTGATGCCTAAAGTGAGGGAAGAAATCCCCGCTACCTTTATAACATTTATTTCCTAGTTTGGAAAATGTTCCCCCATACCTTTTTACCTTCACGTTGACAGATTCTCTTGTCAATGTTCCCATGGAAGGGATTTAAACCCATTTGATGCAATACGATAGGAATGGTTTTTGTTTGTATTGGCTTTCCCTTGACGTCGTGAGCATGAACATTAGTCTCTAACCACCGAAGTAGCTCTGGAGTTTGTGTCGTCTCTCAGATGAACGGAGCCCTGACGATGAAGAACCCATCGATGGGAGTAGATAAGCACGCGGGCTCAGTGCCTGCATAATCCTATGGACAACTCTCCCCGGTGTTCTTTGAGTTATGCCCCCAGCGTCCTTCCAGGTCGGATCAGCTGTCCTCCCTCTCCCTGATCTACGGAGATCTAAGTCCGGGATCTTGTCGTGCGCGGGAGTGGTCACCTTATGAATGCTAATCAGCTCTAGCAAGACCAGTGACTGTGAGGAATTCCTGCTTAGCCCGCCGTTGGAACGGAATTAACCTCCCATTTAGGTCTGCCTATTTGATTGGGGAGCATGTCTTCATTTGTGTTCCAATGGACACATGGTCGTTCTCTTCAACTGCCTTACTACTCACATAATTCAGGGCATTTCACCGTTATTTTTGTACGTACTCCCGTAATGTTTAGACGAGAGTACACCACTTAACTCATATTTACATATCATGTATACATACATACAAACCTTAAGACCCCGAGTACTATAGGACGTTAAAATCTCCTCTCAAATTTACACAAATAAATAAATCTCAGATTATTACCAAACCCTAAAAGTGGCTCACACTAAATTTGTCATACTAATTATTCTTGCCTCTCAACATCTTATTTCGGTTATTGACAAAAGTAATATTGTTACAATTTACTATGTATTTAATGTGTGATGTATTTCTATTAAGTTTTTCTCAAAAGGGTTCATATTGAAGAACCTGTCAAAAATAATGTTTCATGAGCTGGATATAATAAAGGTATGTTCAATAGAAACAGGTTAGTTTGGGACTCAGGTTAAGGCGTTAGCTTTAATCTCGCATGGTAAACCTAGAGTGATGAGTAAAATCCTTAGTTTTACCCTGGTCAGAAAAGGGTAGTAGCCTGTAGATAACCCGTCCCAATTAGGCTTAATAGCATAAAGTGGACGTTAATAAATAAAGAAAATAATTAGCCGTATAAGACAAAAAGAAGGCATTAATTAATAATAATAATGGAAACAAGTATGAGGACCGTTCATGGTTAAAGCAAAGTAGCATACTATATTGTTGATAACGTTTTCCAAGTTCAACAAACGAATGCAATTTGTTTTGGTTAACCTATATTTATACTTCATTAAACTAAAGAACTAGCTAGAAAACGAATAATGGCCAACAGAACTTGAAGTTAACGAAAACAACAATTTTTTTTAAGTTCACTCAGCACAATTTTCCCCTACATCTTATTGCAATCTGCCTTTTAACAGTCTTCCAATGAAAATATTTCGAAGTCTCATCATCTTTATTTCCACTTAAAATTTCAAAGTAAAACCTTAACTGCATTTTAATAAACTTCGGATGAAAAGTGACTCCTAATAGGCACTAATGTTCAAGTACAATGTTAATTAAACTGCTTTTTAACGAGCTTCAAACACTAATATTTCGGAGACGTCATGGGCACTATTTCATGTGAAACCTAAGTTTCTTCTCCTTCTTTTTTTTTAACAAACACGATGAAATAACTTTTTAATGAGAATATTTATTCTAGTCTTTAATTCTAGTGCTTCATTAAAACCCTGCAAACCAAAAGACGAATTAAATGGTTGGTTCTTAATGAACGGGTTTCTTGCTAATTCGAATAACAGTTTTCATACTAATATTAATGGGATACAGAATGTGTGTCTACTGAAATTGCAAACTTTTAAAGTTGGGTAATTACAAGGTAGTCGTTCCATTTCTTATTTTTAGCTCTATAAAAGGGGGTGAAAACTATATGAATTTAGGACGTTTAAAGCCTAAGTTATTATTCCTTGAGTTGTAGCTTTTTTGCCTTTTTTTTAAGCTTATTTTTTTAATGGCATTTTGCCTTTTATATGTACTGGCACTGTGTTTTCTTTTTTCCTCTCTCTCTCACTCACTTTCTCTCTATTTATCTTCCCAGCTTATTAAATCCAGTAATCATTATGCACAGCGAGAACATAAATTCTCAAAGTTCTTATCATAAAATGGTCAAAATTAAAATTTGTTAAAACTTGACGGACGTCAAATAAAGTCTGCCGTGCAGGAGCTGCATCAATTAAGGTAATGTTCATAGGGTGGTTGCATATAGTTAAAACACCAACTCACCTCTGAACTTGAGTTAATTTTCACTATTTTTTTATTTTTCGAACTTCCATGAGGTTACACCCATTAGAACGTTGTTCCTGCTCACCGCTAATTGGAGTAAGAGAGCGTTCATCATCCCAGGTGAGGCGAGCGACGAAGCTATAAATCTGAACAGGTGATTTGGCATCGTTTGCTTGAGAAGGTGCACTCCTCAAGATTGGCCGAGAACAGGTTCCAAACTAAACCGATAGTAGCCACACCTGAATTAGCGCTATCAGTTCAGTAGCAAGCCAGTTATTAGTTGCCACTATTTTCTCTAGCTCTTATCAATTTACCCTGATTAACCTATCGACGGTTCGACTAAATTTATGCAAGACCAACTTCTATTTCATTTGAATAAAATTCATTTTCTGCTTCCTTGCGTTAACTTAAATAAATAGAGTCATATGAAATCAGAATTTGCATTTCTCTATCCATTCGTGCATGCGTACACTAACTCTGCAGTCAACTCGACTTCTATCTTGTAATGCAGAAGGAACGCTTCTAAGATTCTTATGTGTGAGCCCCTGATTTTTTCTTAGGCACTTATTGGTACACGACGTTAATGCTTGATAGACAGGGTTATAAACTAAACCATCGTTATAAAATAATTATTATACATTACTTTATGAAATAAAAATGTCTCATTCCCCAAATCCTGGTCAACTCGTGATTCAAAGAATAATTCTGAATATTGTTCTTTTCGTAACACAAATCAGCTATTGAAGTAGTTCACATGGTGGGATTTCTCAAAGCTTTTTACAAATCACCCATTAGTGACTGAAACCAGTCTCGAAGCCAAGTTCAAACAAATGGAAAAGTGTATAATCGGAAATATATTCGTTATTAACTTTTAACAACGTTCAGAACATTTCTAAATATATTTATACTCTTAATTACTTCTTTTTTTTATATTCTAATGTCTAAAACTAAGTAACGTTATGATATGATAATGCATTTTACGGATGACAGCCTTAAATTAATATATTATGGGTTTAGAACTTGGTTGGGGCCATAAATTATTGCAAGTGTAGTGAACACTTACTTGTAAATTAACATGAAAATAGAATTGTTTCTGATAAATAAATAAGTATGAGTGATTGAGGTGTGAAGTGAATGTTTTTTATGCTGTGATGGCCTTCATCGCAAAATTGATCTATAGATTCATTCATGACTTTACTCCGGATTCCACAGTGAATTACCATGTACTTTAATACAGTTTTATTTATTTGACGACCTTAAAGAGAAAAAAAAATGGTAAATCAGAATTTGTAATGTAATTACCCATTGTTCTATACTAGCCAGCGTGCGGTGAGAATTGTTGACCGTTATAAATCCCCACATTTATGGTCATTGTAAATTCCTGCTTTGAATAACGCCACTATAGAGAGAAGCCGCTTGCATGCAATAGCCGACTCCAGGTCGGGCGTATATCACCCAGAGTCTTTAAGCTGTGATGCAAAGCCCCAGTCGGCCACCTATGTCCTTTGAACCGTCATATCATTTTTGCATTCAAGATAGTTCGCCTCGAGAGACCACACCTCATAAAGCCAAGGAGGTTATACCAGTTCCGGAATCTGCAAAGCATATGCCACATAAGTATAAGGCGATGTAAATCAATATTTCTTAGACAGAGCGTTTAGCCAATTTACATTCTTAAACATCACTTCCCATCATGATAGGGCAATCACATAAACACTCCTGTCATCTGCCTTTCCAACTAAATGAATATTGCCTTTAGGTCACTTTATCGCAAAATGCAGGTGTTATTCAATGCTTACGATGATAATTGTTTTATTAGAGAATTTTTCTTCAATCAAGTAAGTTATTACGTCTGATTTATCGAATAAGCCAAAACATGGGACCAAGGAACCTTTTTCGTTTTGAATTCCCTAGAACAAAGACAAGCAGAAACGATTTGGGTTCAAATTTACATGTATAATTGTTCTTAATGCAACAGCTATCGAAGGAAATTATCTAGTATCTATGAAACTCAGTATATATTTCAACAGTATCTACCTAGTAGAAGGGGTTTAGGTTTTTTTTTTTTTTTTGACAGAGGACAAAAACGCTATAATGCTGTTTCTCCGTCTATTTTAGGAATAGAGGCTATATGTAATAGAGGAAACATGGAATGACCTTTTTTTATTCAATAAAAATATGTAAACATTAGATTCTGTTCTGAATCCAGTGTATAGAAATGTAGGTATTTACAGCCCCATAGCGATTGTATATGGTCGGCAAATTGCATATATTTTACTCCCTCCTTCATAAAGTTTGAACACCGTTTTGTAGTCACGTGAGTCTAAATTCTTATGTCGTTCGTTGGGAATATAACAGGATCCGTTCCAAAGCAAATGAAAACAATTAAAATGCTGTCTTCCTATATTATTAATTTATCGCGATACGGGTTTCGAGTAAAATCCTTGTTGAGATCCACTAACCCCACAACTCAGTAGTATCTAGTCCTTCTGGATGTCGGAGGCGTAACATTCTGATCGAAAATTTTCTGCTAAATGTTAAAGGATTGGAAATGGTAAATTGAAGAGCATTATTTTATTAAATGATTTTATTTATAGACGTATACTTCATTCGTCATGTTGTACTTGTATGTCGTCTTGTAGGTTTAAATCTTTGAAATTGATGGTTATTTAGAGTAAATGTTTACTTGGTTGGGCAATAATGCATCCATTTTATTTCTGTAGTGTTGTATTCTGTTATTATATGCTTAAGTTAAATATGTGAGAACTGCAAAACAGACATAGAGGTGGTTCTAGTTTAAGATGTATGTAAGTATGTGTGTGTGTATGATTCTAGTGTCCAATAAGTAGTCACGTAATCGTTTGTAAACCTACTCTACTGTCAATGCTTAGTAAAATAGAGTTGTTCTATTTTTTTTTTTTTTTGATTTTCCAAACGTCCTATTAATTAAAGCAATTTTTTTTCCTTTTTTTTGTAGCTTTTAAGATTTAAAACAATTGTAATTGTCAAAAATGTATCTATATTGTTTAATGATTTTTTATTGTTTTAACATCGAATTAATTGTTTACATTCTAATCCAGTTAAATATATTTAATATATGTCACGGCTGCCATAGAATAAATAAAGTAAAATTCCTGTTTAAATTTAGTGTATGGTACGTTTTACGTTTTCCAAGGCATTCCACCACTTCATGTTGGTCTTTTTTGTCGCAATGAAAAAAGCTAGGTCAATCTTATTAGCGAAGTTCTGGAACCGTGTTAGGAGTCAAACAACTAAAGACCCTATGTTCTATGAACCTGAAATATGTTAGATTATCTAGCTTTAATTTCTTTAAGCTTAATTATTTATTTACTTATGTAGCCCTACGTTTCTGACGGCAACTTTCATTAATTTAAATCGTTGCTCGGGTTCAGTTAGCCAGCTATGAACTTACCGGATATAGCAAGCCGTATGATATAAATATGAAGTATATAATGAACTTTAAATACATGATTGGATCCCTAGGCGTTTTCGAACAGGAGCGAGAGGTTTTTCGTATCCTTTTATCTAGGTGAGCAATGTGCATGGCAGTTATGTATACCAATATGCATACAATAGAAGCATATATAGTGGTGTAATTGAGATTGGGAGAATTTAATATTGTTTTATTTCGTTATTTATTGACAGTAAATATGCTGTTGATAGTTTTTGTTGTATTTCCCCACCTTAGTTGGCAATCTGTTTTCATCACTGTCTTTTTATTAATCACAAGTGGAGCATGGAACTCCAGCTAGGAACCTCTCCAAAGGATCCAGTCTAGGCCACATCACTCTTCTGGACTGCTAAATAACGACTTTAAAGAGATTGAGGAAGATTTAAGAGTAACAGCTGTTTGTCCTTGAATGGCAGTAACTCCTAAAGGACGCTGGCTAGACACAGATCCTAGCGATAGTAAAGCACAGCTGGTCCAATACATTGTATCAATTAGCCTTAACAAATGGTACACCTTCATCTGTTCACCTTCATGACCTTTCTAGCCATGAGCCCTGTCTACTTCCTTCTAACACCCGTAGATGGCATTATCCAACATATTTGTTTTTGTTTGTTTTTTACTATCCAATTCAGGTGTTACGGTTACTTAACTAAGGGAGCGATTCAAACAAGCGACTGTTTCTGAGACTCAACTTCAAAAAATACTTTATTATAATGTATTCTATGAGATTTTCCCAGAATACATTAACAGAGTTAATAAAATGAAGGTAGCTTATGTACATACATAAGATATGGATTTAATTCTATATAAATAAATGCATCGCTCTTAATATTCCTCATTACTCAACTGCATAAAATGGCTAAAAGTATTTATATTTTTGAGTGTATTATCTCATAGTACAACAACGGCTAAATGGAATTAAAATATTCTATTGGATTTGCATCATCTCTTAGATATCACAAAGTTCTACCCGCTGTTGATGAAGATTTAACTGGTGGCATTTTATAATACAAGTTACTACTGAAAATACGAAGGTCTAGCCGCTATGACACACGGATGTCGTTATATAGCTATCACAAATCTTTTTTCATGCCTTGTTTCTCACTAAATGCAGTAGGCATTCCTATGGGTTCCTGGGAGTTAATTAACACCAAGTCCTAATTAACTAAAACTACAAACTAAAGATTTACTACAACAATCAATCCTTCTTGCTCAATACCCCATCTTTTATGTAGCAATCTCCAATTAAATAAATTCCAAAATATAAGACCGGATGTAAGGAGTCCTCGAAAGCTGCTCATTTCACGCTGTCAACAGGTTATTAATATTATGAGTGCTAAAACGATAAACCATCTTCATTGAAAAGTGAAATTATTTGTTAAATTCCTATTATTTGAATCGTTAATAAGTAATTCATATTTTTACTTACAAATCTTTGAACCTATAAACTAAAATAGACATATTATGTTTTTTCAGTAACAAGGATGAGTTGTTTATTATATAATTGGATTACGAAATCGTTTAAAAAAGTAAATAATAGAATGCGGCTCATTTTGTATTTGATATATTTGGAGATAACAGAGCACTGTGAGATTGGAGTAATTTAAAAGAGATAAGGGGCTCTGATCGCCTGGAGACATTGTTATTACAGAGCCGGAATGAAAAGCTGTTTATGTTAATAGATACAGCGGCCCCTGGTGGTGACTCTGTACATTAATGCATTGCATAGCTTGGGATTATGTAGGCCCTCTTTACATATCTTCCATAGCTCTGTAGAACTCTCTTTCCTTCACATCTGTACATCATCCCAGTACAGTGGACACCCCTCCTTCTTATTAAATATTTGATTTATACTACACCCCTAGACTAACGTCGTTTTTTTTTTCCGTTCAGGATTTTACAGGAAGAACAGATGATGTAAATTGTAACGCAGGCTCTAGACACACAAAGAAGACGGTATCCCAAGAGAGAATTAAGAATATTTTGTGGCTCAGATTCAAGATACTAAGCAGTACTGCATTATAGAAAGTGAGAATAAAGAGTCCAGAGCTACAAAGACTCAAAATACTAAGTAGTCGATCATGACAAAAGAGAATGAAGATTTTTTTTGACACAGAGTCTAGATCAGGTGTGGCAACCTTTGACATGTTGTGGGTCAAACTTCAGTGTGCAAATTGCGGTCCGCTTTTAAAAGTAGTGCATTTTAAAGTAGTGTTCATAACGATAGATATCAGGCATGATATAATAAAGATATTGTAATTATAATGCAATTTATGAAAATAACAAAATGAAATGAAAAAAAAAAATAGGTACAACATGGTTCAATAAATGAGTTTTGAATTTGGGAAGCTAATACATCGATGTTTGGATTAATTCCACTAATGCAAAGACAAAAAGAATTTTCCAAATTATCGTCTGTCAGCTTTGTACGATGTTTTGATTATTAACTTTCATCAATGAAAAGAACTTTTCTCATTTATAAATACTGCAAAACAAACAAATCTCTCCTCACCTTCCTCATTTGGAGTTAGTGGTGTAATATTTTTCTTTTATTGGGTTTTCAAAATGTCTCCCTTCTTGCTATCCTCCCTCTTAAGAATTGCAGTCTTATTAAATTTCATTATTTGTTTGTGCGATTGAGTTTATAGTGTACTCAGGTCCACATTCAGGGGATCCTATAATCTAAGGACACAAGCTATTAAAGGACTTCCGAAATCGCCTAGAACCTTCAGTTCCTGGAACATTTGCATCTAATGCTCCTGTGGCCAAAGAAGTACGATTGGTCAGTTAAAAGGGACTCTGTGTCAGGAAATATGTATTCCTTAATTTTGCAATAGTTAGTCAAGTGCTACAAATGAATTAAGAAAAGAAATTTATCCGAGTCTACACATCTCGCTTAGCCTAATGTTCCTCAACAATCCGTCAGTCTCTTCGTCAATGATTGAGCTACATTTCAGCTGTCCTCCTTAAAAGGACAGAAGAAAGAAAAAGGATTTATAAAAAAAGTAATAAAAACCAACAAGAATTGATTGACTGCATTGAGTGATGCAGTCAGCCTGATGAAGCAACAGTAAAGTTGACCAAAATTAAGTAGATCTTTGACAAAAAGGCTGCTGAAGCGAATTGCCGGATAATTGTTTGAGTCTGCTCAGAACTCAATATTTTTTGTTGGTGCTCATTCTCAATCCGCTTGAAGGCACTCATAACATAATTCAATTTTAATTCATCCTCAAATGCGGAAATAAAACTTTTGAGAAAGAAATTGATTTCGTTCACTGTTTCCTCAATAGAGGTGAAGTATAATTCAAAACTTCTGCTCTTTTTTCAGTTGTACGAAAGAGTAAAATATTATTAATATAGGAAAAGGGTTCTGGTTGTGTTTTAGTGACTATTTCATCCAAATAGCTGGAGTTACGTCTTCATACAATTTATAGCGTAAACTAAACCAGAAGTTCCGCTATTTATTGCCTGCTGACGACGTATGGTCAGAAAAGAGAGAACAAATGTGCTAAGTTACAATCTCAAGGCAGCTAATATAAATATACTGACTGCCATAATTATGTTTCGTGGTTAAAAGGTTTAGCCGAGTCGGAAGAGTTAAGATAGCATTTCTTTCTACGATAAAATTTCGAATTTCTCTTTCCTCTTTCGACTCTCCCCCCCCCTCCCTCTCTCTCTGTCCCTCCCCCACTCTCTCTCTCTCTCTCTCTCTCTCACACACACACACACAACCACACACACACACACACACACACACACACAAACTCAGTCTTTCAATTACTCATTGATTAAGTGGAGTTATATACATTTTGCTTTTTTTAGTGGGCAGATCCATTAACACGGCAGGATGGATTCTCTGCCAACTCCGGTGCAACAAGAAGAAAACTACAAGCTGCAATAAACTTCGTGGCAGCTGTAGCTGGCATCTTCCAAGGCTATCTCTCCTTTTAAGAAAGAATCCTCACTTTGGCAACCATTGATAGTAGTCTGGAATGTTTATTTCGCCGAAAGAAAGACGTGGTTCGAGGGTTAGTATCGAACACGAGTCCCCCGGCTAATTATAAAAGGTTTTGTATGATAATGGAGTACATATGTTTACTTGTCAAAATCATTCTCTCTCTACCTTTCACACACACACGCACCCTCTAATGTATCCCGACTGTTTTTTTCTCTCTCTCTTGGAAGCAGGGAAGTTGGTTGTTTTTTCAAAGATGCCGCTAACTGCCCTTAATTTGAAGACTTTCTCCTGTCAAAGGCCGAACCACGATTCAATCTCGGAGCAGAGGCCTACCAAGACACCGCATAGCTTGTGGTCTAGCCGCCAAGGAGACAATTCCTCTAACAAGCTTTCTCATACAGGTTAGTATAGTATTTTCTATTATTTTTTATCCGCAACACACACATTGTCTTGGAACAATACTAATTTCTAGCTGCCGAACCGCAGTGCGTTTCCAAACTAATGAGACAACTACAACTCTGTACCAATCTGTCAAAATGTATACTCCTTATTGCCAGTTTAAGAATCTTAATTTCTGCTATTTACTTCAGCTTCATATAAATTCATATTCATCAAAAATACTCGAAAATAATTGTGTTCAGTACTAAAAAGTCCGTCACGCATGGGCTGCGTAAACTAAGCAGATTTCCCACGTGAAGTTTTAGAGAATAGAGAAATTTCACGAGAGCCGAGCAATCAAGGAAACGGCCGAACTAGTTTTTGGCGGGAAAGTCACTCACATCCTTTAGCCGCCCAGATTTAATAAAAATGCAAATATCTCAGTTAATATTCAAGATAGAGAATAAATGTATGTAACAATATTTATAGTAAATATAATTTGCAATAAGATTGATTCTGTGTAATTTTTCGATCCGACGTACAGTAACGGAGATATTTCGATTTTTCGAAAATCCTCCCCTCTAAACCCCCCTCCCAGTGGTCCGATTTTAGCCGTTAACGAACTTGATCTTTATTTTTACATAAAACGACTAAATATCGCGTTTGGTAACGATCAAACAAAAATTGCGACCACTAGAGCGGTAACAGACAAATATATAGATAGATAGATTGATATATATATATATATATATATATATATATATACAGTTTTGAACGGACCTCATTTTCGTCATCTTCTGGGTTGGATCGATGGACATTTGAAGAAAAAAGTCGAAAATTCCGTCATGAGTACAACCTCAATAGCTGATTTCTCTTAAGGGAAATCTGCTAAAAGCGTCCAAATATTGAGGACAGCCAATAATGTAGATAGCAGGACGAAGTTTTCCATAAATGAATAAATGATTGCCTTCTGATAAGTCATAGTCGGCTTCAGAAAATCCGCCAAGCACCTCATTTTGTGATATGATTTCGGGGAGACTAGAGAGTTTTAGCAATAATACCCACCTTGCAATAATGCGTTAGATTTCACTCGTCGGGTGAATATTTACATTCCAAAATATTTATATTCCGAGATACGTTTGCCCAAAGTTCAATTTTTTTTTATTTTCACTACCACTTAACCCCGACTACTCCCTTAGTCGTTTTCAAACAGACAAGCTAAGACTTGATATTATAACAACCCTAAATATTAAACTCTTCATCTGAGACCATTGAGTACAGACTGTACTAGAAATCCATATAACTGAATATACCTCTTATGTGTGGTGCTCTTTTACAGCTCCAAGTATTTTTACCAGGCCTTTTCTCCAACCTGATCAGTATATCACAACGATTTTAGTGTAAGTCCAGGTTTCACTGTCATACATAACTCATGGCCCGCTGGACTGCCTCTAGTATATTTGCCTCCCTGGAGGGACTATCAATGTCTTCCACACTGCTATGAATAAGTCAAATTATCTGTAATCATGAACGTTGTAATAGCCAGTTTTTCGAACGGCTGATTCTTGGTTACCACTTCTACCAACTAAACTCTCTTTAAGGCAATATTGGCAACACTTACTTAGTCACATACTATTTTTTTGTTCAAATACCTAGGGAAAATACTTTAAATACAATGATTTTAAGAAGGAAAGCATTTTGAAAGAGTTATTACCGTGCTTTCACCGTAACGACGCACGCATTTAAACCATAAATGGATTTAATGTCAAGAACCATTCTCTTATTAAACTTAATCACTAGGTCTTTATAATGTTTTAGTCAGGAAGGAAAAGTCCTTTCCAATGTCATAGAGTGGGCAATGACAAAACTTTTTATGTAGTATTTAATTCCGTTACCTCAAGTAAAATATAAAATATATTTTATTTTATTACTAAACTATCTTCAAATATAAGATATATAAGATTAATTGTATTAGAAAGGTTAAATTACTAGATTGAAGACTTTGCAGCTAGTAGTTGAAAAGCCCGTAGATCAGTGGCTGCTCAAGCCAAGAAGGTTTCCTCTTTGATAGAAGCAAAACCATGATAATTCACATTCGATTCTTTATATGTTCGCTACAAACAACTACATACATTTAAACTTTCTTTTTTTGAGATAGACATGAGATATTTAGACAATTAAATAGGTAATGTAAAAATCACATAAATAGGGGTATAGGAGATTTATGAGATTTAAAAAGGGAAAAAAATAAGTTGTTAATGCAAAATGTGAAGTATACAAAAAACCTCATCAACAAGACTAGAATAATTTTAGATGCATCACCCTTTATACAATCCCATTCCTTCTTGTATCATTTTCACCATTAGCCAACTTAATTCTTAACAATTTAATGAAGGACAAAATTTAATTTTGGTATTGACCAAACAAAAAGTCCACCACGCAGAGGTTGCGTTAAATAAGCAGATTTTTTTTTTATTGTTTATTATTATTTACGTCCACTTTATGCTATGATGGCTAATCAGGACGGGTTATCTACAGGTTGCCACCCTTTTCTAGGTGGTCTAAGCAGAATTCCCACGTGCGTCACGTATTTGTATTTATCTCAAGACGAAAAAGTTCAAGGAGAACAATATTTGGTATTTAGGCTTCATGTAATGTGTTTCATAATATAACAGCTGGTTAATATGACTAGTTATCTGGGTTTACTGAAGGCCGAAAACTAAACAAATGCTAATATCTCGGGTAATATTAAAGATAGTGAAAAAACGTACATTTCAACATTTATAGAAAATTACATTTGCAATAAGATTGGTTCTATACAAATTTTCGATTCGACGCATAATAACGGAGGTATTAACAACTTTCGAAATTCCCCCTTTAAACCCCCCACGCCCTCCTACTGGTCGGATTTTGATCTTTAGTTTTACATATAATGTTTAAATATCGAGTTTGTAACGATGAAAGAAAAATTCCGATCGCTAGAGCGTTATCAGACAAATATATATATATATATATATACAATTTTGAGCGGACTTCATTTTCGTCATCTCCGATGGGCATTAGAGAAAATTTTTCTAAAATCTCGTCATGAGTACAACCTCAATAGCTGATTTTCCTCAAGGAAAGTCTGCTAAAAATTAAGGCGAAAGCAATGCCAATAGACACACACACACACACACACACACATATATATATGTGTATATATATATATATATATATATATATATATATATATATATATATAATTTTCGGAACGATCATTATTTTCATCATCAACTAGATGAAAGCGATGAACATTTGAAAACAATTTGGAGGAAATCTTGTTAAGAGGTCAATATATTAAACCTTTTTTTGTATTGCCTAATTTTCAGGGGTTATATCAGGAACGTTCTTTAATTGGTTGAAATTAATTATTTAGTTCTTTTTAAATTGGCGTTCCTGAGATCATGACCGGTTGTCATTTATAACGCCACCGACATTCTTAACTCCAAACGTGGAAGCATGTTGATTAAGGGCCAAATGGTCGATTCTGATGCTAAATGAATATATAATTGTGAAAGTGTTGCTAAGTAAAAAAGAGGAATGATATTTAAGGTTGGCTGATCCTTTAGAGGTTGGTGGGGCGCCAGCTGGGATAATGGGTCTAGACGCAGCATTGTGGTGGTGGATTGTGCTGCGATGGTGACGCAAACACGGCGCCCGGCCAGTGGTTTCACCACGCCACTTCACTATTAGCTAGGCCCATCTACATCTGCCCTGTCCTCCGATGGTTCGCCCTTATTCAGATGCTTCTTCAGGGAGAAAGAAGAAAGCGTACATGGGACGAGTCTTATTAACATCAGATCATAGGACCTTCCTTCCCATTTTGGAAAGCTGCTCATTTCATCGTGAATGCGTTGTCACACTTGAGACCATTGACTGGAGAAAAATAGATCTGTGCAAAAACACCAAAGTTAATATCTCAGCTATCTGATGGGCCGAGGAAGCTGACACAACACCTTGTTTCTAACTACAAACAGGACTTCATTTAATAAAGCATTATAAACTTATTCATATTATGAAAGTGAACACTTTAGATATTTAATATTATACTTGTAGGTCTTGTGGTTTGATTAAAAATAAATCATCATTGAAGAAATTATTTTATAAACAAGCAAATTGTCTCTATTCAATTTGAAAAAAGGGTAGAAGATGTTGAGACGTTTTCATCAAAACATCAGGGATGTCGGATTTTCGGAAGGAAATTATTTAAAATTCTATAATGTTATTAAACATAAATTTCACAACCAAAAATATTATAACTTTTTATTATTAAGGGGCTGAAATGTAAAGATAGCAAATTGAGATTCTTCTGTTTTATTATGAAAAGATGACCGAGATGAAAATTCGGTTGCAGAATCAATACAAATAATTTCTAGTGACGCCAAAAGATTTGTGATTGGACTAGTTATGGTTAAATATTCTGGAATTTGAACATTACAACTTGTTGATCTTGATACTCATAAGTTGTATCTAATTGAGCATTTTTTGTAAGTAATTAAAATCAGGGAATGTATGATATATATGCCATACTTTCCCTATTTTTTATTTATATATATATATATATATATATATTCATGTGTTCGGATTATAGTACTTCTTGAATGAAGAATTTTGGCGTTAAAGCTAAATCATGGTACATAGTAATTTTTTTGTGGATAGATTGTAGTTTTATTCTTAAAGGATAATATATATATATATTCAATTAATCAAATGGTATTGCCCAATTTTTGTTCTAATGAAACAATGCATAATAATTCCGTTTTCAAATAATGACTCACTTTTTTATCTGAACACTACTGAAACAAAATGTTCTAAACAAAATCGGGTTTTATTGTTTACTTACTTCAATCAGAATATGAAAAATCCTTAAAATCATCTTTTTGACATCATTCAAATACTAGAAATAATCCTGTCAAGCGTTAGAAAGTCTTAGATTGCATTCCCATTTTTTAGCCGAGGAACAAGACTTTACATTCATATAGCCTTGTCTCAGGGGCAAATCTGATTCTCAATGTAGTTCTTCAGATCAAAATGTTCTATATCAGTAAGGCCTTTGTGATACTCCACTTAAAAAAAAGATTGGTATATTAGCAATAGTTCATAATTTAAATTAGATAATGAAATGTAAATATGTAATTTTTAAAATGTCTGTGAGTTCTTTCTTATTTTTAGAAATGTTTCCAAGTCTGGCTGATTTTCGTTATACAGTTATGATTGTTATCAATGTCTTCTTATTTATAAATACATTAATTTGTTAAATAAGTTGATTAAAAATAAATGTATATTTAAAATTATAATTAAACCAATGATTCATGAATTTACTTAATAAATAGTACATAATTTATAAGGTCTAGCATGATAAAAATATAAATGTAGCCCTCTTACTTTATTAAAGAAATAGTAGAATATCTTTGAACTTCATAATTAATTTTACCCTTATATAATTATTTGACACAAAATACTTTGAATTCAGTTTTAATAATTCAAAATATTATTTGGATTGTCTCTTATGATATCCAGGGCTTACATTCATGAATTTATCATGCTAGATCCCGAATGTACCTCCAGAATCCTTGTTTCTCGCATGCTCCTGCTTCAGAACACACGACTATAGCTAGCAATGATGTTTCATTTTCATATCAAGGGCTTTCTGAAAAAAAAGAAAAGAAAATTATAAGTATACAAACTTATAAACAAACAAACCTAAATAAATACAATTGAATTTTTCCCCCTCTAAAGTGAGTAGAAAAGTCATCATAACATTGAGAATCTTCAACTCGATTATTGGTCAATTATTCAATATTAATTATCTAATGCACTTATATCATTGTCCGAGAAACACTAAAACAGAAGTATTTGAGTTGTGGGCTAATGCAATTCCATTGTTTTTTAGAGTTCTTTTCAGGGCTGGGGCCCACCTGACCTGGAACAAATATTAAAATCCGATCTAGATGGAGTGATTCCCGTAGCCAGATGGGATGCTCCCAGAAGTCTGTGGAGCTATTTAAGGACCGTTCGAGATGATAGGTGGCAGTTGATTAAATATGGTGTGCTATTTAGAAATATATTACTACAATAATTCCTATTTTATTATTATTATTAAATTTTTATTAATGATTTCCCTATTGTCCAATGTCAATAGTTTCGATTTTCAGTTTTCTACCTAGCTTTGAATTTTGTCTTTATTTGTTCTCTTGTTCATTTATTTTGTTCCTTGTTGTGGTTCCATTTTTGATTTTTGATTTCCATTCTTGTTTTTTGAGCTCCATTTTGTTTTTGAGTTCCAGCTCCGTTTACGTGTTTCATCCAGTTTTGGGTTTTTAATTTCGCCTTTTGTGTTCCATTTCTTTTGTTGTTTTCCAGTTCTGTTTCGTGTTGCGTTTCTATTTGTTTCCCATTTCTGTTTTGATTTCATCTCTGTTTTTCGTGTTTTCTCTCTGTTTTTGTGATCCTTTTATGCTTTATGATCCTTTTATGTTTTGTGTTCTGTGTTCCTTTTACGTCTTGTGTCCCTTATCTGTTTTGTTTTCCTTTTGTGTTTTGTTTAATTTTGTTAATTTTTTTTGTATTGTTTTGTTTTTTATGTTACGAATGTTTTTGTTTAGAGCAACATCGCCAAAGCCGCGAAGCTTCAATAAATAAATATTTACTAATTATTGTATTTAACTGCTTCAGAAATATTGTTAATATTATTCACGTCATGATTTTCTGTGGAGAAAAAACGCAAATTGACTACCATTAGCGTTTTTTTTTCCCTTCAAATATAAAGTTTAGTAATTACTAACGTTGCAATAATATATTTTCAATAATTAAAGGTTTACTTATTTTAAAATACATTTTTTTTTGCTTTTTTAAATTAGGCTGAAATAAGTGAAGGTATTTGAGTCTAATTACAGATTTTTGAAGACTGAGACTGGAGTCAGGAAGGCATTTTAGCCTTTTCTGTCTATTAGGCAAGCCTGGGGAATTCCCCTAAGTACCTTATCCGTCTATGTCATCAAGAAACTTAACACAGCCCAACAAATATATAACACATTCTTTCCTAATCAGCAAAATGACTACTCACTAAACCCAAATTGTAGACTGATAAACTCATTATAAGAAATTAGCTGGTGAGCACTGATCACTAACTCAAAATAATTTGCTGGGCGTATTTAAAGAATCGTTAAATTAATATTATTTTATAAGTACATCACTATAAGAACTATATCCTTCGTAAAACGTATCTCAAGTAGGATAAACTAAATAAATTTTAAAAATAAAATAAATTAAATTAACAAGAGTTTTGCTTCAAGCCCTCTTAAAAAATAAGTTAGCACTTTCATTGTCTACTAGGAAGAATTAACTGACATTTCAGCATCAAGAGTTTAAAGATTATTCATATATTTTTTTACATATTTTTATGCATATATTACTTAATTTTTTTATTGTGTGAAACACTATATGAAAGGTTTTTGAAAATACAGATAAATGCTTCTAATAGTGAAGGAATCCCTCTGACCTCTATGAATAGATGTTAGCTACCGACACCGTGAGAACGAGTCATTATTGAATGACTAATGATCGCTGGATATAATCGATCTTGCCAATCGATGAAGAGATATTAAGGAGGATATTGAAAGGTGTTGATGGCTAAGTGATAAGAACCGGTAGCAGTTACCAGCTCTTTAAATTGATAATAGAACATGGATGATTGATGACTTCGGAGGGTAGTTATTGTCTCAACGGACAATGCAGTTGAGCTGATTGAAATATCCTGGAGGGTCGTTTATTAAATCAGCGGAGTAATATTACACTAGCAGTAGCCTGTGTAATTGAAACAATTATTAACTGTTCTAACCAACCCTTGTTGAAAGTAAACATCATTTTTTTTTTCGAGAGCCCCAGGATTCAAAACCAGTTCTGGTAGCGGTTATCTTGAAATAATACTCAAGAATTTAAATGCTTAATTTATAAGTGGATAGCTTGTAAAAAAAAGAGACCTTTTTACAACGTTGCGAAAACTCCAACTGATTTTATATTATAAAAACATATGCTCTTTCAATTTGATTACAAGAAAAAATAAACACTATGTTTGCTTTAATTTAATTACTTTAGTAAATAAATATTTTATAAACATTCTCAAGAATCTCCAGGAAACTGCGGGAAGGGAGGTGATGGAACGCCTTATCGTATATGGAATAGTTTTAACATAATGCTTTCCTGTCATTAAATCAAATTAAAATAAAGCAAATATTTAAATTAAATTACATTACTAAATAAATTATTTCATATACACGTATAAACATCGAAAAATATAAAATAAAATTCTTAGTCCTACCCTGGCTAGAAAAGGGTGGCAACCTGTAGGTAACCCGTCACAATTTGCCTTAGTTGCAAAAAGTGGGCGTTAATAAATAATTTGTTTTCCAAAAATATACGCGTATGTGTCTATTTCAATGAAAAGTGAAGTTAATTTTAAAATCAAATATAAAAAATTGAATAAAAAAACGAATTATTTTGGAGTTTTCAAATTATTCTATTAAAACTAAAATTTGGAGCTCAGGTTATCCTTGTGACTTAAGGGTAATAACAAACTTGGCAAACATAGAGCCATGAATTCGATGCCCACAAGAGCCATGGGAATTTAATTACTTACGAACTCGCTAAATGAAATCCTAAGCCCTATTCTGGCTTGAAAACCGACCCGATTAGCCTCAGTAGCACAAAATGAACTATAATAAATTGCAATAAAAATTGTCCCTGGTATTCTTACAAATGTCTTTCTAGGGATCTTAACTGAGAATATTCCACCAAGAACTATCTCAATCAAACTGTTAGAGACATTGAATTTTGTAGTATTTGATTATCGTGCTACGACCTCCCCTCTACCTGTCCATTGGTTGCCTCTTTTTTTTTTTTACATTTTGCACATTAAAAATCACCCTTTCTCATAACTCGACCCAGCTCTATACATGGACGAAGAGCAATAATATATAGTAGTAAAACTTCGATTCTCACTGATAAAAACAGTAGAGCCCTTTTTATCTGAAAAGAGTCAAAAGAGAAGATATTTATGCCCCAGTACTCCAATTGCTGATAGAAAATCTCTTGGATTGTACATATAACGTGGCATCGTCTGTAGTATTGAAAATGAGATATGAGTAGATGGTCATTTTGAAAGATCAAGATCGTACAAATTATTACACCTGGAGGCTGAGACGCCTCACTCCCTCAGCTGATAGAATGTTAGCTGAATGATCCGATTGGTCTACGATAATGACAGCAGCGCAGGACCTTCAAAGATTGTAGTTGTGCTTTAGATCCCGGAGCGTTGCACCAGATTTCAAACGGGACCATATAGTGGACGGTTGCTGTATGCACAGCCTTTTTTTTTCCATAGTTTTCTTCTAACCGGCGAGATAAGATAATGAGGACTAATTATTTATGAGACTAGATGGTAGATAGGTGTGGGAGCTAATCTTTAATGGAGTTGATAAGGGTATTGATAAGAGGAGTGATGCTGTGTGGGTTGAACAAAGCCCCAGGACCTGCAGGCTGTTCGTGACCTGTGATCTAGGCCGGTCGTGAACCCCCCTCCCCCCGTGTCTAGTACTCAACCCCCAAGTCACAGACATCCATACTAAGATACATTTATATATCTGCTGGTTTCTCTCCCGGCTCTTCAATAGACGGCCACCTCGTCTAATTAGCAATACATTAGAATGTTGCCGAACTCTTATCATGCTAATATCATCACGAAGGGGAACTGTAACGGTCACGGTATACGTTATTGATGGAGTCAAGCAGTCTGTGCTTCCCTTCCTACTACTTTTGTCTGGAAACTAACTTGAGAACCTTACAAATATCGTAGTCATTGTTGATCTCACTACAGTATTTTCAAACATTTATAATTTGGGGATTAAATTTATCACTAATGAATAAATCAACAATCAACGACTCCGTTGCAGTAAACTTGCAAAAGGCTTTCAGTAGTTCAGTTTTCTTGTTCACAACAAATTGTGTAATTTTGACAAGATTGATATTTTAGAGAATGAAAAAAACGTAACCAAGCTGAAGATAAATGAAAATATTCGCATTATTTAAAAAAAATAAAAAAAAAAAAAAAAAAAAAAAAAAAAAAAAAATAAAATAAATAAATAAAACTTGTGAATAAGAAAACTGAGATAAGGAATTTACACAGCTTATTTATCAAATATTTAAATAAACAGCAATCGATTAGATGCAAATGTAACAATGCTCCTTATGAAATCGAGTTTTCAAAACTATTATATAATCGATTTTCTCTCTGTCCATCATTTAATGTATCGATGTAATCAGCTGATTGGGTTGTGCGTCTCCATTCTTGATAGTCTTGACCCCCTCGGTGGTAAGGAAGAACTTTTTATAGTAAGTGTAGTACCACTGATGAGACATCATAGGGGATGCGAAACATGTAGAGGAAAAAAAAAATCAGTGGAAGATATTTCAGGGGTTTTTCATCTATTTACCTCCCGCCAGTTTACCTTCAACGAATAATAAAATGTTGCATGGCTGTCCCCTTTCGTTTTTCATGTGGTGGTTCGCTGGTTATCATATTTTTAGTGTTCACAAGACCATCGAATGACGTCTCTTTTTACATGATAAACTACCTTTCCTAGCTGAAATGTTTTATAAATTTTCAATAGATCCCATAAAACTCACAAACATTCTATTTTATAAAAAAAGTTATATAATTAATTAAAATATGAATTTGTATAGATATGTAAACACATGTATGTATACAATTTTATAACGTATGTTATTCTTTTATTATTATTTATTAACGTCCACTTTTTGCAACTCAGGCTAATTGGGACGGGTTATCTACAGGTTACCACCCTTTTCTAGCCAGGGTGGGATTTTAGGATGTTATTTAATGAATTTCGTCACAAAATAATTTCCTTTGCCCTGGCGAGAATCGAACTCGCCGCTCGCGGTTTACCATGTGAGATTAAAGGGAGCGCTTTAACTCGCATGGCTAACCTGAGTCCCATGTTCTTCTGTTTAAACGTTAAAAGTCCGTCACGCAGGGGCTGCGTAAACTAAGCAGATTTCCCCTGTGAAGTTTTGCAATAGAGAAATCTGCATACTGGTAACACAATACCACCGTGATTAGATAATGAGAAATCTTTCAGTTAATTAAAATAAATTTCCAACTGAAACGGCTTCTGAATTGTAACAATAATTTATATTTTAATAACTCAAATTTTAGTAGTTCAAGAACTAAAGAAGGGGGGGGCGGATGAGCAGAACGTATTTGCATAAATCTCACAAAGTAACGAAGGTAAGGTAAGGTTACAAGAAGCTTCCGCCTGAGCCGAGAGATGACCGACGTAATCCGAACTATACCCGACCACAGACTTCATAAAAATGCAAATATCTCGGTTAATATTCAAGATAGAGAATAAATGTATATAACAATATTTATAGTAAATATAATTTGCAATAAGATTGGTTTTATACAATTTTTCGATGCGATGCATAATAACGGAGATATTTTGAATTTTCGAAAATCCCTCCCTCTAAACCCCCCCCCCTCTCTCTGGTTCGATTTCAGCCATTAACGAACTTGATCTGTCTTTTCATATAAAACGGTTAAATATCGAGTTTCGTAACGATCAAACAAAAATTGCGACAGCTAAAGCGTTAACAGACAAATATATATATATATAATTTTGAACGGACTTCATTTTCGTCATCTCCTGGCTAGGATCGATGGACATTTGAAGAAAATTTTCGAAATTTGCGTCATGAGTACGACCTCAATAGCTGATTTCCTTTAGGGGAAATCTGCTAAAAAGTATGACCCGGAAATTATTGAGGTTATGGTAAAGTTCTTAGCATTTGTTTTTCTTCCACGGAACTTACTGGCTAGATAAAGCAATTCAAAACATTTATTATTTTAAATGAAATAAAATTTGTATTGGCAATTACTGAAAGGAATTTAAAGAGTTTCAATCTGGCCGGGTAACATGTGGCAAAAAAAAATGCAATTACATTAACTTCCTTGTTTGGTTCAACAATTGTTGGAATACAATGTGGACATTCTGGCTTTGACAGTTGAGCGGTTGTTTTGCAGACAGTATCTCATACCTTCGTCAAACTGTCATCTTTTAATTGCACACCACCACATTATAACCGCTTTACAAGTGCTCAGTTTTTTTTCAGGGAACTCTTTCCATGGTTTTAATTGCAGCTACATGCCGGATGTCGTAATTAACGTGATATGTGGTGGTATTTCTTCTGCTTATTTCTTTATTTTATTTTTTTTATACCGTGTTATTTTCATTGATTAGACTTATTCGCTATTCGGTCTAAAGGCATTATTTTTAATTTAAGATTTTTATAGTCGTTATTAAAATTGAACTAAGATGTAGATTAATTTGAAATGGCTCCCGGAAACACTTTTAAGGTCATGTAATAGTTCAAATGCAGCTAATTACTTCGTTTTTTAACACAGATAAAATGTCGACCAGTTATTACTATAATATGCAGACTACATACCCACTTGCTTTTCGCTGTTTGCAGAAAATTGGGTTGTTTATTCATCTTGTTTTACTTAGAGTTCTATGAATGGAATTTTTAAAATTAATGAATACATCCTTAACAGTACTAGTAAAATATTAAGAGTGCTTCTTTATCGAAATCTGAAACCTGTATTCTGATTTAAGAGACTGAAATAATGTCAACACATTTTATTGAATAATTAAAAGATTCACTTTATTATAATATTTTTCATATTTACATGATGTTCGGGAATGTCATCTACTGAAAGGGAACATGTGATTTATATTATTATTATTATTATTTATTAACGTCCACTTTTTGCAACTTAGGCTAATCTGGACGGGTTATCTACAGGTTACCACCCTTTTCTAGCCAGGGTGGGATTTTAAGACGTTGTTTAATGAATTTCGTCACTAAATAACTTCCTTTGCCCAGGCGAGAATCGAACTCGCCACTCTAGGTTTACCATATGAGATAAAGGTCATCGCTTTAACTCGCATGGCTAACCTGAGCCCCTCATGTGATTTATATAATCTTTTTCTTTAAATTTGTATGTACTTACATATCTTATGTGATTTATATAATAAGATATGTAAGTACATACAAATTTAAAGAAAAAGATAAATGGTTTTTTTAGTAGATTTCCCTTAAGGGAAATCTACTAAAAAAACCAAAGCTATTGAGGTCGTACTCATGATGCGATTTTCTTCAAATGTCCATCGATCCTACCCAGGAGATGACGAAATATATATATATATATATATATATATATATATATATATTTGTCTGTTAACGCTCTCGCGGTCGCAATTCTTGTTTGGTCGTTACGAAACTCGATATTTAACCGTTTTATGTAAAAAGACAGATCAAGTTCGTTAATGGCTGAAATCGGACCAGAGGGAGGGGGGGGGAAGGTTTAGAGAAGTGAATTTTCGAAAATTCAAAATATCTCCGTTATTATGCATCGGATTGAAAAATTGTATAGAACCAATCTTATTGCTAATTTAATTTACTATAAATTACTTATGTTATATAAATTTATTCTCTATCTTGAATATTAACCGAGATATTTGCATTTTTATGAAGTCTGTGGTCGGGTATAGTTCGGATTATGTCGGCCACCTTCGTCATTTCTCGGCTCAGGCGGAAGCTTCTAACCTGGCGTTTCTAACCTTACCTTACCTTCCTTACTTTGTGAGGTTTATGCTAATACGTTCTGTTCATCCGCCCCCCCCCCCTCCTTCTTTAGTTCTTGGACTACTAAAATTTGAGTTATTAAAATATAAATTATTCTTACAATTCAGAAGCCGTTTCAGTTGGGTATTTATTTTAATTAACTGAAAGATTTCTCATTATCTAATCACAGTGGTATTTTGTTACCAGTATGCAGATTTCTCTATTGTAAAACTTCACAGGGGAAATCTGCTTAGTTTACGCAGCCCCTGCGTGACGGACTTTTTTAATTCTTCGGCGTTGAGAAGACTTTTGCATTCATGTTTTGAGGGAAAACTGCAGAGTTTTTTCCTTACAAAAATAAATTTTTCATTGGTGAGATCCAACTATTCTTTGTTTGGCTTTGAATTACGACAATATACTGATGCATTAGGATGAGTCGAATTACTCAATTAAATGGAATAATATTCTGTCAGCATAAATGAAATAATGCTGTCGAGCATAAGTAATTATTAGATATAGGATGCTCAAGTTAGTCATGTGGTTTATGACGATGGTCATGAAGTTGAATAGTTGAATATGTCATAGGTTCGTTTTTGGATAGGAACAAGAACTATATTTAGTGGCGACATCTCGAATAAAATACCTTTAACCAGGCTGGAAATGTTTGGAAAACAAACATTGAACTCTGTAGAAAAAATTGAACTATTTGGCTCCATTTCGAAAAATGTCCACTTGATCAAGGAGATGACGAAAATGTGGTCCGTTCAAAATTTTGTTGTAGAATGGAGTTGTTGTTTTTTTGGAGGTTTGGTCAAACAAAAGACAATATACTATAGATATACAAAAACATAAGCCTCTGACCCTTCTCAATGTAAACAGGGAAGGTTATCGTAACCAGCAACTCTAGTGCAATATGTATAGTAATTTTTAAGTATCTTGAGTCTTGGTAAGTAAAAATAGCATAAACACCTGCTGTTACACTCTAATTTAACAACAATGTGCAATATTATAAAGTAGTACCAGTATTTTTACAGTCCTGAAGAAGATAAAATAAAATTCTCGAAATATCAGCAGAAACTAAGATTTTTTCACCAACATTGACCAAAAATCCAAAAAAACAACAGCACCATATATATACACACACACATGCATGTTTGATGATATTTCCATAACAATGATCAACCTCACAGTACTAACAACGAATTGCCATTTTTTTCACTACTCTAAGTAATTTATGATTAATGACAATACTATCACCTTTGACGAAACCAATTACTTAGCCTGAGCAGGATGAGGCCTCTAAAGAGGAATAATGGTATAAATCCAGGAACCTCTTTGGATAATGCGTCTGCATAATGAGACTGCGAGAGGTTAAACCGTCAACGCCACACCTCCATCACGGACCTGCATAAATATGCCCCGAGATTGAGGGAATAACTCCTGAGAACTCTATCCGCCAGTAATTTCCACGCTACATTCAGTCTGATTTATCACTCCGCTCAATATATCGACAAGAACGCACAAAACGGCTGACATTAACAAGAGCACTCAACAATGAATGTGACAATCCATAAATATTTGAGTGCATACGAGGGCTGTTATAAAGCAGCTTTTGGTTGAAAGCAATTGATGCAAAAATTGCCATCTATCAGTTTTTGCCCTCGCCAACATGGCGTTACTCGTAAATAAATAAATTATCAGCTTGTGAAGAGAAATATCCCTTATGATTAAGCCAATCGTTGGGCATTTAATTGTGGATTACAGTATTTTAATTGTTGGATGACAAAATTGATTCAACACACGTATGGTGTATGTATGTGTGTGTGTGTGTGTGTGTGTGTGTGTGTGTGTGTGTGTGCATATATGTGTGTGTGTGTGTGTGTGTGTGTGCGCGTGTGTGTGTGTAAAACATTAAATTAGGCTGAATTTGCAGGTCAAATGCACAAATCCCAGGAGTATTTAAAAAAAAAAAAATCATCCCAAAGTTATCCCCCCTTCCCCAAAATTATTTCAAAACCAATTACTGTGTATGATTTACCAACTAGTAGTGGGAGATTACTTGAAAACGAAAATTTATGTTCATGGATATCTTCATTAATATTAGTTTATTAAAAATAAAATAAAGTCCGTCATGCATGGGCTGCGTAAACTAAGCAGATTTCCTACGTGCTGGTATGAGACACTAGTAATCACATCTCACCATATAATTCCTATTTCTAAGGAAAAACTCCGATGAGTAGAAGTGGGTGTTTAATGAAGGCTGAAAACAAGAGTCCAAAATCCGCTTAAAATATAAATGTTTAAAGTTCCTCCCCTCTAAACCCCCCTGGCCATCCTGATTTCAATTATTAACAAACTTGATCTCTACTTTTACTTAAAACAATGAAGTATCGAGTTTAGCAACAATATAACACACACACACACACACACACACACATATATATATATATATATATATATATATATATATATATATATATATATATATATATATATATGTACACAGTACATATATATATATATATATATATATATATGTACACAGTACCAGAGGGATCAAAAAGATGAGTATTTTCTGATAACGTCAGTTTCGAAAACTTTGGGAATTCTTCTTCAGAGATACACCTATGAACTAACTCTATATAAGACTAGTAGAAATAATATATCTTTAAACTTTAGGACAAGAAAATATTTTGGAATAATTCTGTATGGCGATAAAAATTGAATAAAAGGGAAAACGATAAAGACTCAAAAATGAAGGGATATCAGTACATAAGAATAATATAATTTGGTGATTTTTGTGTCTCCCTTTTATTTAAAGTTACACAGATAACAAAAAAAATTGATTCTTTTCCTTCATGATTACACTTAAAAAAGTTAGCAGATATACTTTATGTTTTAGCTATGTATTCTGGTTTAGATTATACTAAAATTAACTCCTTCATTCCAAAACAATTCTTTATTATTCTAGAAGCAGAGTACTTTTTGGGATCAAAAGCCCTACTCTCAGTTCTCCATTGCTTGGTCCCATAAACACAGACTCTCCTAAACTTCTAGGGATCTAGAAGGGAGCACGTCAGCATATGCATTATATTCTTCTGCAGAATTTGTTCATTAATGTAGACCTAAGCTATAAAAAAGTGTACGAAACTGCCACCATCAAATATATGTATACTCATATTTTTGGTTTCTTCAAATGAGCTCTTTTTGAAGTCGATACCCGACCATCCTACTTATAAATATATTATACTTACACAATTGGTAAACCTTAATTTTTCATTATATTACTGTTATTAACTGACTTTAGGAAGCAGGATTGTTTTGTAAATTTGGACATGATGTTTTTCCTAAATTGGGGGAACAATGCTCAGTTCAAAGAAGAGAAATATCTGTCTGCTGCAGTAATTTGAAGTTATAAATAGATGTTTCCAAAAAATGAATTACCACAACAATAAATCTAATGTAATTGTAAAATAAAATCATTCTTATACGATTGCACTGAAAATGGCCAGGTGAGCTGGTTTAAGTTTAAGTTCTCGAAAGACCTGAATATATTTCATATTTATAAACAGTAATTAATAGAAAACATTTACTACATCCAGTTTAATTGAAATCTCCCGCTGTGCAGGACGGGTTAAATATATGTTTATTGACTTACCTCAGGACTTTAAAAAAACATAACAAAATAAATGAGATCTTTTAGAGGCAAATTCATCAATTTAAAGAGCATTAATCCAAGATATGATACTTCTCTTATCCCTATTTCATGTAATCATTTCGATATATCAATTTCGTAGGGTTGTTTTCATATATAATGAACTGAGAATGATACGTCCTCTGTCTGGTTTGAGGATACCCGGTCCCTATATGTAGCTCTATAACAATTTAAGGATACGTAATTATAAGAATAATTTTTGTTTTATAGCAATACTCGGGTTTTTTTCTTTTGCATTATGCATTGACGTATGTTTACCTTGAATAAATTAAATATATAGACTTAATTTCAAGATATATGACTTATTT
The DNA here is from genome assembly GCA_019009955.1 of Riptortus pedestris. NCBI lineage: Eukaryota > Metazoa > Arthropoda > Insecta > Hemiptera > Alydidae > Riptortus > Riptortus pedestris. The sequence continues at coordinate 84,290,522 of CM032232.1, forward strand.
TAGCAATGCTTGAAACCAGATATTAAAAACATGAACATACTTGCTTTCATTTGAGCAAAAGGAGGCTTTGCCGATTTAAGGAAAATATGAATTAATAGCTTCAACCAGAATCTCTTGTAACGACAGAGGAAATTTTTCAATATACACAACCATTCGCCTTTGAAATCTGTTGTCTAGATTCTGCGTAATGTAAGCAGTTTCCCCTGTGCTGGATTCACAGTCTCCATTATCTGACATCCATACATATTTATACCAAAATAAAGGGCCAATCCATGATAAACGGGACTTAATATGTTTAATGATACAGTTGCTATAACAGTAAAAGAGGGGATTAACCCCAAATTTAAAACAAATAATAACATTGATAATATTCGAAATAAAAACAAACGAGTCGGATTTGTAGTTAACTCTACTATTAAAATTGGAATTAATAATGTTTTCCGGCTCATATTGGTCCGATTTCAGTAATTAACGAACTTAATATTTGGTTTAAACTGTTAAATATGGCATCCACCAGTTATAAAATGACACTTCTAAAGCATAATTTCATACTTCGAAAGACTCAATTCAAACAAAATAGATTGCATAACATCTTTCAATTCAATTCAAAATGACAGATATAATTAGTACTCGATTTTGCCCATTCTCTAAACCCGTACCAAGAAGCTATGAACGAAGTTTATCTAAGGTTTTATATACGTTAAAATATTGGATTGGATAAGGATTGAAGACGAATTCGACCACTAGAGCGTTGCATATTCCCTCATTCTCTCTACAAATACACACACACACACACACACACACACACACCCACACACACATATATATATATATATATATATATATTAAACACCTAGGTAAAATTGAAGTACTTTTTGAAACAAAGGTTTCGAAAATCACGTCGTGAGTACAACCTCGGTAGCTATTTTACTCCTCCAGCGGCCTCTCGTCACATTTTAAAATGAAAATTTTCGGTAACTCTTGGGCTACCTCTCTTGAGGCTAGACTTGGCCGTTCCTGTTGATCTGACAATGAGTAGCCCAGACAGATAAACAATAGTCAGAAGGAGGGAGCTAAAGAGCTGCCGAAAATATGCATTATAAAATGTGACGAAGATACCATTGGAAGAGATAGCCGGTGTAAAGAAAGGTCTGTTAAAGTACTCGAAACCACGCTTCTGGATTCATGCATGTCCATGTCTAAGACCAAAATACTTACGAAAAGAAAAGTAGTAAGTATTAAAGTTGTTTCTCGCTGGGATATTTTATCTGTAAAGTAGCTCATGATGTCTTTAGTGTGTTCTTGATTTAAATTTACTACAAATAATCATTTGCCAAAAATATTAAAATAGTAAATATACGACTTATTAATTAAATAGTTATCGTAGTGGCCAGTTTAACTTGAATCAGTTTTATTAATAATACATTTCTATGAACAGAGCATTTTAGTAGACTTCCCTGAAGGGAAATCAGCTATTGAGGTTGTACTCATGACGCGATTATTAAAAATTTATTCAAACGTCCATCGATTCTACCCACGTGATGATAAAAATGTTCAAAATATATATAGATAGATATTTGTCTGTTAACGCTCTAACGGTCGCAATTTTTGCTTCATCGTTACCAAAGTCGATATTTAAACGTTTTATGTAAAAATAAAGATCAAGTTCGTTATTGGCTGAAATCCGGCCAGTGAGAGGGGTAGGGGGTTAAGAGAGAAGGATTTTCGAAAATTCGAAATATCTCGATTACTTTACGTCGGATTGAACAATTGTATAAAATCAATCTTATTGCAAATTAAAGTTACTTTAACTATTGTTATATACATTTATTCTCTGTCTTGAATAGTAACCGAGATATTTGCATTTTTATTAAGTATGTGCGGTAATGGACGAGAGATCGGCTAACTTCGGGTCTAGTCGTGAGTTTCCGTCAGAAGTTAGTTCGACCGTTTCCTTAACTGTTAGGCTCTCGTGAAATTTCTCTTTTGTAAAACTCTTTACTACTACTGTTACTAGTTTGCAGATTTCTCTATTGTAAAACTTCACGTGGGTAGCACTGCTTAGTTTACGCAGCCCATGCTTGACGGACTTTTTCATTATTTTCAGAGGATATGTAAGTAAATCAAAGACCACAAAACATTCCATTTTAGTTGTCCAATCTCCGAAAGGAAGTGTCTGTCTAGAGATGAAGAAGAGCTCTATTAGATGAAAGCTGGGATGGGATGAAATTTCTATGGAATATTAGCTAGCGTTATTTTTCACTAATGGAGTTATAATAGTAGATGGTTGGACTCTCGAGCTGAAGGACTTGGTTTCGACAGCGAGGCCTTGGTCTTACTAAATGCGGTTTCAAAGGTCGCAGCACGGCTGTGTCCTGCGAAATTCGGCGGGACCAGACAATCAGCACGACCTCGGCTCTGTCACTCAATCCTGAGACACTAAGGGCCGCTTGATTAGTCCTTAGGGTACACCAACAAATAAATAAGCATCTTAGAAGGCCGAACTTCTAACGCTTAACGTAACTGGTACATCCAGTAGTCGGTTATTTCCATCAGTCCATAGTAGCAGAGTTCCCTTACGGCAAATCAGCTGTTGAGGTTGTAGCTGTGACGCGATTTTTAAAACATTTCCTTAAATATCCATCGATCTACGAAAGGGTCAAAATAAGGTTCGTTCAAAGTTAGTAAACACTTGCCTGATACTACCCTAGGGGTTGAAACTCTTGTGCGATCGGTACCAAACGCGATCTAAAAGCCTTTCATGTGAGACTAAACATCATGTTCATTAACGCTGAAATCGGACTGGGGAGAGAAAAAATCGTAAATGCAAAATATTTTCGTTGTTAATAGTAGGTGAAAAGCTCTGCATATAACCAATCTTTGTTTCAAATCTCATTTTCTACGCACATTTTAATTATTGTTGTTATTATTATTATTATTTATTAACGTCCACTTTTTACTGCTAAGGCTAATCGGGACGGGTTATCTACAGGTTACCACCCTTTTCTAGCCAGGGTGGGATTTTAGGATGTTATTTTATGAATTTTGTCAATAAATAATTTCCTTTGTCCAGGCAAGAATCGAACTCGCCACTCTAGCTTTACCATGTGAGATAAAGGTCAACGCTTTAACTCGCATGGCTAACCTGAGCCCCACACATTTTTAGCACATTTCCCTTGGCAGAAATCAGCTTTCAGCAGATTTTTTAGGTTGTACTCATGAAGCGATTTTTGAAAAAAGTTCTCAAATGTCCATCGATCCAACCCGTTCAAAACTATACATATAGATTTGTCTGTTAAAGCTCTAACGGTAGCAATTTTTATTTAATAGTTACCAAACTCGATATTTAAATGAAAAAATGTAAAACTAAAGATCAAGGTCGTTAACGGGCTGGAATAGCACCAGTGGAAGGGAGGGTTTAGAGAATAAGAATTTCGAATATTCGAAATATCTCCATCGTTATGCGTCAGATTGCAAAATTTTGGTTCCAATTTCAGCAGTTAATTTTCAACGATCTTACCAAATTAATCCTTTTACATCGTCTGCAAACATTATATATGTTTCTTTATTGCGGACAGTTGATTATAACAGAATATCGATATCTAAAACTTTTTTTTGTTGTAAAAGTAATCCATCTCCAGTTTTTTTTTACACGACGAAGTGTACGAAGAGTGCGGGGGGGGGTTGGGGAAAAGTAAATATACAATTTCCAGTAACATGTATGTACACGCAAACAATTATGACATAATGCTATGCTGTGTATTACTGTACTTATCATTAATGTCTATCTCTGTCACATACTCATACACGCAAAAGTGTTTAACATTCCTTAACCAGGAACGTGTTCAATTGAGAAATGTTTATATAAATGAGGGGACAGCTGTACATTTGATGTTATCGCACTCACTTGGCATTGTACCTTTATCCGGGTGGTCGTGTTTAAAATTGTTTGTCGTGAATTGATCAGCTGAAGAGCTCACTCTAAATAGGTCTTAATTGATATTTCAAAAGTGCATAAGAGAAAGAATCATACAGATATTGTTGCTAGTAAAATCTACAACCTTATAATGACTCTTTCTTTCGTAACTTTCAGAATAAAAGATAAAACGTTAAAATACAGTCTATGAGATAATAAGTAAAGTAATTACTTTACAACAGACCTTTTTATATAAAGTGCATTTGTAAAAGTTTTTCATATTTAACCTTCTTAGTGTGAGTTATTACATACAAAATGTTAGCCTGATTCCTTTCTTGGGTGTAAAGTGCTCTTTTATAGCGTAAATATATGGTTAGAAGTAATAATTTATTATTATTAAATCTTAAATGAACTTCAGGTAAAGGTCGCTCTTACTGCGGGAGGAATTCGTGCTTCTTATTTTGGGTTCAATGACACAATTTTCGCAAATTTATTCAATTAAATGCATTGATAAATCATTGATTTTTCACGTTTTCCCCTAATTATTTTTTTTAACTACACTTAGGGAAAATATCCGTAAATGTTTTAATTGTTGTAATGTGCTTATGTATATGTTACTTTCAGTCTGGATGTTAATTTTATAATTATTTATAGTGGTTATATGTATGTATGTTATATATGCTATTATTTATAGTGGTTATATGTTGATCTGCCAGTCTTTTCCAATAAATAACAAAGTTTTCCTGCACTGTTCCTAAGCAAATTTCTGCAAGTACTGCCTGAACTATTCTTCTGAAGTGCTCATTCGAAGAGGCTTAAGTTACTTAATTTTTTTTTTAAAAACCTTTCTTAAGTTGTGCATTATCTAATGTGAACTTCCAAATGGTAGTCGGGTAGTATATTTGGGTGATCATAAGGCTCTCTCCCTTTTTTAGTCATGACACTAATAAGAATTTCCTAACAAAACCGGAAATCTTACCTCTGACTATAATGATTTTACGCAAATTAAGATACCTACTTTACAAATTTTTTATGGTATTCATACAACCATGGCCTAACTTGGTAAACATCACGCTAACAGTGTAAATCTTGGGATATAAGTTCGTTATTTCTAGCCCGATACCACACTTTTATTAAGCAAACAGGAGAGTTCTGTTAAACTCGCGGAAGGCTGCTTACTTTAGATTTTCATATATAAAAAACATATCCTTTTTAGGAAACAACATTTGCACCTAAGAATAGAGAGCGGTTCACCTAAAATTAAAATAAATGCATGCGGAGATATATTGAGCATTTACAACAGGTTGCATGAATAAACCTATTGCTTAAACCGTATTTATTAGTAGCCTTAGTGCCTCATAAAGTATCACATTTGCTAAGAGGCGATGGCATGGTTATGAGGAATCAGCTATGAAGGACAACCGAGACATATTGAATTTTATAATGATTGGAATAAACATTAATATGATTCGTGGGTATCATTTTTTTCCTTCCTCCAATTCTGATGACCCAATTTTAGTCCATTAAAAGTGAAATTATTAAAGGGATTATGAAACTCTAATTTTCTAATGACTAAAATAAACCTTGGACACGTTTTTACAAGAGGAATCTTAATCGCACTCAAACGCAATTAGCAATTAATGTCTCATAACTGAAGCCATGGTTTAAAATTTAATTGTCTTTTCCAGAGCAAGCGTGAGGGCTGAAGAGTAAGCAGCAAGATCGTCTTTCAAGCAACGTGTTGTTCGTTTAATAACCAATTCTATACTTTTAAACAGAAACAATACATTTTAACATGACCTATAAATGCATATAGTACAATTTGTGTATTGCTTGATAGTTCTTTATTTATGTGACGCGTTACGTTTTATGATTTATAATAAAATATATATTCCACCTTGATTATCCAGCAAAAAGTTTTATAAAATATTTTGAAGCTCTTGAATCCGAATTTCGGTTATAGAAGCTTGTTCAACAATTTGTATTTATATTTATGATCTAACTGTGATCCGACAATGGGTCATTTTTAAAAAAAAAAAAAAAAAAAAAAAAAAAAAAAATCACTGACTCTATTAAAAATATGTTCTAAGTTTTTCGCTTCATCTGTAATGCCACCAGAGGAACAAAACCTTAGACTAAAAAAAAAAAATTTAATCCATGGCCAAGGGAAACATCCCTTCTGTAGACCGACTTCGTCGACCTCCGAATCGGTTTTTCACTCTAAGATTGTGCTCCTGAAGAAGCGTTACAGGAAACACGAAACATGCAGTAAGTATTTTTAATAAAGTGGTGTCAACGTACAAAATGCTTAAAAAACATTTGACCCATATCCTCCAAAGAAATTGAATATTTTTTATTCATTCACCAATAAATAAATAAATGCTTGAAGTGGGAGTTCTGAAATAGAAGAACAAAGAAAAGCCTTCCCACGATGTATGGAGAAATATTTGAAGCCATTAGTTTGATGTAAAAAAAAATGTAGTTGAACAATGTTCTTATCATTTAATTTGAGCTTCATTGGTGAAGAAAATAGATTCAATAGAATTTAGATTTTCCATAACAAAATATCGGGATTATTCCTAAAAGGTGAATTACAAAAAAAATCTTTTCTTCCTTCAAAGCGGTTTTCCCTTTAACGCGGCATTCTTGATATTTTCCAAGATGGTATTTCCACGATGGACTTCCCAGTCTTGGAGTAAGTGGGAGTTTCCTAATCACTGAAATGTATAGCCCAAAAATAATCAAATACAAGATGATATAAGCATTTAAAATATAATGACCTCAACTTTTTAAAATATTCTAATTTGTCAAATATCAAATTGTTTCTTTAACAATATTGTAATATTTCGTTATACAGAATTAATGACGAAATATAAATGTCTCCTGTTAAATGTTTTTAAATTATATGCAGCTTATAAAAGCTAATATAAAATTGAAAACCATGAGAATATGAGAGGTTCATTTTTAATATTTTTTTAATTATAAGTACCTCATTATAGTGTAAATATTTTATAAATTAGAATATAAAATCGCAGAAAATGCATAATAAATCGTGAACTTCAGGGTGTTGAATAAATATTTTAGAAAAGATTAATGGAATGTCATAAAAATAAATGGAAGAATTATTTCTCAGAGTGATTGACGCTATGACGCCTGAAAATCAGTAAGCTGAAATTTAAAATAATGAACTCGGCTAATGGTTGATTTGTTTTAAATTTAAAAAAACAAGAATATGGAGTATAATGTCGCAGCTCTAGGATTTGGAAAATGCCTGTATTTCTAGCTTCCCCGGATGTGTGGAATTTTTTTTGTTCATTTTCATTCTTAGAATATAGTTGGTAAATAAAATATTATTAATGAAATTTGTTTGCCTGTTTGTATTTTTTGTAACCTGGAGTGAGGGGAGGGGGTGATGACGATACTGTGTTTAAATTACTGTATTACTGGAGGTTAGGCTTACATTCTTTCCCCCCATGCTCACACACTTTCTTGTTGAATGTTTTCCATATTGATTTTATCAGTCATCAATTTTTCAAAAAGGTTATTAATGTTTAGTTGCCGATACATACTTCCTTCTCTATTATCAGTATAGGCGGAATTCGGTCTAGAGAAAGGATATCTCTCTAGGCCATGGGCAAACTCCATTTTTAGTAGTAAGGATATTGAGGCATTCAAGTAATGAACGTGAAACATTTGGTTATAAAGTGAATGAACATGAAATAGTGTTTCAATAAATTCTGATCCTTTGCCTGCAAGTGTTTATGAGATTAGTGTAGTTGGGTCGTTGGAGTATCAAAGTGTAATACTACTACTAATAGTAATAATAAGAATATAAATCTAACGAAATCAGTGTGTGTGTGTGTGTGTGTGTGTGTGTGTGTGTGTGTGTGTGTGTGTATTTGAATGTGTGATAGAGAAAGTGGGATCACATAATTGTGAATGTTTCAGATATTAGAAAATTTAATCTGTTCATTTTATGTATGTACATACTAATTTTTATTTATTTGATTTTAGTTATAATTTTTACTATTGAAAGTATATAATTGATTTCGTAATTTCATTTGTCTTTATCGTTTTCAATTATCTAGTTTCTTCATAATATATTTTTTTTAAATTTAATGTTTCATTTTCGTTTTTTTTGTTGTTAAGTTGATTCGTGTTTTTTTGTGTCTATTTGGTTGCATTTTGTTATTTGGTTGCGTTCTTAGTTTGTTCTGTTCTAATTTTATTGTTTAATTTTTTCTGTTAATGTTTTCATTCTTTATTTTGTTTATATTCATTGTTTTTTTCTGAGCAATATCGCCTCGAAGCGAACGTTCCACAATAAATAAATAACAAAATCACGGGCTGTTGGATTTCTCTTGTAGCGAACCCGGAAAGCTCTCAGGTCTTCAAGGATTAATAGTTTCATTTACAAAACATGTCTGCCAATTTGTTGGAAGTTAGTTTTTTGTGCTTTTAATTGGATTACTTTTTGAGCAATATGTTTGCTCGTGTTTCTTACAGAGTGGAGTTTAAATAATCTCCCCAAAATGACTTCATATGATCACTGATAAAATAACACTTTTGGAAAGCTAATTTTAACATGATGAGGCTTATCGGTTAGCCTGGATCTATTCGAGAGGCGTGCAAACCCTAAACTGATGTAATAGCCATATCGATAGGGCACGGGGCGTAGGAATGCGATCTGGTTGGCTTATCCAATGGCTTCTTGTCCAAGCTCCAACTACAGACATAGGGCTCGTTGGAAAAACTTGCAATGGAAACTTGGTCTCATGACTCACATGTCCGCTTTCCATTGTCCCATATAGAGCTGCTTGTAGCCACTCTATCTACAGCATTATACCTTATCTACTATCACTGGGCCTATCTATAGTCTTATAAACTACCTAAAGGACGTGATTGTAAAACCCTTCCCTATGTCCAATGCAGTCACCCCTATTTCCTATGGCCAAAAAGCTGGTCTTTCGCCACTGAGTTAAGTATAGTTACATTTTTGTGAACTGAATACTTTGGAGTACATCCCATTCCTCTATTACCTAATACATATGTGGGCAACCAACGGCCCGCGGTAAGGTTTGATCAGGCCAGCAAGACATCTTGAAAAACCCAAATAAACCAAAATATTACACTGCTTACTCCAAATGAGGAAGATAAGGAAACATTTGTGCGTTTGGCAGAACTTATAAATGCGAACATTTCTTTTCAATGATGAAAGTTAATAAATCAAAATGTCGTACAAGGCTGGCTGACGATAATTTGGAAAATTCTTTACGTCTTTGTATCAGTGGAATTAATCCAAACATCTATGGATTAGTTTCCCAAATTCAAGCTCAAGTGTCTCATTGATTTCGGTGTCGCTATTTCACTTTCGCTGTTTGTAAAAAATTTAAATTTTCGATTTAATTAAATGTTGTATAGCTATTTTTTTCATTTCATTTTCTTATTTCAATAAAGTGTATTACAATTACATTGTCGTATATGTTCATGTCTGATATCTTAATTATATCGTTATAAATTATGAACACTACTTTAAAATGCACTACTTCTAAAAGCGGCCCGCGAACGTATTTGCACACTAAAGTTTGGCCTACAACACGTCAAGGGTTGCCCATACCTGACCTAATATATCAGAAGACTCATGCATAACCTTAAGGCACTGGATTTATGAAGTGCCGGGGTAAATGTTCAACTAAGGAGTTCCACTATTTGAGAACAAGACAGTAATTAGGCAAAGACAATTTTTAGTTTGTTTTTATTTTGGCAAAATATCAAGAGACACTAGAATCCCCCTTGCTCCTTAAACTATTACCTAGAGAAGTTAACACGTTACTCACAGAAACATAAATAACAACTCAACTGTTTCTAACGTACAATTATGGAATATATTCCTTCTTATAATGTGTTGGGCAATGGAATTTAATATATATTTATAAGTATCATTCAAGATAATGTACTCTTTGGGATGCGTGATAGGGGAATATCGAGACTGTGATAATAGGAGCCTTGATATCGTGTCGGTGTCACTTCCATCGTGACAAACTCCCCGAAGATGATTGATCGAATTGAAGCAATGCTCTTTGCCAAGACTGGCATGTTGCGAACCTTTAGGTCCTTGCCTTAAGACACATATATTATGTGTCAGGGTCGTATCGTCAAACGCAATGAATAAATACAAAAAACGTCTAACACGAATGGTCTGCAGACCAGAAAACTAAGCCGATTTCCCACGTGCTGGTATGACACACTAGTAATCTCATCACACCATATATCGTCTAAATAAAAATCCAATGAGAAGTAGGGGTTTACAGATGGCTGAAAACAAGAAAGTACGAATGCGTCTATTAATAAATGAGAGTTAAAAATAAATCTATAGAGCTAGAATTGTAGACCATCAATGTTTTAACAATATTGGTTCTATAAAATATTTAGATCCGACTCATATATAATGAAGGAAATATTTTGAAATTTTGACCGTTAGAGCGTTTTGAACTGCCCTCATTTTTATCATCTCCCTGGGTGGGATTGTTGGTCACTTGAAATTCGCCTTATGAGTACAACTTCAACAGCCGATTTCACTTGAAGGAAATCTTTTCATAGAATTGAAATCCAATCATAGGCAAAGAAATATCAGCCTACTCAACAATCAGATGATTTCCGGTTCGGATAATACTGAGTCTGGATCGTGAAATGGTATCAAGTTTGAGTTAAGCATTTTATAGAGAGTTTCACATTAACAGTAATTAAACTCGAGCTCACGTGCTGGGGAGCTGCCTAAACTCACCGTGTTATTGACCACTACCACAACATATTGATAGCGAAATAATAGATCGGGGTTAATGTATGAAACCAGATCTCCCTTGAAGACGTATTCAAAAGTGAAGTTGATGTCCCGACTCGCGTCCCATAGTCGCTGACGACATCGAAAAAAGTACAAATACTAACTTAATAGACCCGACTGACCGGTGAAATCAATAACTATAGGCAACAATATGTACGATAATATGGAAAAAATGCATTCGTGAAAAATGGTTAAGATTTTATAATGATTTTAGGCACATGGTCAATGAAACTAAAAACCCATATTCATGAAAAATAGTTTTCCTTGGGGGTTTTCCTTGGGAGGGGGGTTCCTTGGGGGTCCGTCCGTCTGTTTTTTAATGACCGAAATAATATTTCTCGCAACTAATTTTCCCCCAAAAAAAACTTCTAATTTACATTCATGAAATTTGACATTTCAGTCTTATGTCTGGAAATTGGTCTAATCATGATTTTGCAATATGCATTTAAGATTGATGCATTTTGTACGCGCGACTATGCATTAAGAAGATATTTGTTTCTTCCAAAGACTTTTAACATTTAATCAAGAAAATGAAACTTTAGGAATCTTTGAACCAAGCATTTTTGAAGTCAGATCTAAGCTCTTACTCCTCCCGTGAATCCTGTATGGTATAGTCGGGTTGCTGGAAGCCTACAGAAAGTTGCAAATGAACAGGGCCTTTACAAGTGGATTCCATAAAAGGACTATTCCATCAGTACGAATTGCCTACTCTCGAGCCGGCTGATGGCTTCTAAGGTGGAAAAAAAGAATTTAAAAATTGTCATGTTAAGTCTCGACGATGAAGTGGAAGGCATCCAATGCGAAATGACATAGTACTTCCTAGGGAGAACCATTAGACCAACAGATTGCGCCAATGACTTTCAGCTTCTCTCTGTCCCACATGCTCAAGAACGTTGGAGGCAAGTTATGTTTCTCTTATTGATGTCAATTTCCATATGTTCAATAATGTTTCTATTGTGCTGAAATTGTGAAGTAGTGTCATGCCATAATATAAATAAGAGTAGCTCCCGGAACAGCAATTTGGTCGACGGTGATGAATCGTGGGTTAGGATGCAGTGAAATGGTTATATGTCAGCCACATAATCATGTAAACACACATTTTATCACTAATTATTAACCAATTAAATTATTTTTAAAAACATAATTGCAAGTTTGACTCCAGATATTAAAACATGAAAAGAAAATGCCACCGCTTAAAAAAAACACAATTTGATATCAAGTCAAGTTGTGATATGTTGTATGATAAATGATATATAGATAGATAGATAGATAGAGATCGAGAGAGAGAGAGAGAGAGAGAGAGAGAGAGAGAGAGAGAGAGAGAGAGAGAGAGAGAGAGAGAGAGAATATATAGTTACTGGAAGACATCACTTCTTTGTACTCGAATTAAATTTACTAAACAAAATGTTAGGTTGAAATTTCATTTGAAGGTTCTAAATCATTGCTTCGAAAAATGTCATAGATTGTAATTTTAAATCTAAACAAAAAAGTTGTTATATAAATTTGTTGCAACTCTAATACATACAGAGAATTTTTTTTCTATTCGCCTTTTTTTTGAACACTCAAGCTCTAAATAGATTTTGATCAAAATCATAGGGGGAGGGGATTTCCACAACTAGGCGTTACATCAAACCCAAATATTAAAATTTAAAATCCCATGAATAGCAGTTTTTATTATGCATTCGTAGATTTGTTCAAATGTCACGCGCTGTATGACCAAAACGGGTAAATTCGTTAAAACTGAAAACCCGAATATTTTCACCATTTCAGTCGTACAAGAAAGTAAAACATACCCCATTAATTAAATTATATCAAATTCAACATTGCCATTTTAATAGTTGATGCCCCGGAGTATTGAGACGGATTACTTTACGATGGCCTTATATGCATAAGCCATTGCATATAATAAATACTGATACGATATTTTAACTTGAAATTTTATTGACAGTTAAAATGGATAAAATTAAAACAACAAATAATAGTGCCATTAGTGTTTACGAAAATGATTACGAAATCGGAGGAAGTATTACTACGTAACGAAATTTCGTACGACTAGTATAAATATTTTAGTAATATTTAGGAATCGTTTTTAGTATTTCGAAAGTTTTATTATGTTTCCTGGAAGATTTAAATTACGTGTAATGATTGCTTCAGAATATTTAATTTAGAGTGTGTAAGCAAGATGTTGCATATTTTTTGTTCTTCATATATTGAACATTTTTTACTCGCCTTATGTAAATGCTTGAAATAAATGAAAATTTAGGATAGTTTTCATTGATTTGATCAATGACCAAGGTATTATCAATGTTCATTTTCTTTCTAAATTATTTCTAACAAAGAAAACGGAGTATTAATTTGTAAGAAGGGCTTTTTGATTTATAACGTGACTCTGAGGCAAATTCTATAGTTAATATTTGTTGGATGGAGATGATATTGAAATACTTGACTTATTCGTTAGTTCTAATACCTCTTTCTTCAATTAAGTATTTTTATAGGCTACAGGTGAATGACTAAAGATTTTGGAGTTAAGATAAACCTTTGTTAAGTCCATTTATTTGACGACTGATACTTCTATTTTTAATTAGTCTAAACAAAATAGCAATGAAAGTATTTGTTATTGTGCACTTCCGCTTTTTGTAAATCAACGTCGAGGAATTTCGCTGGTTTCTATACTCCGACAAACCGAGGCCTACAATCTGACAAAATTTAAGAATATGCAATTATCGCAGATCTTTTGTTATTCGCATTCCTGTTTTATGTTCCCCTTTTGTTTTCTATTTTTGTTCTGCGTTCCATGTCTGTTCTTGTTTTCCATTTTGTTTCTGTGTTCCATTTCAGTTTTTTGTTTTCTATTTTGTTTTTGTGTTCCATTTTTGTTTTCCAATTTGTTTTTGTGTTCCGTTTCTGTTTTTGTGTTCCATTTCTGTTTTTATGTTCCATTTTTGTTTTTGGTTTCCATTTTGTTTTTGTGTTCCAATTCTGTTTGTTGTTTCAGTTCTGATTTCTGTTCCAATTTTGTTTTTTATTTCTGTTTTGTGTTGCTTTTCTGTTTTTCGTGTTCAATTTCTGTTATGTTGCTTTATTTTTGTAAATAAATTTTGTTTCGTTTTTTAATTTTATACAATTTTTTACCCAGAGCGACATCACCAAAGTTCCGAAGCTCTAAATAAATAAATAAAAAATGATGGAAGGTTTTGATTCTTTTGTTCTTTGGTGCTCACTCTCTATGCACCTCATTGGCCATGCACTGTTTTGGCAGCATGCTTATTGATTAAGGATACATTTTTTTATAATTCCAAGTAAACTGTACTCATAATTCAAAATGAAATTTCCCACAATGAAGTTTTATTTCTGAGATTGTTTCAGATAAGAGTGTATTGTTACAAAGTTGTTAGCCCTGAACCCTCCATAGAGCTCCGTGAACTCTTCATATAGCGATGCTATTGATGCCATTGTTATAATGAGATGTGGAACTATGCCTGGCCGTAGCCATCTTGAGCAGAGGTAAACAAGCTACTTGCATCCACGATATTTCATTCGTAGGCCTTTATGACGTACGATAAAACATTCTGTTGCAAACATGAATTAAATCCTTTCACAGTACTTAGATTGAATCTCTTTGTTTGTCTCCGCCGAAGTCACCAACAAGGCTTTCGTATCGTATATCGATAGATTCATGGAGTAGGGTCATGCCTTCCAATATGCCTACATTTATCTTCGAGCCTGAGTTTATTCATGTTTTGTAGCCATGGAGTACAAATGGCCGTAAATTTCCCATGATAAAATATATAATATATCGAAATTTGTATCAATGGTCGAGCTGTAAATTTCATGGATTCAATACATAGAACACATCTTCTTTCTATATCGACCACAAGCGAACAACGTACTCCACCAAAGATCTACACATACATTCAGAGAACTATTGCTTTATAAACTTTCAAAACATTTTAAAGAATACATAATTTGTTATTTTTATGGAATATTAGTAAAAATTCTTTTTAAAAAGATGGAAGACAATTTTTAAAATTTCTAAAGGCAACAGTATTTTCTGGTTAAAAAGAGAGTCAAAAATCAAATTCTCACCATTAATGACTGTTTGACTTAAAGAAATGCTAACTAAATAAGGGTGGGCTATTGGAACTTGTGGGGCAGTCAGTAAAATGTTTAATTCACAAATATTCTATCCTACTTGAAAAGAGTTATAATCGTATCTACCACCCCCCACCCACCCACTCGAAAATATACTGAAAATGAAAACCTCTGGAATATGCTGGATGGTAGAGGAACCAATTGATAAGGATAAATAAGAAGGCCAAGTCCTCTACTGTTTTTTAATATTATGCAGAGTGCACTTTCGGAGTCAACGCTCCATCCTCAGTGCCTGCTGACAAACACAACCTCGAGTAAATTTAACATTCACAGCATGGCCAAAAGCAAAATAAAAAACAGTCATAAAAACAAACACAAAATAAAGAGTAAAAACAATAGAAAATCTTAAAACTAGTCAACTAATAAAACTAGAAAATCTAATAACTATTGAACTACTAAAAATTAAAGCCAAAACAATAGAAAATCTAATAACAAGTCAACTAATAAAAGTTAAAGAAGTAAACAACGATAAGCGTATGTCAAAACTAAAAACTATAAATAAAATTAAAAAAACTAAAAAACCTACACAAATTACAGATGTATATGGAAAACATATCACACTGGGTTGGAACCTCTGAAAAACCACCCAGAGGAACTGTAAGAGACATCTAAAAAATAAACAAAAACCCCATACTAATAATAGAGAGGAGATGAAAATGAAAATGAAAACATTTTGCCCCCCTCCCCTGACAAAATGAATGATTGATGCACATATTCTAAGAAGCATATGTTAGTTAATATAAGTAAAAATGTAATATATTCCCTTTTTTTTTTTGTGCACTGTAAGACTTTAGGTTGGGATAACTTTTTAAATTGTTTTTATTTAATTAAGGGTTAGTTAAAAATGTATTAAGTGTGCGAAGTGAAGGAAACATTGTTATTAAGAAAATTATTGGTATTCAATTTTCAACGGAATTTATCAGTTTTTGCATGACGTCTGTACGTATGTTGTTGCATAGCTCAAATACAGCTAACTATTAAATGTTAGAATTTAATATCTGGGATTACCGTAATGTCTGGTTGTGTAGCTCTTCTTTTGATCGAAATCGATATAAGGTGAGGAGGGGGGTTATTTCTGCGTATGTATCAGAGATAATTAAATGTGTATAGGACCATATTTACTTATCATGAAAAGATTTATAAATTATATTCTTTGGCACGTTTCGACCCGATGCACTGGACGGCAATATCTTACATCAATTTCAAATTAAATATTTGGAATTTATTAACATCCACTTAGCTCTACTAAGGCTGATTGGATAGTGTATCTGCAGGTCACCCCACTCTTCTAATCAGGGTGGGACTAAGAATTTTATTTATCAAATAAAATAAATTCAAACGGAATAATTTTAAATGAAATTCAACTGACATTTTAAATTTCATTTAGTTATAGTACGAATGCGTCAAGTGGTGCCCAAATCAGATTTTTTTCTTAATAAATTCAAATTAGAGTGCCAAGTTCGATTCCCACCTGGGAAAGTAGTAATTTATTTAGTGACGAACTCATGAAATAAAATCCTTAATCCCACCTTTGCTAGAAAAGATTGGTAACCTGTAGATAATCTTTCCCAATTAGGCGTCGAAGCACAAAGTGGACGTTTACAAATGATAATAATAAATTCATGAACGAACTTCAATATATTGAAATTTAAGAAAATACATGTTTTCTTGTTGTTGACAAGAGGCCAAGAAATAGATTGTCAGTTGAGTTCCCAAGAAAGAACGTGAAATGTGAGAAAGATGACAAAGTCGTAAAGGCAGGAGCAAGAAGTATACTAGCTTGGTCCAATAGTGTATTTATAATAATTAATATGGATTTATTATTCAGCATGATCTCAATGATAATGTTAAAACCAACGATGTTCTGAAAACTCAGCAAACCTCAGTAACGAGTGTGAAGGAATAGAAGTAATACCTAGGGCCTCAGTTCTTTACAATTGCCATTTTATGAGTAATCATAGTCTGAAATTGAAGCACTTGATATTAAGAGAAAATATTTATAAGTCCGTCAATCAGGGGCTGCGTTAACTAAGCAGATTTCCCACGTGCGTCACGTTTTTGCATTTATCTCAAAATTTAAAAGTTCAATGACAACAATATTTGGTATTTAAGCTACAAATAAATTGATTCATAACCTGATCGAATATTGTTAATATGAGATCACTAAGAGTGGGGTTTTACTGATGACCGAAAACTAAAATTAAAAAATTAAATTTGCAATAAGAATGGTTCTGTACACTTTTGAGATCCAACACATAATAACAGAGATATTAAGAATTTTCGAAATTCTCCCCCTCTAAACCCCCCTCCCCCTGGTCTGATTTCAGCCGTTAACGAACTTGATCTGTCTTTTTGTATAAAACGATTATATATTAAGTTTGTTAACGATAAGACAAACATGGTAACAGACATATATATATATATATATATATATATATATATATATATATATAAATACATAAAACTTCGTCATCTCCTGGGTAGGATCGAGGGACATATGAAGAAAAATTTCGAAAACCGCGTCATGAGCACGACCTCAATTGCTGATTTCCCTTAAAGTAAATCTGCAAAAAAAAAAAAACAAAAAAAAAAAAACTATTTTTTTCTCAAGGTTTTAAGAATAAAACCTTCGCGCCCAATGGTAACTTTTGTTCTTCATTAATGTTTGACGGAATGAAATAGAAGTCTGTCGTTGCTCAAGGTCCATAGTCGCCTCATCAACTCGTTAAGCCATAGATGCAACTCTATTGTCCTAAAGTGAAAACGTACGGCAGCTGCGTAGGGCGGTAGACAGGGGCATATAAATCGAGGGAGGCGAGAGGGTTAGCTCTGGCTTGCGACACCGGCTCAGCTTGCATGCCTCCTGATTGCCCTCTTCGATTTGCACATAAAGCGGGTGAAAACAAGAGTGTAAACTGCGAGACTTCCATCTTGCGCAATGTGTCCTTTTGGTTCGGATCTAGGCTACTTCCCAGGCCCTATTTCTTACCTACCTCCTTGTTAGCAGCCAGCTTCCACAGCCATCCCGACGGTAAATAATCACTTGGCCTACCTACTTCAAGGACTCTCCTTCCAGATTAATGAGAACGCCGTCAGCTATTCCCTTCTGATGAGATGTTTAATACGGGAAAGCTTTACAAGGTATCCGCTTACTCAGTAATGAATCGCTCAATCGTTATGAGCTAGCAAGTGTAAGCCTTTCATTATGCAGAGTGTACACCTTCAAACAGTCTTCGAATAAGCACTTAAAATAACGGACTTAAAGCTATACGATATTGGCCCCTTGGTGGAAATATGTATCCATAGCAAACCAGAATGGTTAATATTTCAAATATCTATATAACAACGAGTAACTATATCTGAAATCCAAAAGGTGTTCATTGTGAATGCGTTTTAGGAACCAAGACGAATGTATCAAGCAATCATGATGACTTCTCTCGGAACTTAATATAATCATTCTTTTTTTTTAAACAAACAAATCTGACTTTGTTGTGCCCCTATTAAATGAAGTAAACAAAATATTTGATTGTTTTTTTCTTAATTTCGCCCCCTCAAAACCTATAACCCCCTTGGCCTATTAAATGATAAGGGAAGGTGCAAAACTTCATAAAAATTTAAATTTTGAAAGTGGCCAATTTTTGTACGCCAAAAGTAGTAAAAATGGAATCAGGGAGGGAATAAACGTGTGTCTTCTTTTAAATATAAAAAACGAAAGTTTTCGGAATTAAAATATTTCCTTTACTTCTAACAAGGAAGTAAAAGTGCGTTGTCGAGCATTATTTCCCCTCCAAATGTCTGAAAATGGAAGACCAAATTAAGAGATGCTCAAAAGTGTTTGTAAGATCTTTAATTACGGGAAATAACTACTTAAAATCTGTCTCGCAGGATCTGCGTATACTAATGAGTTTTCCGACGTGCTACATATCAACTTTCTTGTATTCTCCTTTCTTCTTGTTGCTATAAACAGTCTATGTAAATACGATTTTAAATTTAAATGGGAAATGGATGCTCGAAATAAAAATCCAATGCGTAGGAGTGGGGGGGGGGTTACCTGAAGGCTGAAAACAAAAAATACAAATAATTTGCCAAATTAGGGAAATAGTATTAATATCCAAATTACGGAGATAGTATATAGAATAAAAAGTGTAGTACGGTAAACGATTAACAACATTGATTATATAACACAAAATAACGTCTATATTAAGATTTTTTTTAATTTAACCTCTTCTAAACGCCCCCCCCCCTCCTCCTGATTGGATTAAGAACATTAACAAAATTTATATTTACATTTATATGAATATCTAAATATTAAGATTGTTATCGATCAAGTAAATATTCAGCTTTATAAAAAACATATATATAATCTTTATTGATGACGTAACAAATACCTTATATACAAATATCTTACATAGTAAAGGTTGGCTTAAAACAACGTTTCCATATTTAAATTAGGAAAAATATTTTTCGTGACATTAGTTTATTGTTAATAAGAGATGTAAAGGGAGGTGAGGGGGGGGGGGTTACTAAAGGCTGTACTAAACAATGCAAATATGTCGTTAATTTTCGGGATAGAGAGAAAATGTATGTTACGAAAGAAAATTACATTTCAAACAAGACTGGTTCTTTACAATTTGTCGTTCCCACCACTTAGCCATGGAAATATTTTGAATTTTCTATTTTCCCATTTGTAAATTCTCCCTCCTCCTGGCCCGATCTTTCTTTTAGCATCAAACGGTTATTTATAAACTTTGGTAACTATCAAACAGAAATTACTACCGCTGTAGGAATAACAGCCAAATATATATGAAATAATTCATCAAATCCAAGGACGAGGGTTCACTAGGTTAGATATATGTAGAAAAGGACATAGTTGAAAGAAGAACAATGGCTGTTGTTTATTCAGGTGGAGCCAGGACATCAAAAGGCTTTCATAAAGTGGAGCCGCCTGGTTCGGAGACTGGTCCCATGGGTTTTCCTAGTCACCCCAGACACTATGGCACCAGACAGTCTGGCTTTTCCATTTCAGGTATAAAGGAATTTCCTTCCACACCTAAACCCTTGTGATAATTCTTTAAGAGGATAATATCTTTATTTTCTTGGCATGAAGCAATCGACCAGCTACCTGAATTGGGTTTTCCCTCAAAGGGGAATTTCCTTTGAACTACGTTCCTTTATTTTACTGACAAAAAAATAAATAAATAAAACTTACATTTGTTACATTTCGTACAGATCTTTACCCCACTTCAAATAAAGACTTCCGAATTTCATATATTTTCATAATGCAATAACAACACATTTTCTTCATTTTTTAGCTCTCAAACATCAAATTCTACCATTAATTCAGTGTTTCAACTTTATTTTAGTGTCCTTTTTAGTATATTTCTCTTAAGGAAACAAGCTATTGGTGTTGTACTCATGACATAATTCTCGATAAATATCATCAAGTCTCCATTGATCCCTAGATGACGAAAAATTTCTTTAAAATATATATATATATATATATATATATATATATATATATATATATATATATATATATATATATATATCTGTCATCCCTCTATCGGACACAATTTTTGTTTGATCGTTACCAAACTCGATATTTAAACGTTTTATGCAAAACTAATGATCAAGTCCGTTAATGTCTGAAGGTGGGGGAGGGTGGTCTTTAAAGGGAAGGCCTTACGAGCATCCAAAATATCTCCATTATTGTATGACTACCGATTTAAAAATTCTACTTGACCTTCTTATTGACAATTTAATTTCCTTTAAATTTTGAATATTAACGGTGATATTTGCATTTCTTAGTATTGAGTCTTCAGTATGTCCATTTCTACTCATATAACAATAAGCTGATCATGAAACGTTCTATTCCTAGCATAAATATTAAAATATTGTGTAATTATTGTTATTTCACTATGTGTGATCTACTTTAATATTACGTCATCTATTAAGGACTTTATTTTAAGTAGTTGGTCGCTAAATAAATTCTTAATGTCTACGCGGGAATCAAGGCCCTCAATATCCGGTATTTGTCAATAACAACATTATTAAGACCTTAACTCAGTGTGTCAATGTGTTAACCCTCCAAGGTACCTTGAACTTCTAGTCCCAAGGAAAAAAAAAAACTCATTTCATAAATGATAGTTAATTGTAACGTGAAGATATCTAATATATATATATATATATATATATATATATATATATACACATATATATAATACTCACATATTTTAAATCGAAATAATTACTACCAATGTAGGTAGTATGGTTTCAATTATATTGCCAATTTTGCTCCTACTGAAAGAAATGTAATTAATTATAACGAAGAAATATATGTGAAAGGTTAATAGCTAAGGAGTATCTAATAACGATATAAGCCAAATAGAACTCTTGTACGGGAGGAATTTCAGAAAGTCATTTTGGTCAAAGCTTCGACTAAAGACTTTACTCTTTAGATTTTAGATTAGGGTTCATATTCTTGTCTGTAACGCCGTGAAGTAAGAAACAATTTAAAATAACATTGAGTGTAATAACATTTGATGTGATGTTAATGATAGACATATGTTACAGGAAGGTTAAAAATTAGGGCTTCAGTTATATGATGAATGAAAAAATGGCCATTCCAGGTGATTAAAAGTACAAGCCAATATTAGGATTGGATTGGCAGTTAAGAACACTGAATTGTTAGAGGACTTTAAATGTAAATATTAATGGAGAATCAGATGCAACGGTGGGTAAAGTAGAACCAGGCAAACTATAGATGCGGCAAGGAAGGGTGCCACAAAAGTATATACATAGCACACGTGATGTTAAAAGGAAATGATGGATGCCTTTACCCTCCCTTTTTTATGATGTTTAGAAGGACTTGCTGTGGCTTCAGTCAATTTTGTACTGAGGGCTCACTGGACAAGGCAGGAAACATTTGAATACACATTCCTTACAAAGGTGGAAAACATTCCGGAATGGAGATAGTATAGTCCAGGAAGAATGAACCGTTTTGGGGAGAATGTAGTGAAACATCCATATACATGGGAGGATGGACCAGGAAGAGAATATCTGATGATGAGTCAGTCAAACTCCAGTCCGAACTCTCCAGATTGCGATAATTTTCACACGACTCACCTCATTCTGGAGAGCACTCTCTTTAATCTGCTGCGATGTAGCAATTCCTCCTCTTATCCATCATCTTTCGTATCTTTTGATGCAATCTACAGCCTCAACGCCCGGCCATTTCCAAATATATTCGCACATAAACTGTGCTTTCTGTTCGCGTAGACCGGTTTCTTGTTTTAGAATAACTCATAGGTTTCGTGAAAAAAATAAACGTTACCCAGCCAGAGACCTACCAAAAGTCCCAAAACTTTGAACAATATAGTCACAAATATAATTTGAAAGAGGGGCTCAGGTTAGCCATGCGAGTTAAAGCGTTGACCTTTATCTCACATGGTAAACCTAGAGTGGCGAGTTCGATTCTTGCCTGGGCAAAGGAAATTATTTAGTGACGAAATTCATTAAATAACATCCTAAAATCCCACCCTGGCTAGAAAAGGGTGGTAACCTGTAGATAACCCGTCCCAATTAGCCTAAGTTGCAAAAAGTGGACGTTAATTAATAATAATAATAATTTGAAAGAAAAATAATTAACATCAGCTTGCGATAATAAAAAAAAACATGTTTCCTTCCCATTAGGCCTATTTGAATTTCAGACGCACAGACAGAGTGTCCATCAGGATTTCAGTATGTATGAGGATGATGGCTTGAGCCTCTGAAAGTACTAAGCATTTAATTAAAATTTATGTGAAGGAGATGGGCGTTTTATCACTAGCTGTTTATGTAGTCCTTGCCGCCAAACAGAGTACAGCCATGATAAAAAATTAGCTAACTACTAGAGTGTTCAAAAGGTGCCCTGATGTAACCTGGAAGGTGTTTCTCTTTACAGATATATTTTCAACCGGTAAATATGTTTCTTTGTTGTGTACGTTCTTCTTTAGAATTCCTGAATTTCTTGCAGTTATTATTAATATAGTATTTAGAGATCACTTATTTTGAGATTAAATCCTTCGTTATTTTGATTGATTCTATAGGCACGAATACCTTAGGTACATCTATTAACGTACGAAAAGCACTAGCTGATTTTAATTTTGAACCTTCAATTCTGTAGTTAGCACTAGATATTTATCAAGATCGTAGCTAATATTGATTGGATATTCCCGTCAATCATTCACAGACATTAGATCTCGACTTTCAACCATGTTACATTTATTTTGTTAAATAAGATAAATGAAGATAGGATATCATCCTTCTTAATGTGAGTACAAAGGCTTTCGTTTTTGAAATTGCTCCTCTTTCATTGGAATTAAGTATTTACATTAAGTATGAATCAAGGAAAAGTATTTTCACCATAATAATAATGATAATTACTCATCAATAACAACGTTCCTTTTCAATAGATTAAATAGTTTAATTGAGATTTCACATA
This sequence comes from Riptortus pedestris, assembly GCA_019009955.1. NCBI lineage: Eukaryota > Metazoa > Arthropoda > Insecta > Hemiptera > Alydidae > Riptortus > Riptortus pedestris. The sequence continues at coordinate 84,313,913 of CM032232.1, forward strand.
CCGAAATCATATATTATTCTATATTCTGGACTCTCATTAAAAAAATATTAGATACATTATAATTATCAAAAACATGGCGCTTTTTTCACTATTCATAAACTTGAATCGGAGGGCCATCTTGAATAGCTTGTAGCAGTACCAGCTGACAAATAATAACAAGTCTGAATAACTAATGCTATCTGACATACCTATTTTTCATTGATATCTACTGCCAGCGTTCAGAGTTTAGTGTTCCAGCCTTTCATCCATCTTCGTAACTAACAACCGACCAAAGCAGCCCCTTTGTTGTCTATTGTGCAAAAGTGTGTGTTGAAACTGGTAATTTTCAATAAACTCTCCATCTATTGTCAAAATCGAATTGAAATGAGTAGTGATTTACCACAAACACAGTACCAAGCTTAGATAATGTTTTGTTTTAAACACGTTTTCAGAACATATTTGAAATTACTTATGTTATTTAGTTCATTTTTTTTTATTGGATGATTACCCTTGAAGTGTTATGATGTTCAATTAAAGGGAAATTGGTTTTAGTTCTTATTTATTTATTAATTTGCTTGAGATTTGCGTATTTATGAAACTTCAACGTCCAACCAATGTATACTTTGAAGCCTTTCCAAAATAAGAAGGCCATAGCAGGAAACGACTTTGAACCTAGAACCTAGCTGCGTCGCGGTTCCATGATCAATAGGTGTCGTAAGACCTACCAAAATCCGTGGCTTAGAGACAAAGACCTTGGTGTAAGGTCGGTAATTGTGCTGGAGCCAAGGTTGTTCTGCGGTGTACCAAAGGTACCGTGTCCACACCAGTACTCTCAGGTTCAAATGTACAAATAGTACAAGCTGTACCTTTTGGGTCAGTGTCTGTGGCCTTAGGGGTCACTAGGTAGCAAAACACTTTTGTAAATACCATTCATTACACTACCTACACATCACGTACACTCTGGTGGCATTATAGTACACGCGTGCACACTAAATCGAATGTTTCTCACATCATCAAGGCTCGGCTCACCTTGGACGTATATTTGTTTTAGCAGATTTCCCTTAGGGGGATCTCATGATGGGGTTTTCGAAACATTTCTTCAAATGTTCTTCCGTCCCAGGAGATAACGAAAATGAGGTCCCTTCAAAATTTATGTATATACATATTTGTCTGTTAACGCTCTAGCAGTCGATGATCGTTACCAAACTCGGTATTTAAACGTTTCATGTAGAAAAGGAAGATCAAGTTCGTTAACGGCAAAAATCGAACCAGGACTTGGTGGGGGTGGCTAAAAGAGGGGAGAATTTCGAAAAATTGTAAGGAATCAATTTCATTGAAAATGTAATGTTATATAAATGTTGTTATATACGTTTTTTTTTTTTTTTAAATTCCTTGATTATTAACCAAGATATTTGCATTTATTTGTTTTCTGTCTTCGAAAACCCCCACTCTTCATTTCATATTAGCAATAAGCTGATATATTATGAAACACTTCATTTGAAGCATAAATACCAAATATTGTTCTCATTGAACTTTTACGTTTTGGGATGACGCACGTGGGAAATCTGCTTAGTTAACGCAGCCTCTGCTTAACAGACTTTTGTATTGGGAGGAGGGACGACAAATGGAGAAAAAGTATAGGCAGAATTGATTGATGAGTTTTTGGAATGAAGTTCGTAGTACGTTTACAATTATAGATCGATAACAATAACTTGGTAAACAAAATAGTTAATAAAAAAGTCTTTCTAAAATTTCAGGTCTAAATCCTCAAAAGAAGAGCTACAGATAAATGCATTTCATTACACTAGGGGGGTAGAATTTTGAAGGATATTGAATTACGCTTGCTTTAAGCGAAGGTCCCTTCATATAAGTATACTAATATTCTATTACATTAGAAACGAAAAAAAATTTTTTCGAATGACCTATGGTTGGGGGCAAGATTACTTTATGCCTCTAAATGCCAGAAACACAATTCGTTCTAAATCATATATATGTATATATTAGCACTAAATTGCTCTGGACCTGAGAGTATGGGCTATTTATGAAATTTGTACATCTTTGTTGATTAACGAGTAAAATCTATAAGATGGAGGAGGGGTGTAGATGGTACTGGATGTATAAAACTAAAAATGTTTGGGACGATTCTGAGATCAGCGTAATTTTTGCAGGTCCTATTTTTGTAGCAAACATATTTAAAAAGTATTTTTCATTAAATAAAATCATCAGCTCTACCCTGCTTGAAAAGGGTAGATAACCCGTCCCAATTAGCCATAGTGGCATAAAGTGGACGTTAATAAATAAAAAAAAATACAAAGTAGAAGTTTTTTCGCTTCTTAAGAACATCTCTTAGGACTGTCAATATGATAGGTAAATTGAATTTATGTTACTGCTCGTTAAAAAGGTTTAGACTTAGTTACATCCGTATGAGCTGAAAATTATATACTTTACATTCGTATTTGCGAATTTCTTGGTACATTCTGATGTACTGAAAGTTATAAAGTGAGTTTGTTGACTCTGAGAGGGATGGCGACGAAGGCAATGGTAAAATCTGTTATGGGCCGTACGTTTGTAGACTCGCCATACTTCTCTGTAGTGGGCTTGCTTGAATATGCGCCTACCTCTTTGGACAAACATCCGTCAATACGGATGGCAACGTTAGGCATAGCTGTTGCTCCATGTGCTCGTGTTGGTGAGCGAGCATGTGTGCGGTGCTTAGCACACGCGCCGACGATTACACACACCCCGACCGCAAGCCAACTAAGGCAAAACCCATTTTGCCCTCGTAAGCCCTCTCAAGTGCAAAATGTTGAGTAATGGCGCCTTATAACACAGCTGCGATTCATCTCTAAAACCCTTCCGAATGATTGATGTTCCCGCATTTTTCGTAGAATAACTAGTTCCCGTTGCAGCATTAAACAGCCAAGTCTCCAGCGAGACACACAGGCAATCAAGCGCTGTATTAACAGATTTCCCTTGAGGGAAATCAGCTATTGAGGTCGTACTCATGACACGATTTTCGAAAAAGTTTTTCAAATGTCCATCGATCCTAACCAGAGGATAGTGGTCGAAATGTCTGTTTGATCGTTACCAAACTGGATATGTAATCATTTTATGTAAAAAGAAAGATCAAGTTCGTTATTGGCTGAAATCGAAACAGTGGGCGGGGAGTTTAGTGGGGTGATTTTCGAAAATTCGAAATATCTCCTTTGCAATACGTTGGTTCGAAAAATTGTATAGGACCAATCCTATTGCACATTAAATTTACTGTAAATATTGTTATGTACATTTACCGTATTCTCTAGCTTGACTACTAACCGAGATATTTGCATTTTTCAGTTTTCAGCCTTCAGCACAAACCCTCGCTTCTACTCATGTCCCATAAACAATGATCAGTTGTAGACCACATTATTAGAAGCTTAAATTCCAAATATTTTTTTCAAGAGATACATGGATATATGTTCCGTCTTAAGTTCTTGGACTACTAAAATTTCAGTGATTAATATAAAAATTCTTCTGAGTCATTATAAATTACAGTATTAGATATAATAAATAGTATTCAATAAAATTAATATGTTATATTCACATTATATACTATCTCTCTCTCTCACACACACACACACACACACACCCGCGCACACAAAATATGTATACATATCTTTAAACGTTTCATCTAAAATTAAAGATCAAGTTCGTTAATGAGTATAGTCGGACAAAGAGGAGGGTAAAATGAAACATTAGAAATATGTCTGTTATTACGGCTCGAACTGTAAAATATTGCATAATCAATCTTATTATACATATTTATTGTTTTAAATTGTTGCTTAATATATTTTTTCTTGGACTCGAATATAAGGAATATAGTATAAGAATAGATTCTTTTTAACTGGGTGGCTAATCTGCATAGATTTCGCAGCTCCTGTGTGACGTATGTTTTCTGGTTTATTTTAAACAATATTATGCTTTTTAACCGCAAATCCAGCCTGTTCGTCAGCTACAGCAATTTGTCCGGAGTTTTAGTGCCCCTGGTAGCTATATCATTATTACAATGTTGTAAAATGTTTACTGTGCTAACAAATTTGTGTTACAACAGGGTTTCTTCAGTCAATCTTTTCCAAGGTGAACAAATAGCTCAAGGAATCAGTAAATAATATTGTCTAGGAGGATGTAATAAAAACATGAAATATAAACTATAAATAACGAGCCGTTAAGGAATAGGATTTTGATTTAATAAAGGCGTCAGTGATATAGAATATTGCTTTAGCATTGGGCGAGGGTGGATGTAGAGCAGTCGTGCTGTTTCAATGACTGCATCAGCTCTATTTAAATGTAAAGTAGACACTGATTGTTAGTTCACGTTTCAACTCCGTTTTGCTTTTAGATTTGAATTTATGGTCGGTTCGTTGTGCACTTTGAATTTTAAGTTAAGAGCAACAGCTTGTCCAACTCGGCTGGATCAATTTACTTCAGAGTATTTTTAAACTCATGTATACATCATAAAATCTAAAGGTAGTTGCTCTATAAAAGTTCAAGATGCTCTATATAAATGTCAAATAAATGTTATGATCTAATATTTATTTTTAATGATGATAACATTGTATTCATTTATAATAATGTTTTAATTATTTTAATAAAAAATAGTGTTTAATTCTCGCGTTATATTCTGCCTGCAATGGCTCATTTCCTTGACTGTACTACACATTTTGTACAACTCGTTTCAAATTCATTCGATATTGTACTTAGCCATACTATAAATAATTTAATAATCAGTCACGCAGGGGATGCGTAAACTAAGCAGATTTCCCACGTGAAGTCTTACAATACAGAAATTTCACGAGAGCCAAACAGTTATGGAAACGGCCGAACTAGCTTTTGCCGGTAACCCAAGACTAGAACCGAAGTCAGACGATCACATCTCGTCCGTTAATATAAATTCAAATATCTTGGTTAATATTCAAGACAGAGAATAAATGTATATTACAATCTTTATAGTAAATATAATTTGTAATAATATTGGTTCTATAAGAGTTTTCGATCAGACGTATAGTAACGGAGATATTTCGATTTTTCGAAAATCCCCTCTCTCCCCCCCCTCCCACTGGTCCGATTTCAGCCATTAACGGACTTGATCTTTATTTTTACATAATACGTTTAAATATCGAGTTTGGTAACGATCAAGCAAAAATTGCGACTGTTAGAGCGTTAAAAGACAATTATATAATTATATATATATATATATATATATATATATATATATATATATATAAACAAACAAACAAAATAAGCTGCCCTCTTTCTGAGGGTACCGGTATGGTCAGCCTCCTAATCTGCCAATTTCTGGTAATAATGTTTTTTTTATTATTTTTTTTTGTTTTATTTATTTATTTTTAATTTTGTTTAAATTGTATACGAAAAATTCAAATACATTGAATATTACAAATTAGGGGGGTACCTCAGGTGAGAGTGCAGCTTATTATTTTTATCTTTATTTTTTATATAAATGATGATGTATGATCCTTATTGATGATTTTAGAACAAGTGTGGATAAGTTCTTCAGTTCATCGTTTGTTAGCCCTTGTTCTATTAGTATCTTCACCGTTTTCTGATGGAGGACTCCTCTTGAGCCGAACAGTAGCCCCATAACTGTCCAGTCTTGGATTATCATTAGTAATTTTAATTATTTTTGTGTGTTACAATTGTTTTAACTCTGACTGATTCTACTTGTACTTAAATTCGTTATTATTATTATCCAGGGCTATAGCCAATTCTGTTAATGAATTTTATGATTTAAGCGAATAAATAAATGAAATATTGATTTTATTTCTATGAAGCAACACATAGACTTATGAACCATCCCATTATCTCTTTTAAAATGTCAATGGCAATTAAAATTCTTGAGTAAAGTAATTATCGTTAGTTCAAAAGTTTTACATAAATTAATAAATATGTACAATTACAAAGGTTATAATTATGAAGGATTGTCGATGCAATTCTTTGATGAGTAAAAAGCTCTTTTAATAATTCATAGATCTCTCGTTTATAGGTCTCTTAGTCTTTGCTTTCTTCTATAAATATTTATAAAGCAGCTAGTTCAAATTTAGTTTCTCGAAAAATAAAGATAACAAATAATACTTATTTTTAAAAAAAATAATGACTTTAGCGTCGTTAAGATTATTCATTATTTTTGTATAATTTTGGTCTATTATTTTTACTTGTAAATGAAATAATGAATGATCAAAAAATTAGATACAGCATTCGATATTGGTTTTCTAATTCTGTAGAAAATCTAAGAGACAGTTCATATTCACACAGGAGGCCGAATAATATTAAATGCCTCCCATGAAAAATTTATTTTTTAAATACAGATTCTATCAGTTGTTCCTCGGTAGGTAAAGCGAAAAAATACATTTACAGAGCCAGATCAGGAAAGGTTATCAACAAGGTCGGATTTCGGATATTTTATTTAATGTGCTCTTCTATAAATCTAGGTTGGAAGTATTATTCTTGTCGCCTTTTTACCAGACTTCATTTAAGGGAAATCGGATATTGAGGCTGTACTAAAACCGAAACATTTCTTCAAATGTCCATCGCACCTACCCAGGAGAGGATAAAGATGTGGTCTGTTCAAAACTGCGTATATTTAATTTGCTAACGCTATTTTTTTTTATAGTCACTAAACTCAATATTTAAACGTTTCATGAAAACTAAGGGCACAGTTCGTTAATCGCTGATATTAGACCAGTAGAATAGTGGGGAGGGGTTTAAAGTAGAAAATACCTGCGTTCTTATACGTCGAATCGAAAAGTTATATGGAGCCTATCTTAATGAGAATTTAATGAACTATAAATGTTACTATATACATGTTTTCTCTATATTGAGTATTAACCGAGATAATTGTATATTTTAGCAGATTTCCTTTAAGAGAAATGAGCTATTGAGGTCGTACTCATGACGCGATATTCTAAAAATGTCTTCAAATGTCCATCGATCCTACCCAGGAGATGGCAAAAATGAGGTCCCGTTCAAAACTATATATATTTGACTGTTAACACTCTAGCGGTCGAGATTTTTGTTGAATCGTCACCATACTCGGTATTTAATCGTTTTATGTAAAAAGGAAGATCAAGTTCGTTAACGGCTGAAATCGGACCAGTGGGAGGGGGGTTTAGAGGGGGGAATTTCGAAAATTCGAAATATCTCCGTTACTATACGTCGGATCGAAAAATTGTATAGAACCAATGTTATTGAAAATTAAATTTACTATAAATATTGTTATTATTATTATTCTCTATCTTGAATTTTATCCGAGATATTTGCATTTTTATTAAGTGTTACGGACGACCTATGGTCGCTTCTATTCGTTCCCGCCGAAAGCTAGTTCGGCCGTTTCCGTAACTGTTAGGTACTCGTATGGAGATTTCTCTATTGTATGTATAACTTTACGTGGGAAATAGGCTTAGTTTACGAAGCCCCTGCGTGAAGGACTTTTTATTTTTCAGCCTTTAGTAAACCCCGACTTCTACTCATCGGATTTTTATATAGAAATGGAAAATATATGGTGAGAAGAGATCAATATGTGTAATACCAACACTTGGGAAATCCGATTATCTTTTTATTGTGGTGTATTGTTCTAGAGTATTTTAATTGTTATAGCTTTACAAACCGGCTTCGTTGGTCATGAAGTGAAACAGTGACAGATTATAAAGCAAAAGCCTAAGGCACAGAGGTGTTAGAGAGCTGGTAGTGAGATGCTACAGCTGTTAATGGGACATGATGCTGTCTGCGAGGGCTTTTTATGTTCTAGCTTATGACACATTCCACTGCCTTCCCCGTCCCAGCCACCCTTGCACAACATCAAACACTATAGCCAAGCCTCAGTGTTACTCCTCGCTCTCAACCATGCAATCTATACCTCGGGTAGGTTTAAGTCTCTTTATAAACCCAATTTTTCCTTGTGTTTCAATGAACAAAATGTATGTTGTCTATATTAGTTAAGGCCAAAGCATCATACACTTGATAAACCAAAAGTACTTCCTGAGATTCCCGCTTGGGCAATATGAATTTACTTTGTGGAGAACTCCATGAACGCAGTCCTTAGTCCTACACTGCCTAAAACAGGATGATAACCTAAAGCCAGCCCGTTCTAATTAAGAGTAAATATTACTCTGTCACGCAGGTTCTGCGTTAAATAAACAGATTTCCCCCGCTTATGTATTTATCTCGAAAAGTAAATGTTCAATGAGAACAATATTTGGTTTTTAGGCCTCAAATAAAGTGTTTCATAATATAACACCTTATTGTTAATGTGGGTTGAGCAGGAGAGGGGCTTATTGAAAGCCAAAAACTGAAAAATGGGAAACTCAACCGTTAATAATCAACATAAAAAACGTACATAACTTTTATAGAAGATTACGTATGCAATAAGATTGCTTCTATACAATATTTCGACCCGACGCATAACGGAGATATTAAGATTTTTCGAATTTCCCCCCTCTAACACTCCCCCCCCCATTGGTTGTATTTCAGCTGTTAACGAACTTGATCTTTAGTTTTAAATATAGAGTTTGGAAGGGACCAAATACAAATTGCGACGCTAAAGTGTTAACAGATATATATATATATATATATATATATATATATATATATATATATATATATATGATAAACACAGTTATACAGTTTTGAACGGACCTCCTGGGTTGGGTTGATGAACATTTGCGGATATTTTTCAAATCGTACGACCTCACCTTAAGGGAAATTGGCAAACAATATTAACTATATAAAATTGTGTGCCTTAAACCAGTTCAATACAGCACCGTGTTTAAAATAATTTTATTGGACCAGGTTTATAACAAATAGTGCCAATAAAGATGTTCCGACTATTACTAATATTTTGTTTCCTAAAACTTTGACTGTTATTTAAAGTTCAGAAAGTTATTAACACTTTCATTTTTGACTGTATAAAATATGACTATATAACAATCTCTGCAAGCGACAGGACGTTTCCGTTTTAGTAGTTCGCAACCCTTATGTCAATTTTTTAAGAGAATATATTAGTATAATACGTCAAATATATTTTTACTTCTCTGATCGACGTAAAGGAATTTAGTAATCGAGAAACCTCCCCGCAGCTTCGGGTTCCTCTAGGACTTTTCGGACTTAAACTAAATCTCCTAAATGTTGCACTTTTTTGCTTATCCGTGCTCGGCGAGTTAGGCTAAGTTACCTGGCCCAATTTATCTATTATAAATTTTATATCTCTTATTAAATGGAGACCTCTGGTATGGGGAACCCCAAAGGTACAGGGCGGGGGGAGGCAGAGGTAGGGGGAAAAAAAAACAAGAAAACTTGTGGCTTTCACTTTTCAACGGAATTATATGTTTTGACATGTGAGGTATGTATGCTTTTTTTTTTTTTTTATAATATTTTAGGACGGAAAACTACCAGGTTTCGTCACTATCATCGCTCCGTAATATCTGTAACTCTCGTTTTTTTTATATGTACATTCGTATCTCGCACGGCCTAAGACGGCCAGCTTTAAAATGTTGAAATTTAATACGTAGGACTGTTGTAGCATCTAGCTGTGCATCTCCTAAAGAAGATAAAAGATAGAGGGAGGGCGTAAATAAAAAAAATGCAAGTTTTCTTTTTGGTATTATCATAGAAATATCTTTAAATTATGTTCTATAGTTATATTTTTAATCTTATGCAAAGGGACAGAGAGGCTGGCTATCATTTGATTTAAAGGGTGTATCAGGGAATATTTTAGTCAGTTGGAAGACAGGGGAGATATCTTCGACAAATACTAGCCGACGGAACTTCAAAGAAGTTGACTCCAATTAAGCTGAATAATACGAGAGCAAGTCGCGGGATTTTCATCCAGTGGCATCCAAAGAATGGAATTGCAACGGATGCAGGTCCTATTGTTCTTATTCAATAATGGGTTAAGGCATTGTGTATATTTTTCTTGTGGGCTGTATGAGTTGAAAGAGGGAGGTAAGGCTGTACAAAGGACTGTCATAAGAAAGATAGATTAGCTCCGTGCCTGGGATAGGGCTGGGAGCGGAGGGCATGAAGGTAGTTTTTGTTGTTGCCGTCGTCCTTGAAGGGCAGAGGGCCTGAAGGACTTGAGGTCATCTACCTCAGCATACCTCCTACCTTCACGGCTCAACCACTGTGCCTCACACACCTTCATCCTGAGGTAGCCTCTTCAATGTACAGTCCAAGTAACTTGTCTTCTTATCTCAAGCAAAACGTTTATTTGGGATAATAAGAAACAAACAGGTAGAAAGGCACAAACGAGTGAACTCTTGAAGTGGCAGGTCAAAGATAGTGCCTAGATTAAGCAGATGGTACCATATCAAAACTAACAGCTTATTACTTTGTTACCTTCCCTGACGAAAATTCTCTGTAATAATACATAACCTGAATTATATATAATATTTATTTAATATAAAATAGAGCTTCGCAACTCTGGCGACTTGGCTCTTCTAGAAGATGGGAGGAGAACAAGTACAAAAATAACAGAAAATGGAACACACAAAAGTCTAAAAAACACAACTAAGGAAGCAGAACACAAAACACCAAACGGAACACAGCACGAATACAACATAAAAAAAGAGGATTAATAATTACGTTAAAATAAAATTAACAGAAAATTGGATAACTTCAATAATAGCTATAATTAAAAAAGACATATAAAACAATTTAAACAAATGTCGCACACACCTTAGAAATTTTAATTAAATATTGACAAACTGCCCATTAGTTTTTAAATATATCACAAAAGTGGCTACCCTTAGTAGTTCGTTCATATAGTATATTTAGATACACTTGCCTGCCTGTTATAAACTAATAATCTCAATCGATACTATGTCAAGGGCACATATATGTATTTAATCGGCCGTTTCTGCTTTGCTCCAATCTGTGTTAGTAACTAGTAGTGATATCAGTAACTTTTGTTTGAATAGTATTATAATTTATTGCCAATGAAATCACATGATTATTCTAGTTATTATTATTATTTATTCATTTACGTCCACTTTTTGCAACTAACGTTTCTAATTATTCATTATTAAAAAAAAATTAATCTACTACTAGACCTATGTTTATGCTTTTTAATAATGATAAAAATAATGCATTTCCGTTATTTCAAAGAATAGAAATTATATTTCTTGAACGAATAACTTAAAATGCTCGTGAAATACACGCCCACTGTAAGATGATACTTTTGTGAACGAATTTCTTAAAACTTTTTCGTGAGGAAAAACATTATAATAAGATGTCATTAATTCATGAGAAGACCCATTAATTCTTGTAAACTCAAATAGTGACACAAGTTAACAGGCCACAACAAGCTGTTCAATTATACTTTAAATGCAGTCCAACTTCTTTTAGAAAATCGTAGGGAGAAATCTTTTTTTTTTTTTTTAAAGGTATACTGATTTATTAGATCCGGTTTGTAAGCAGGTTAGAACTAATTTCAATACTCATCGAACTGTTTTGTGTATGAATAATTGTGACTTGGAGCGTTAACTAGCTTAAAGAAATCTGGCCAGAATTTATGTAAGTAAAGCAAGTTATATACTCTTCAACAGATTACAATGAACAATGGAGTGGTTCTGAATCAATAGCTGCTAAAAATAACTAATAACTCAATTATTCATAATCCGAGCAAAATATAATTTTTCTTGTCGAGAATTATTCTTATTTGGCTTCTGCCGATAGACCATAATTATGTATTCTATTGACTTCATATTCACGTGTCGTCACTAGAAATTATCAACTTAATAATAAAACAATCACCGCTTTAGCTAGAATGAAAATAGTTTTCAGAGTTATTTCTATTCATTCTATAAGTCTACGGAATTCATTCGAATCTATTAACTTATTTTATCAACGAACGTGGTCTGCGATTAGAAGAGCTGTCAAGTTTCTTGATTTTATGGCTGTTTATTTTGGCATATATTGCTACAGAGTCCTTATAACACCAAAATACGAAACTAAAGAGAATTGTCACCGTGCCGATTACCAATAGCTTTGAATTTCCTATACTCCCATTCCTAAATGAGCTTCCTGAATACGTCTATTCTGGGCTAAACGAGTTCCTATTTGACAAAACCCCGACACTTAATAGTTTAAAACTGTCATTAAGTCTCTTGCTTGAAATAGTTCATCCATGTCCGACTTTTTGGGTCAAGTTATTGGAAAGGATAATGGATCGAGTACATATTCTGTTTTTATCTTTCTAAATCTTCAATTTCATTGTATCTGTGTGACAAATCGACAGCGTGATATCCTGCTGTGAAGCTACGTGAATACACATTCTCATGCGATGGTATATTTTCCTAAATACCACATTAAGAAGACGATGGGAAATCTGTAAATAAAATCCGTTGGCATGTATACCATGCCTATGCTCATGGCCTCTATAATTGTGAGTACTCTGTTAGACGAAGATTGCAGATAAGATATATATCAGCTGATTCTGTCATGACGGTATGTTGAGAAACATAAGATTGAACATATCATTGACGACAGTTAAATTATGCACGCATCTCTAATCCATACTTTGGAATTATCGAATCAACAACTCCTATGGATAGCACAGGTCAAGACGAGAATTCTGTGGGAAAATCTAATGTTTCTTATGAGGGATGTCGGCACGAGTAAGAAAATTGAGGGCTTTGATGTGTGATTGGTTGAAAGATGTAATAGCTTGGTGGGAACGGAACTAGTGATTCTTAAGCACATATTGAAACTAGACAGAATAAACACAATATTTTCAGATTTGACCAGGAACAACTAATAATAAAATTGTACTATTTGAGTTAACTGATTTTTAGCAGAGTTTATTTAAGGGAAATCAGCAATTGAGTTTGTGCGCATGACACGCTTTTCAAAAATTCCCTCAGATGTATATCGATCCTACCTAGGAGATAACTAAAATTAGGTCCGGTAAAAACAATATAAATATATATATATATATATATATATATATATATATATATCTATATATATATATATATATCAGCGGATATAGTAATATGAAGCTTCCGAATGAATAAAATGGTAGTAACTACAAGGCGTAGTCTTTAGATATATGTACATACGAGTACATGCTGGTCTGTTTCCACTCTAGCGGTAGCCATTTCTGTTTCATCGTAACCAAACTCTATATAGAAGCGTTTCATATAAAACTAAAGTTTGGTAATGTGGGATGTAGGGTTTAAAGGGGAAAAATAAAAGTAAAAAATATACTTTACTACGAGTCATATCGAAAAAATGTACATAATCAATATTATTGAAAATTGTCTTTGCCCTAAATGTCGTTCCACCCACTTTTTCGCGATTGTAAATATTAATTAAGGTTCTTGGATTTATTCTTTTTCTCTTTTTTTATTTCTTCAATTTGTCATCGCGGCTTAACAAACAAACCAATTTATATGGAAACCTCTTATTCCAAGTTTATAAAAAAATATTGTTTTTAACGGATCTTCTTCGGATAACAAATACAAAACAATACAAATATGTTTTGCGATGACGGCTTTCTTTAAGATGTTATGTTCATGACTCGAAAATTTATGTATATTTGATCTATACCGTACTCGATATTTTAAAGTTGCATTCAATTGGACCAGGAATAGGAAAGGGGTGGGCTCAAAAATTCGAAATGTCTCCGCTGTTAGGAGCCGTGCCGAAAACTGTTATAAAACCAATGTTGTTAAAATATTGATGATACAATACCTACGTTTCCCCCTAGTTCCTTGTTTTTAGCGGTTTTTAAACTCCTTCTTTTACTCTTTGATTTTTTACTTAAAAACAGTGAATACATGTGAGAAGAGATCAATAATGTGTCATACCATAACGTGAGATATGTGCATAGAGATGGACTTTATTTTTATTTAAATTACAGGAAAATACGGATTTGTATAATGTATTGGACACAAGAGATTAAGCTCGCATTACAGTAGGGTATTTATAAATGGTACAGAATCCGTACTTTGCCATAACATACTGACTTTCGCAGCACTCATCGAATACTGGTAATCCAAGTGGCATTGAGTTGTATATGACAGGTGGTCACATGGAATAAGATCTCTTGCACTGAATGTGCACGTAGAGTTAGTGGCCGTACTTTACAAGCAGGGCATGACTGGCCTAGAGTCGGCATTATGGCAATGCACAGCTGCACCTATAAATACTGGTATTGCTATTCCCACGGGACCTGGGAGATGTATGTTTTCAACCGGGAAGTGGTGAAACAGGCAGGACTATTTCGAGAAACTCTTTGAATCATTTTCAGGAGTCAACTTCTTTAACGCACAGCCAGAAAGTGTTAAACAAATATTCTTTTTCTTATTCTGGGTCCAATATTTTTATATGTTCTTCATAGTATAATCGTAAGGGTCACCAATAAAAAACATTTTTTCCGAGCCAATTTTATTCATAGTGTATTACATGTTTCGTGGCTAAAATGACACCTCTTCAAGGGCCATTCCTATCCGAAGTACTCAATACCTCGTACGTTCGTTTAGACAGTCCCTTCCTCAACGCAACGTAAATAATAAAACGTACAAAACTCTACAGGTATAAACTCTGATCACGAATCCCTCGCGTCTCTCTCGTCTATAATTTCAACAGAAATAGACACATAAACACACACACACACACACACACACACACACACACACACACACATATATATACATACATACATACATACATATATACATATATATATATATATATATATATATATATATATATATATATATATATATAGTGTGTGTGTGTTTGCATTAATTTGAACGGACCCCATTTTCCGGCATTTTCTAGGTAGGCCCGATGGACATTTGAAGAAGTATTAAGAAACTCGAGCCATGAGTAATCACCTTTTCAAAAGTCTAGTTGAAAAAAATTCAATGGTTGAGTTTATAAAATGTTGTATAATGTTATATAATTTTGGTAATGAAGTTTAAGTTTCTTACCTTCGAATTTTCGACGTAAATCAAAACTTCCATTAATGACCTGAAAAAGACAAAATTATAATGTTAAGCTTTTAGTACCATGAACTGCTATAGCTATAAAATGTATTTAAGATTCTTTTAATGTTATATTAATATTTGTTTTAGTATTGTAACTGTACAGCGAAGCCCTGACATACAGTGGATTACTTTGTAAATTCATCAACTCATGTTTCAAAATAAACTCTTTGGCCGATCCAAAGTTATTTAAGATCCTTGATTTCAATCCATGAAAATGTGTAAAGCTTATTTCTAAAATTCATTTTATTACAAAATTCAGATTATGCGCCATTATTTGCCTCAGGTAAATAAAAGAACCATAAATATCTTTAACTTTACATTTAATGCAAGTAATTGCAATAATTCAATTCTTGAATTCAACAAACTTTCTTAATATTGGTTTACCTGAATGTATTTATTATAATCTACAATAGATTAACAATTAAAACATTAGAAACAATTTTGGAGTTATGAAATTTCAAGTAGTTTTATGGCATCCATAGGAAACAAACAATATCATAATAAAACTAAGAAAGAATAAAATATGAAAAGAATTTATCTCGAACTTTCTAATGAGCAAGTTCAGTTTCATTATTTAAAAAAAAATAAAATAGTTCAAATCAAAATAACATGATTTTTCTAAATATTTGTCAGTTGCCGGTAGAAGGAACGACATAGCTCAGTGAGAACAATGGGTTTGATTTGATCTGATCTGAGGAAACCATCAATCACTGCTAGTGTTTCACAGACTGGGTTGTTGTATGGATAACAGAAAATTTTGATTACCTAATCTTGTTACCTACACTGTGAGTAACATTGTATTCTACTCAGAAGAGGAAATAGCCTTCAACGGAAAACGTATAAACTGGGAAGCAGACCTGCCTACTCAGTAAAATTTTCAACGCACTTATAATTTTCACTATTTAGAAGGAAATTCTATTGCTAACCAATGAAAAGTCCGTCACGCAGGGGCTGCGTAAACTAAGCAGATTTCCCACGTGAAGTTATACAATAGAGAAATCTCCATACGAGAGCCGAACAGTTACGCAAACGGCCGAAGTAGCTTTTGGCGGGAAACTCACTCATCCGCCCACATTTAATAAAAATGCAAACATCTCGGTTAATATAAAAGATACAGAATAAATGTATAGAACAATATTTATAGTAAATTTAGTTTACAATAAGATTGATTTTATATCATTTTTCGACCCGACGCATAATAACGGAGATATTTTGAATTTTCAAAAAACCCCTCTGACCCCCCCCCTCCCACTGGTCTAATTTCAGCCAATAACGAACCTGATCTTTCATTTTCATTTTAAATTTCGAGTTTAGTAACGATCAAACAAAAATTGTGACCGCTAGAGCGTTAACAGACAAACATATATATGACCGTATAATTTTGTACGGACCTCATTTTCGTCATCTCCTGGGTAGGATCGATGGACATTAGAAGAAAATTTTCAAAAGTCGCGTCATGAGTACGACCTCAATAGCTGGTTTTCCCTAAGGGAAATCTTCTAAAATGAAATCCGATGTTTAGGCTGATAGAAGTAGTAATTAAATTTAACGCATATAATCCCCCCTCCCACCTAAAATGAATGGGTGAGTTCTGAGACTAACGATGGTCCTTTGCGAATGGTTTCTTTTATAAGGTTTTAGTGCGAAAAAATACTAGGTTATCATCGCCCTGTAATATCTATAGCTCTCTTTTTGGTTAAGTACCTGAATTTGAGAGTATACTGTGTTTATGTAAATTGTCAATATTGTAATTATATCCTCACCCATATCGTCGTTTTAAATTTAACAATATAAATGAGGATACAAAACCTTGTAACTTAAATTTCTTTGTACAAATTTGTAATTTTCACAAAATTAAACAATTTATCTAGCATTTTGGGGCCATCTCCAAGGATCACTGCTGTATTATTGGAAATATTGAATTCGTTTCGAATATTTATACATACGCATGTCATTCCATTAATATGTGGTAGATAGTTAAGTCTGTGTTGCACTTCCTACATATGGGGGAGCTGATCTTTTGTCATACGAAAACCATGCGTAAATCTTGTGTTTCCTAGTCCCTTAGCGAATGGCTTAACTCCCGAACTGTGATAGTAGCTTACTTTTCTTGAGGGGATTCCTAAAAAGAGTTCACAATAATCCGTCACGAAGTTGTTCTAAAAACTAAGTGCAAACAAGATATTCATATTTAGTACATCATTCTTTTCGGTTTCAATCGGCATTTGTCTACGGGCGAATTTCACAGGTAGCCTAAATTATCAAAACGATGAAGTGATATTAGAGAAGAAAGAAAATCTGCGAGAAGAAAGTAAAAAACGAGATGCAGTGTTGGAGGCGGCCATTTTCCAAGAGAGGAGTAAGCCTGCGTGACTACGTGAGCACGTTAGACAATTTCTCAACCTTCTATTAAACCTAGCCTGCAACGCTTCTTGTTCCAGATTGATATATGGTTCTTCATTCCTTGAATCTATTAGCAAAGAGATAAATTTGTTAATTAATATTCTTGTTCAATGTTTTCTCTCAAAGACCTTATTATAGGTTACGGGCTACTCTCACATCACTTGCGAATATTGGTAAGTCGAATTTACTGTAAACTAGTAATTACCTGTCTTTGAAATAAAAGCGGTTATTCTTTAAAATATATAGCTTTGTATATTCTTCAAATTTAATGGCTAGGGTCTCCAATAAAAATCATCTTTTCGGTGCAAACTTCATTGCAGCTGACCTGCATGATTCGTGGCTTCTTTGCCACCTCTTCAGGGGCTATCTCTTTTAAAAGAAAACAAATATAAAAAATGTATTAATAAAATTAATTCAAAACATCCCTTAATAATTCTTTTGCAGTATATTTTCTTAGTAGGTACCTACATCAATGATATATTTATTAAATATAATTATAAATTGCTACTTGCATTTCTGAAGTGCTCGTATACCTTTTACGTTACGTTGCGACTGTCCTCACAGAGGAGGCATATGATACTGAGAGGTTCCCGAGGTAGGTTAAGTCAGCTGACTAAAAATCGATTATTTACAAGTCAATTTTGATCTCGATTATTTCGCGTCATAATTTAAAGTCGATTAATTTAAGATAAAATGTCAAAGAATATATGATTGAGGTATTTGACTTCTGTTTTTTTGCTTACAGCCCTTTTACTATTTTTTATTATGTGAATGTTCTCTTTTATTGAAGATATAATTTTAAAGAAATAGAAATTATATAGTTTTGACCCAATGTGTTCTATTAATTTTTCCTTTAAAATAATATTATCTAAACTACTAATGAACATATTTTTCAACTTTGGAGTAGACCTCACCTCCACTCCAGCTAGTCGTAGTAAAGAAAAGCACGCATATTTACGATCTTAGCTGCCTAAATATACATACCAGAAGTAAATCGATCGACTCCAGCAAACTTCTTTTATCACTTTAATTTGTAGTTCTAAGCCGCTGCTAGAAAAAGAAAAGAAAAAAAAGATCAAGTTGGTGACCGGAGGTCGGAAATTAAATTATGGAAATCATAAACTAATAACAACGAAGATAATGACCAACTTGTAAACCTCTATTCACAGTAGCAACATCGAATCTCATATAACCTATGTTGTTGGAGAAGTTGACTTACAAATAGAAGAGTTCATTGTAGTTCTAGGCGTTTTTAAGTGAGTAAAAAACGGATAGCAGAAATCAAGAATACAGCTCAGTTCTTTGCTTCGGTTAAGAGTAAAACAGATGTATCCCGAAAATAAAAGGTTTGGCAGACATTTTTTATATTAACCATTAACGATGAATTATTAGGTGGCAAGCATACTTCATTCATGCATTCATTAGGTGGAGAACGAATTTAGATCATTCAAATTAAACACTATATAACGTATAAGTAAATGACTCCTTTGAGTGGATTAAAAACTGTGATACCGTCGAAAACAATGAAAGATTTATTTATGGAAATGCTCATTTTAACGTCACGAAGTTCGAACGTCATAAGACTAAACATATTATCACATATGATACTTTTTTTTTTATTTATTTCCTCTACATAGTAACCCTATATGGAGGAATTTTATTTTTCTGCACATCCCATGCGTATTTGCATTATATGTGCATTTTGTCAAAACGTTTAACAATTTTTTATATAATAATATATATACATATTAAAATGTAAATAAGATTATAAAAATTAAACTTGGTAAAATAAAACATTTAAATAACCAATACAATTACATAATATTAATTTTATATTATCTTCTCCTCTCCCAGCTTAAGGATATCGTAGGCTATTAATTTTAATAAATTTATGTGTTGTGAAAATAAAATATCGGGACTGATAGGCCATCCGGGAATATGAGTCTTTAACTGGTTTCGTATTTCTCAAGTCAGTCTACATTCATAAATCTGTGGTGGGTGAACGTCTGTTCAGTGTAACTGTCGCATTTACAAGTATTTGAGTCAGTAAGTTTGAATCTGAATAAATAAGAGTTTGTATTTCCAAGTCCAGCTAGTATTTGTGTTAGATAAAATGTATGTTGGGATAGTGGGATATTGGTTTTTAAAATAGGGATATATAATTTTAGATGAAATCCTTTATCTGTTTGATTCCATCTCTGTTGCCACAAATTAATAGTTTTTCTCTCAGTAGAGATTTTAACATAGTTGGAGTAATTTTATTGTAAATTACCTCTTCGCTACTTTATATTTATTTTATATGATACTTATAAAGAAACGAATAAACAATTCATAAAGAACACTAGAAAACTTGAAGTGGCTTCACTTCCGTTAATGATGATTTAATGTTATTAGTATAAAGGTGAAACTTGATAGCGAAAACATCAAACGCGCCGAAAGTTACGTCAGAGGAAGTGAAAATCTTTACACTCAGCGTCTAGAAAAATAATCTTTGAAATACATTTTTCTATATGCGGTCCTTGAACCAGAAAGCCTATGTTTTTATAACGCCTTACTGCCATTGGCGCGGGGAAAGAACGGAATCCATTGGTTATGGTCAAATAACATTTGAGAGAGATAAAGCTGCAAATCGGCGCCATTAAGTCTGTCAATACAGGCCTTACTTGGTCTGATTGATCGTTTATAGTTCTCCAATGACTCCTGAACATGACATCATAAAACAGTCTCGAGAGCTTTGTGACCGCTTTTATTACATTTAGCGCAAACTTCATGGCTGCTTACAATGGAAACAGAGCAGTTACCATTAGCTAAAACTATCTAATGGCTTCAATTAACTTTTTATTGCTAAGTTCCTTTTTATATTTCTTAAACCGTAAGTGGTTATTGAGTAGACGTCGGTTACTACTCAATTGGCTCATTTATAGGCAATTTTTTGCGATTTTTGTTCGGAAACGTACGCTTGGAAAGGCTTTGGGCCAAAATAAATTATCATTTTGATGCCAAAAGGTACCATTGTTTCAAATTTATTTTTAAAACCATCGTGACAATGTAATAGAAGAGTTCAAGTGACTTGCATACGAGTTAGGTATAAATAAGGATAATAGGTATATTTAAGTATAAAATCGTCCGGAACTGTAACACAAATGTGTACAAAAAATCTTAATTTTGTAAAATAAAAACATGTAACAATTTTTGTATAATACCTTTGTTGTATTGGGCTCTTTCTTTCTAGGTATAAAAGGTCAACCAGAAGCACCAATGAGGCAGAAAGACTATTTGGCCGTTTAATAGATAATAGCAGATAACGAACTTAGGTTTTATATTTTACAGATTGATTAAATGTGGAATTTAACTAAGAGCTCTATCCGGCAAGATATAAGCTAATTTTTATTAAATCTTATCAGAGTCAACTCAGACCTACTGGTGGGCACACTGTATAGAAACAGCGTTCCACTGCGCGGAAATTTTTCTAAATGTGACCACGCATGATTGATGTGTGCGCTCAGGGCCCCGCTACCACGTGTGCTAAGTGTGCAATGCAATGTGGGGCGCCAAAACCAAGGGCCCCAAAAAAAAATTAGATTTTATTCTGTTTATTTCATTTTAATATTTTGGTCTACAAATAAATAAAACTTTTAAAGTTCAGTTCTTTGCTTAATTTCAAACACCTACCTACCATAAAAAAAAGATAATTCAAAAAGCCTTAAGGGGTGCCAAAATCCTTTTTTGCACACAGGCGCCAGTAGCCCTTTCGTGGATCCTGATTGTAAAGGTACTTAGCTAAGCATAATTACTACGTCTGCAATAATTTTCAATCACGAGTTGTTCTTCTACACCAAGTTATCTCAATATTTAACAATTTTTACATATACTCTAGGACTGTTCAACATACAATCAAAATAGATCAAATTTCATGATGAACATAATTTTAAAAGTGGCTAATCGGCCAGGAACAACTCATATATTATTTAATAAATATAATAAAGAACCCATAAAGGTTATCAAAAGTATAGATATGGATGTAGCAAAAATACATGAAAATATAAAGTTGATTATGAGGAAAGAGAATTATAATTCAATTTTGCCTTACATAGATTTACAAATTAAAGAACATCGGTTGAGTTTAACTCTATTTAACTCTTTTTTTTCATTTATTAATTTTATTTGTATCTTGTATCGATCTTGCTTATTTCATTACTTAATTTTATTTTTATTAATTAATTCTATTTGCATTTTATGTATTTTATTTCATATAATTGATTATATGG
The DNA here is from genome assembly GCA_019009955.1 of Riptortus pedestris. Taxonomy (NCBI): domain Eukaryota; kingdom Metazoa; phylum Arthropoda; class Insecta; order Hemiptera; family Alydidae; genus Riptortus; species Riptortus pedestris. Next base: position 84,335,607 of record CM032232.1, read on the forward strand.
TAATAACCAATTAAAAAGTATATACTGTAAAAACGTATTTAAACATAATCAAACATGTAATACGTCATGTAGCAATGGAAGATGTAATCAAATAAATAACATCTCATAGGGTTACTATGACGGGAAAACAAGTAATCTCAATAATAGATCCGATCAGCTAGAACTTAAGAGTCATGGGTTCGATTCCCGTGAAACTATAGGGGTCGTTATCGGCCCACATTTAATAAAAAATGCAAATATCTCGGTTAATATTCATAGAGAATTAATGTATAGAACAATATTTATAGTACATTTAATTTGCAATAAGATTGGTTCTATACAATGTTTTGATCCTACGTATAGTAACGAAGATATTTCGAATTTTAAAATTCTTATTCTAATACTAAAATTTGTTTCACCCCCCTTCTCATGGTCCGAATTCAGGCATTAATGAACTTGATCTTTTGTTTCATAAAATGACTAAATATACGGTTCCCTAACGATCAAACAATAATTGCGACCACTAGAGCCATAAGAGACATGTATATATACAATTTTGAACCAACCTAATTTTCGTCATCTCTTAGGATCGATGGACATTTGAAGAAATTTTTCAAAAATCGCGTCGTGAGTACGCTTTAATAGCTCATTTCCCTTAAGTCAAATCTTCCTAAGGCGTGGCGCAGCAGTATGTTACACATATTGACAATAAAAGTCCGTCACGCAGGGGCTGCGTAAACTAAGCAGATTTCCCACGTGAAGTTTTACAATAGGGAAATCTGTCTAATAACAACTGTAGTAGTAAGAAACCTCTAAACCTATTCACGAGGGATGAATAGTTATAGAAACGGCCCAGAGCTCTCGGCGGAAAGTTCGAACAAGCCTACCTACTGACCACACGCAGAATACAAATGCAAATATCTCAGTTAAAATTCAAGATAGCGTATAAATGTTTAGAACAATATTTCTAGTACATTTAATTTGCAATAAGATTGGTTATATATAGTGTTTTGATCCGACAAGTGGTAACGGTTTTTATTTCGAAAATTTTCTCCCACTGATCATATTTCAGTCATTAACGAAATTGATCTGTCTTTTTACATAAAACGTTTAAATATCGAGTTTGGTAACGATCAAACAAACATTGCGACCACTAGAGCATTAACAGACAAATATATATATATAATTTTGAAAGGACCTCATTTTTGGCATATCCTGGGTAGGATCATGGACATTAGGAAATATTTTCATTTTTTCGAAAATCGCGTCAGTAGTACGACATCAATAGCTGATTTCCCATAAAGGAAATCTGCTAAAATACTCTTTTGTATTTCTGGAGAGTAAACTTTATGTTCTTCATACCAAAGACGTAGTTTAATAACTAGGTACATCTCCCCAGCAAATTCTCTCCCCCAGTGTTCATAGTTTTAAATACTTCATTTTTTGAGGATTAAATAAATTCACATTTATGAGAATATTACTACTTTATTAAAAGTGTAAGCTTCAAATCACATGCAAACCTAAACCAATTTGAGGTTCAGAAATATGGAATAAAAACCACAGTAACTTGTTGCGCATTCCCACCGACGACTGACACAAACCTGTGTATAAACTAGGTGTTTATAATTTCCCCTATTCCAATAAAATAATTCATCCTCAATTAAAATCCTCCAAGCATTAAAGTGCATGAGTTTTATGAATGCACTCAGAACATTAACGTTTTCGTAAGCATCGTAAATTGGAGTTCCTCTTCTCTATCTGCTAAAACTAATGAAGAAACCGAATTCCTTTTTATGTAAAACACAGGATATATCCACAGAAAGATATACTTATGCCCGAGATAAGTATATAAAAAATTGAATATAGCAACAAGTTGGTAATTAAAAAAAAATATATTTGCTATGGCTAAAGTATTCAGTTAATTCTCTGGACAAGAGTTGTACATTTTTCCTCTAATTATAACCATAACTGGTCTCCTTTAATTAATTTTGTTTAAGACTTTTTTCCCATAGGCAATGATTTCACTCCTGTTTTCTCCTTAATTATTTATTCTAATTTACATGTCTTTATTTAGAAATAAACAGAAATGTTTTATTCCATTAATTCGCTACTATATTATATATGATTTCTTTTTCTTTTTAAATTATAAAATTAGAGACAAATGTCCCATAATTCTAAATCGATACTACTTCATGAGTTTCTTTTGTTATTATAACTTTAATACAAAAACTATCGTCGTTCATAGTAGTCTAATGTCACTTAACAGTTATTTAATTAAGATAATTGTAGACTTTCCTGTAAAAAGAGCATTTAGTTTTGAAATCTGAATGCTCATGTTTCTGGCTTCAGGGAGCCGATGTTGATAACATAAATTTAATAGGGGTAATAATTTTTCGATGGTCATTAATTACACTCATATTTATAATGATTTATTGGTGTTACGCGTAGATAATTAATTTCAGGCTTTCGTCATTATATCAATATTCCAGTATGGGAGCAGTAATAGCCTCTGTCCACTTTAATTTATGGATCTGATCTGAAATAACCAATGAAATATTCACCCTCAGATTTTTAGGTTTCAGTATTAAGTTAACCCACCTCTGCCCTCCTACTAACCGGATTTCCAAAAGAAGCTAAATAAATACGTATTGTTATTTCTTTTCTAAACTGTGTCGAAACTGAAATTGAGGTGGAGATGTAGTAACATTTTTTCATCATAAATGTGATAGTCCGAAGGTGTGAGAGCAGCATTTCGACTTTTGCCTTGTCTTTATATATACATCAGTAAATCAAGGATATCGTGTATATAATAATTACACATGGCTGCTTTGCTGGACCTAGAGAACAGACTCTTTAGCTTTCGTTACATCATTGTATATTAAATATATAATTTTCCATGTTCGCACTTTGGCTACACATCGGATTTTTATATCAAATGTTTTACCCCTCCATATTTGCTTTGCGAAGTCTTTCTGAGCAGTCTACAGGGTTCCGTTATTTTTATGTGACCCAACAGCTTTATTTTAACCTTTTTTTTTGATAGCAGAAGGTGGTGATGTCTTGGCATTCAATGCCAAACGTTATAAACATTGCACTGAAGAATTCAACGTAGCATATGCATACAATAGAGAATGAAGTGTTTCATAATTTATGACGACATATTCCCTTGTTTTTTGTTTGGGACTTCGTATTCCTGGGAAGCAATTAAACTTATTTGATCAATATAACTCACAACAGGTGTGGACATGGAAGTTGTAAACTTTTACCGTAGTTGACTAATGACTTCATTGCTTTATGTTAGGCCTATATACTTTTTATTGTTTACGTATCTGGTTATTTTATCTTCTATTTTAAACTATTATTCTTAAAGTTAATGCAATATTCGTATTACCATCCACTTGTAATATTTTATAAACATGTTTTACTCGTAGGAACTAAAAATTTTCAGTAGGTATAGTCGATTAAAACAATAATTATTAAAATAAAAGAGCATTTTGTAGGATGTGTAACTTGTAACTGATTTTGTATCAAATCTTCTGAGATGTTGGTAAATCCTACTTTGCTGGCTTATCTCACTCGTGACGTTTAATATTTACAATGACCTGATCTATCACCTTCTACATATTGAATACACCGTATCGTTTACAATGGCATCTTACTAAAGGAGGAACAAGGAAATACGATTAAGATCTTAGCTTTCCTTTGCAGTGGATGGAGCATGGAATATGCCTATTTATCATGAAATATGTATATGAACTGAAGGGATAATTCTAAAATGGTTAATTGAAATAGTAATGTAAGTTAAGTTGTATGATTGAATCCCCACAGGGATGTGTACGTCACCTCCTTATTAGAAGCGGAGAAGAGTATGTTATTCGACCCCTAGTTTGGAGTTCATATATTATACCCAAGAAGGCCAATTGAAACACGTTCCTAGCATGCGGGCATAGCCATTCTAAATCAAACAGACATGACTTCAACAATGTTCTTCATTCTATTAACTCTTACATAATTTATTCTAAACATGATGAATAAAACTTCATCGTTAGCAGCCAGTGAAATTTCATTCAATATTATAGTGTTATTTTAGAAACGTCAAAAGCTAATTTTAAGTAGTTGACTGTTCAATCCTGTTGCGGTTGATATATATTTAGTATCGTAGTAAAAGTCTTTGGCCAATATGACAAGGATCATTTTCATTAAAATGGAAACCATTCTTTTGCACAGGAAAGTATTGAAACGAAGTTATGAAAATATACTCACTCGTTCTTTTACCGTACCTTTTCTGAAGTAAGTCATGGTGGGGGCTCAGGTTGGCCGTGTGAGATAAGGCATTTGTCTTGATTTTGCTTGGTAATTTAAACTTAAAACTTTTCATTTGTAAATACAAGTTTTTTTTTATGTTACTTTGATTGACACCAAATTTGCATGCAAAAAAATTATTTTTTTCCCATTTTATTACATTGTAACTGATCAATTTAACGCAGTCAAACATTTATGTTAAATAAATAACTGCTGCTTAGGTTGGCTGTGTGGGTCAAGGCGTTGGTCTTAATTTCATATGGTAGACCTAAAGTGGCGGGTTCCATTCCCGCACTGGACAATAGAAATGTATTTGGTGACGAACTCATTAAATAAATTTCTTAGGCCCACCCTGGCTAGAAAAGGGTGGTAACCTGTAGATAACCCACTCCAATTAGCCTTAGTAGCATAAAGTGGAAGTAAATAAAAAAAAGTCATGGCAAAAAGAAAAGATATAAGAAATTTTAATAATGAAAAAATGTGGCAAAAAAAATAAATCGTTGAAGTAGTAATTTGGAAATGAATGTTGGAACAAATATTCCGCCATGAGTGCAACCACAACTTGTTTACTTTAATGAAAGGATGGTAAACCAAATGTGTTGTTAATCTTTGGTACGAATAGATTATGTTTGTTTCATAATGTTTTAGGGCGAAAACTACTAGGTTATCATCGCCCTGTAATATCTGGAACTCTAGTTTCGGTTTAGCACCTCCACACTGAGAGTAAACTGCGTTTATGTGCATTGTCGATATTGTAATTTTTGTTAATTTGCGTGAATAAATAAATATGCATTTAGTAAAGTGAAAAAGAAAACCGTGAACGCGTTCAGTGGGAACTGTTCAGTCATCATTGCTGTCACTAGGTGAACAACAATGTGTTATAGGTGGTTGTCACGTGAGATTTGCAAAGAGCTTTTCCTAAGCCATTAACGATATGTTGGCTTTTAGGCAGTTGCAGAGATAGAGGGCGCATGCGGAGTAAACTGAAAACAAACCATCAAATTCACATCAGACTGACTCTTGCCTCTGACCCAAGGAAACATGGATTATATTTGAATTAAGGTCGAATGGCATAAAGTCACGTGTCTCCACAGCTGCTGAGTAAATATGTGAGTGTGTGTGTGTGTGTGTGTGTGTGTGTCCTATATATAATGCCTAATCATGGCCATGAAATGACGTCCTTAATCTGTGCAAGACACCAGAAGCATTATTTCTCGTCTGTATTTGACATAATAACTGAGGAATCAAGATTAAATATCTCCAGAATTCGCTGATCTACCTTTGATAGAGCGGAATCATTATATTTTCTTTTCGACAAACATATAATATCCTGGAATGCTTGTGCTTTTCCACCAATTGTCCTTCTTCGTTTCGCAGAAAGGTTCAATGATTTTTGCATTATGATGGTCATAGTAATTTGGATTTTGAGACTGTCAAGCGTCTTCTTTCTTTCGGCCTTCTAGAACGAGACCATTACTTTTATATAGCAAAGTAAAATTTAAAATGTTTCATTAAGTGGCTATTTATCATTTGAAAAAAAAATACTTAGAACTTGGTATAATGTTTCTGCCAAAACGTATTTTCCGTTTGACAGAAAAAGACTCTTTTTTTTCGCGTCTGGGATGATATGCATATTATGACTAAAATGTCCAGGGAACATCTACCTTCATTTTACAATAAAGAGACTTTTAGCAAATTGCTAAAACACAAATGTGCATCAATCCTACCTAGGAGATGAAATCAGGTACGTTCAAAAGTTTATATATATATATATATATATATATATAAACTATAAAGTCTTTACTTTCGAAGTTAGTTAATGGGTTAAAACAAACGGGGGGATGGGGGTTTACAGGTGGAGAATTTAGAAAATTCTTAGTGTCTTCGTTATTATGTGTCGGATCGAAATATTGTATAGAAACAATCTTATTGCAAATGTAATATTCTATAAATGTTGATATGTACGCTTTCCCACTATTTTTAATATGAACCGAGATATTTGCATTTTTTAGTTTTCGACCTTCAGTAATCCCCCAAATCCTACTGATGCCATATTCACAATAAGCTGTTATATTATGAAGCACTTTATTTGAAGTCTAAATACCAAATATCCTTCTCATTAAAAAGTTACGTCTTGAAATGAATTTACGTGACGCACGTAGGAAATCTGTTTAGTTAACCCAGCCCCTACGTGACGGACTTTTTTCCCTACTGTTCATACACATTATGTAACGTTTACATGTTTTATTTTTATTTTTTATTATAATATTTATACTAATTGTATTCGAACTATTATTATGCAATTATTGGAATGTGTGTAGTGTCTAAAAGATGGAGCACACAAAACGTAAATAAACTCCTACGTTAGTGGGATACTCTGCGTGGAAAACAGGAAAGATACAATTTTTTCCTGATCTGGGATGCATATTGTGATGTTGAATTTTGACCGAAGATTCCTGGGATGGTTATTCTTTATTTGACTACCATTATTACATATTTCTGAGGTATAATATTTAAAAATTAGTGTTATAACTTTTCTTAAGAAGCAATTTTTTTTATCGTATTCGGATGGTCCTTTACCGACGTGTACAACAGGTTACAATTAATATAATATAGAATATTTTATTTCAATATGTAATGAATGGCCATGTAACATTGTTCCATTTTATCTGTTTATGCTTTAAGCTTTTGTTAAAATAGTTATGTGGACATTTTTTAGGCACTCTTGTATTACCGTCCTCCTAATCAGTAAAGTACTTTTAGCAGACATCCCTATCTATCTAAATCATCTATTGAGGTCGTACTCATGACGCGATTTAAGAAAAAATTCTTCAAATGTCCATCGATCCTACCCAGGAGATGACGAAAAAGTCCGTCACGCAGGGGCTGCGTAAACTAAGCAGATTTCCCATATGAAGTTTTACAATGAGAAATCTGCATACTGGTAACACAATACCACCGTTATTAAATATAAACGGTAAAGAGAAATCTTTCAGTTAATTAAAATAAATTCCCAACTGAAACGGCTTCAGAATTGCAAGAATAATTTTTATTTGAAAAACTCAAATTTTAGTGGTCCAAGAACTAAAGAAGGGGGAGGGAGGGCGGATGAACAGAACGTATCTGCATAAATCTCATAAAGTAACGAAGGTAAGGTAAGGTTAGAAGAAGCTTCCACCTGAGCCGAGTACTGGCGAAAATGGCCGACCTAATCCGAACTATACCCGACCACAGACTTCATAAAAAGGCAAATATCTCGGTTAATATTCAAGATAGAGAATAAATGTATATGACAATATTTATAGTAAATTTAATTTGCAATAAGATTATTTCTGTACAATTTTTCGATCCGACGTATAGTAACGGAGATATTTCGAAATTTCGAAAATCCTCCCCTCTAAACCCCCCTCCCACTGGTCCGATTTTGGCCGTTAACGAACTTGATCTTTCTTTTTACATAAAACGACTAAATATCGAGTTTGGTACCAATCCAACAAAAATTGCGACCGCTAGAGCGGTAACAGACAAAAATGTATATATATATATATATATATATATATATATATATATATATATATATATACAATTTTGAACGGACCTTATTTTCATCATCCACTTGGTAGGATCGATGGACATTTGAAGAAAAATTTCGAAAATTCCGTCATGAGTACAACCTCAATAGCTGATTTCTCTTAAGAGAAATCTGCTAAATGAGGTCCGTTCAAATATATATATATATATATATATATATATATATATATATATATATATATATATATATTAAATTATTAAGTGAGTTATTAAATTATAAATTATTCTTACAATTGAGAAGCCGTTTCTCTTGGGAATTTATTTTAATTAACTGAAAAATTTCCCATTACCGTTTGTATTTAATCACGGTGGTGTTGTGTTACCAGTATGCAGATTTCTCTATTGTAAAACTTCACATGGGAAATCTGCTTAGTTTATGCAGCCCCTGCCTGACGGACTTTTTATAAATTCATTCGAAGTTAGTGGCTTATCTTCAGTGAGTACTTAGAAAGTATATAGATTAGGAAGTTAGTTTAGAATCTATTTTAATGAAAAACGATATAAATATATTTACCGGTTTATTCAAGGAAACTAAATACACAAAAAGCATAGATATCCTTTAGATTATAAGTATGGAATATTTCCAGAAACAGATTTTTACCCTTGAGCATTTATTGGAGCATCACACAATTAATTCCATTGTCTATTTTGGTAGATATACATCCGTAGTTAGTTTCGCCTATACATCGGAATTTTTTCATCTAAAATATATAATTTGAGGTGCTTGATTTATTCAAGTGATATTAAATATGAGTAATTCGACGAATGTAGAACGATTATTGAAAGGAAATGTGTGTTTTTTTTCCTATCGGATAATTGCATGTCATCATAGTGATCGACCCTAATACGCTTCTACTTTCTCCATCGAAAATATATAATTAATTAATGTAAATATAAACAGTCCACAAATGTGATATTTGAAAGTCAAATTAGATTTTTAGGGTACAAATATTTCTGTTATTAATTTCTATAGGTAACTTCACGGCTAATTAAACATTTCGGCGAGCGTAGGCGTATAAGTTAATTCGCAACGATGAGATCACTTGTAATGGATATAAAAATATGTATAGATCGGGGGGAGTAGGAGCTACAAACCCACAATTAAAGCGATGTGGATTATATTTGTGAAATGGGGCGAGATCTCTCTCTTTAATGGAAGTGAAAATATTTGTGGGTGGTAAGCGGTCAGCGCATGAATAATACATATTCCAGTCGGAGAATCGTTCTTTTCCCTCTCCCATGTCTCACTGTCTCAGCCCTTATCTGATATTTTTAAACATAAATCTTTCCCGCCAAAACCGCGATTTTTCTTACTCGTGAGGCGTCAACTCTCTTCTTCACCTCTTTGCGGCGTTCGGATACTTCAAAAAGTCTGTCACACAGGGGCTGCGTAAGCTAAGCAGATTTCCCAAGTGCTGGTATGACACAATACTAATCTCGTCTCACCATATATTCTCTATTTCTAAGTAAAAGTCCAATAAGCAGGAGTGGGTTTTTACTGAAGGCTGGAAATAGCAAAATGCGAATAACTCTCTTAATATATGAGTTACAAATAAATGTATACACCAATATTATAACTTGATTGATTCTACATAACTTTTCGATTGGGCATATAATAAACGAGATATTTTGAAATTTCGACCCCCCATCTTTAAACCCCCACTATTTAAGTTTCAATTCCAGCCATTAACGGATATGAACATTAGTTGAATTAAACGGTTAAATACTGAGTATGCTATTGATGACTTAAATATTTTTGAGTAAAGAAAGGAAAATCTCAATTGATGACTTCATCACATTACGAATTTGCATGAATCTCACAAAGTAAAAGAACGACGATTATTAGGACACTAAATTGGCAATACAAATAGTTCTAAACAATCCCTCTCTCTTCCTGTGGTGTGATTAACGAATTTGATATTTATTATTACATACAACGTTTAAATATTAAAATAAACGATATTACGAGTTTAATATTACGAGTTTCGTAAATATTAAAGAACAAATGCAACTGCTAGAGTTTTAACAGACCTGTTTTTCCTATCTGGTAGGATCGTTGGACATTTGAGGAAATTATTCGAAAATAGTGTAATATATTGGTGATTGAGTACAAACACAATAGTCTATTTTCCTTAAAGGAAATCTGCTAAAATATAAACAAAACACGTAGTCTGGCTTGACACCATAGCGCTCACTACAGAACTTATTTATTCAAATACTTAATCAATTGCCTCACGCAGATGAATAAGCACTGGTGATTCAGGTAAACGTTCAATCTAGAAGCATCGTTTCTCACAATAAAATCATATCTAATAATTAGTTAATTAGCGCCTTCCCAGGATAAAACCTGGCTCTTGAAATTCAAAAGTCCAGACCGAAACAAGGTTTCTGATGAATTATACAAGAATTAATTAATTGTTGATTTTGATCCAAATAAAAGAAAAGATTTTTAATTAATATTACAGGATGTTCCTCAAAAAATAACTTAAACTGAATAATGTTTAAAGGAAAATCAAAATTTGGACAGGTATCTGGTGAAAGCTGATTTATTTCTCTGCTCAAAAACTTATTCCAATCATGCCATATGTTACTTCCAGACAAAAAGAAAAAATTATAGTTGAGTATAGCGTATAGTTCATTAAAGCAGTTATTCTTTCTTTTTACTGGTTCCGAGCATACCAAATCCGGTTTTTTTATGTTCTTCAATCGAAAATACGGCCGTTAGGATTAATTTTACCACAAAATAGTCCGTAGAGATAAACATCTAACTTGTTCTTACTCCTAACTAGTGAGATATGTATCTAATAGCATTCTTTGGGAACCATTTAACTTTAACCTAAAGCTATTTAAAAAGTATAAAAGAAATAGGAGGGCTTCTAATGGCCTAGAAGCCTGGTAAAGTGTAAAATGTTTTCATTCATTCTGAGTTTCTAAAAAATCCACTAAAAACAGTTTGTTCATATAATGTAGTAGTACTCACTCTCATCTCATCTCTCTCCCTCTCCCTCCCTCTCTCACTCTCTCTCTCTCTCTCTCTCTCTCTATATATATATATATATATATATATATATATATATATATATAAATATATATATATATTTATATATATATACATACTGGGTTATTGAGAGAGAGAGACTGTTAAGGAGTGGTTAGATCTTTCAGTACCTTCGGTAAGCTGACAGTAAAAGCAGACGCAGGTTTCATACAGAGTCTTATATAATTGACGAGATAGCCACCAGAGCACTCTATTGTCAAGGAGCTTGTGGATGAGCGGGAGTCTAGCGAGTAAATACTCTCGACAACCCCTTGTGAATTTGACTCTCTTCTACCCCGTCCACCGGAAACTCCACCCTCGTATAAAAAAGCCCGTTACGCAGGGCCTGCGTAAACTAAGCTGATTTCCCACGTGAAGTTTTACAATAGAGAAATCTGCCTACTAATAACAGTAGTAGTAACGAGTCTCTAAACCAATTTCACGAGAGCCGAACAGTTACGGAAACGGCCAAACTAGCTTTCGGTGAAAAGTCCAGAATAGAACCGACTTCTGCCGAACTCAACTCTGTTATCCGCACACACTTAATAAACATACAAATATCTCGGTTAATATGCAAGATAGAGTATAACTGTATATATATTAATATTTATAGGAAATTTAATTTGCAATAAGATTGGTTCTAACCAATATTTCGAACCGACGCATAATAACGGAGATATTTCGAATGTTTGAAAATCTCCCCCCTCCCACTGGTCCGATTTCAGCGATTAACGAACGCGATCTTTCTTTTTACATAAAACGATTAAATACCGAGGTTGGTAACGATCAAACCAAAATTGCGACCTCTAGAGCGTTAACAGACAAATATATATAATTTTGAACGGATTTGAGTCACACTAAACCCCTCCCCCCTTAAGACCATCAGCCTTCTCAAATACTCCAAACACTCTATCACTGAGAAGTAAGTAAAGTAACTAAAAAATAACTCCATTCATAGTTTACGGTAAAAATAGCTGGAGTTCATTTTAGAATAACTTGTGTTCAAACAATTTGTTTAAACTCGTTCATCCTGCAACCTCTTCCTAGGTGTGGAATAATGAAAAAAAAAAGTGGTAGTTAATATATGGTAGTTATTCACTGCAGATGAACTGTTGGTGGTGGTGTATTTTTGTGAACGTTTCTGGTGAATGTTTAGGCCTTTGTGTGATCAAGGGTGTGATGCCTTGAGACAGACATCGTAGACTGAGTTGAATTCTAAAAATGTTCTTAGGCAGTGTGCAGAAACGTATAGTGTATGAAAAGACTGAAAAATCGTGAAAAATATATTCTGAATGTGAGAGCATCAATTCCTTGTGGTTATTCTTTCCGCTAATGTTAAACAAGCCCGTGCAGCAGGGAATGGATATCATGAATTGTCCATATGAGCTTCTTCTTTCCGTGGAAATCGGGACTTCCACTGAAAAATTATACAGGAATAGGTTCAAGATACAACTATCTCTATTATAAACATAGCATTAAGGGGACGTAAATAATAAAACAGTCTATTATAAACATATAGAAATCTAAGATTCAGAAATCTTCTCTTTAGCCATTTATTTTTCATTTTTAATTACTTTGGAATGCCAGTCCTTAGCTTTGACGAATGCTTCATTGTTTAGTTGCTGTTCCTTTATAATTTCTGGTTTTCATCTCGTACAATTTATGTTGTGGTTTTCAGATACAAGAAATCTTCAAGTGCTTTGTAGATTAAACCAATATTCATCTTATTTTTCGTTTTATTGTGCCCATAACTAAATAGCAACTTATCTTTTTCTCCAATCATCCAAAAATTTTCAATTATTTGTCATTTAAGAAAAAACAGTGCAAGCATCTTCTAGAGAAGTAGTTTTCTTCTTTAGAACATTCATTAGCCATGTATCGTAACATATTATGCAATTTATTGAACAAATCTAAACAACAGTTTTTTGTACTTGAGGATATATTCATCAAGCCTAAATTAATATTAATCGTAATGAAATTATGTTGGAAAGTAATTACGGGCAAATGTTAAATTAAATCAAATCCAATTTATTTTTTTCTTATATTCATTTTCACCAAGCTACTATGGTTAATGTTTCTCTTGTTCTTGAACAATAGATATTATGCATTTAAATGTCATGGGGACCTTTTCAGATGAAAGAAACTTTTATTTTTATCGTGCTTATACGATTTGAGTGCACATATATAAATTTTATTGACATTAATATATATTAAAAATCAAAATAAGACGATAAATATTTTCCCACACGACTGATATCACTTTGGTGAGTAATATCGTGAGATCATGTATGACTGGCGTCTATTTATCATGAGTTCTGCACATTTCCTTGACTTTTATGTTACGTTCTATGTTATTAATTTAAATTGGGATAGAATTCCCGATGTAATGTTCTATTAGAGCTGTTGTAAATGCTGGCTGGTTTATAGCTGTAAGAAATCAGGCCTCGGCTACTTATGACCTTTGTATCTTCTACAGAAGTATTCTCAGATCTCTTTTATTGCGAAAGGGGAGGGGTATAAAAGTTGAACTATTTATTTACATATTTTTATTATTAATGGACCTTCACAATTGTTATATATTTATAGAACTTCTAAGTCTGATACACAATTTAAAACAAACCTGGATGTTGTGTTTATACATACATACATGGAATACATTCATATTCCAACCTTAGCAAAAATTATTTTCATTCCAATTATAAATTATTATCAAAAGGTAGTAATCCAAGGTTGTAGGTCTGATTTGGCGCGTGACCTTAAGTTTTCATATTAGAGTGATTAATAGCCTCTCCCTGGCCGAAAGCACTGAATACCCGAAAGACCTTGACCTAAGTACAAGGAGAAATAGCTAATACACAGAGATGAATCAAAAAGTGGCATTGGATAACCTATAGTTGGAAAGAGCGGAATTAGTTGGAAATCGGTCCAGGAAATGAAATGGACGAATAATGTAAGTGAAATAATGCTGGACGTTGTTATTTTCATTGTTTATACATTTCTAGCAAACCTTATTTTTATTATACTTCAAGTGTTATTTATTTTGTACGTATTTCCAGAGAAGCTTAATTTTTATATATTTCTATCATCGTAACATTTTCTTTGACTGAAATATGTACGGAGAAATTGGAATTTTTTTATTTTCGGTTCTCTCTAAATGCCCCCCTCCACATTAGTCGATTTCAAATATAAGAGGCGGTGCTTTGATGTTACAAGGGGCCGAAATATGAAATTTCAACATACTAAAGCTACTCGTTTTTGAGTAACGCGAGATGCATACGTACATATAACAAAGAAGTAAATGGAGCATATAAAACAATTTATTTTTAAAAATATTTCATAGTATTGCTGAGCGCATAATAATGCCATATTGGAAAAACATTCTTGTCTGCGGATATAAAAAATGCATATCTAACTTCAGATATTTCACTGTTGATCGAATTTGAAGCGAATGTGCGACCTCTAATGGAAAAACATGTTAGTCTCTGTTTTGTTTAATTAACAAGAAGGAAATGTAGATAGTGTAACAGTATCTCTCTAGGATAAAAGTGTACTCACGATTTATTGATCGGGGACCTCTTCAATGAAGATAGCGAAAGTGACAAAAACGTCTCAAGTCAGTTGAGTACATTTTATTAATACTAAAAATTGGAGAAAGTTGCACTTTTGATGCACCTACTAACCACGCTGTAAAATTTCTTCTTTATGCACAATTGGAAAAAGGTGACCAACTGTGCACAGCCCGTCTTATATAGACATTGTGACATATATTTGTCCCCAAAGAAATAAGATAATTAAAACAAATTGGATTGGGCAGGCGTTGGGCGTTTTGAGGAGGAAAATTCGAAATATCTACGTTATTTTATGGTAGATTAAAAAGTTGTTTAGAACCGATCTTATTGCAACTTTAATTGCCTATCAATGTTGTTATATAGGTAATTTCTCTATCAGAATGTTAACCAAGATATTTGATTTTTTTTTTTGTTTTCAGCCTTCAGCATACTCATTCCTGCTTCTGTCATATTAACAATAAGCTGTTAACATAATAAACCACTTTATTGGAAGCTAAAGTATCCAATAGGTCTCAAATTATCATTTCTTCCCCCTCACAAAAATAATAGCAAATATATAAATGATTTTGTATTTCACGTCGTCGTAACCCTCTTGAAAGTCCTGTTTCCTACAGTTGTGATGTTGATCATTAACTAGAGTAATCTTGAATTTGATAGAAACGGTTAAATATCTATTATAGTGTGGTTTTGTTAACTGTATCATAGTTTTTATTTATGGATCATTTTCTTTTCTGGATATCGTCCTCGATATTAATTCTAATCTAGATGTACACAGTAAGCCTTGTTTACCTCTACAATATGTTTATTTTGACAGAGTGCTCTGAAAGTGCAAAAAACATACGATTCTGTCTTTCGAGTTTATACAGTTCACGAGAGAGAGAGAGGGGAGAGAGAGAGAGAGAGAGAGAGAGAGAGAGAGAGAGAGAGAGAGAGAGAGCTAAATTAGGAGGTGGGGGCAACAGGGGAGGGTAAGGATTGCTGTGACATATCCTGTAGGTTGTTCTCACGCTCCAGAGAGGAGTAAGGACCAGATCGTCACGATCCAGTCAAGGACTTAGCGCCCTGACTCATTGACTCTATGCAAAGGTTACACGAGGCACCGTACGCTCTTCCGAAGCAAGCACCGCCTTATACAGGGCTCTCTCAGCCTTTCATGTGTCACTTGGGCCCTTGATGCTTCGGCTATAGAGGCTACTTCCTACAATGGCTGCTAGAAGCTCACTTACTACATGCAATAGTCAAGTAATAGATGCATGCAAAGACTACACGAGGCAACATCAAAATAACCTTCCAATTTCGTTTGCTATTGTGCGGAAGACCTAACTAAGTTTCACGAAACATGAGTTACAAGTGAAGTTTCACAAATAATGGTACATAGCAATACACAAATCTAGCAGAAATATAGTCAATATAATAATTGTAATTTAATTAATACGCGGTTTTCTATGAAAGCAGTAATGTTGAAAGTAGGTTTCGGATTCTTTGATCTTTTCGTCCTTGGATTTAACTTATATTTATGAGAGCTATAAAATATTCCTGAACAGCTAACTCCTTGATTTCAGGAATTTATAACCCATGGTTGTGCTCGTTTTTATTTTTCCTTGCTGTTGATGACCGATATACGGACCAATTATAGGGCACAAACCATTATAAGTCCCACTGTTTCCACTAGAGCAATTCCCTCGTCAGCATTTATGATAAGACATTTTGGTGTACTTTTAATTTCTACTTTAAGAAATGTTTTCCTGGGACAAATCTGTCTAGAAGGCCGCAATTTAGTCAATATGGAAATATGTAAACAATAACTTCATAAAATATTTGGGCATGTATTATTCACAGGTAGATTAGATAAGGTTAAGTTCTATTAGACTATGATCATTTAAGATGACTCTGGGAGGGCTAATAATGTTGAATATCAACTTAAAATAAAACAGAAAAATCCCTTCGCAAAGGGGTGATATAAACTACATAGATTTCCTGTGTACAGGAATGGCTCCCCATGGCGTCTCCTCACTTTCAACGCGTCATGAAAATTAATCAGAATATTAGATGAATGCCATAATAGCTTGAAGTAAATATCGATGATGATGCCTGTAATCGACACGCATTTTATGAATGTAGACTGACTCAAGACATACGAAGACAGTTAAAGACCCATATTCCCGCATGGCCTATCAGTCCTGATATTTTATTTTCAAAACATCTAAATTTTTTAAAAGCAATAGCCTATAATATCCTTAAGCTGAGAGAGGAAAAGATAATATAAAATTAATATTATGTAATTTTTATTGGTTATTTAATTGTATTACTGAATTGTTCTAATTAATCTTTTTTTGTTTTATTTTTTCACGTTTAATTTTCATAATCTTATTTATTTTTAGTATGTATATATATTATTATATAAAAAATTGTTAACAGTTTTGACAAAATGCAGATATAATGCAAATATGCATGGAATGTGCAAAAAAATAAAATCCCTCCACATAGGGTTACTATGTAGAGGAAATACGTAAAAGGACCCACACATATTTGAGTGAATCTTATTTTCCTTGGCGATAGAAACTTGGAGATATTTTTTTAATCGTTTAGAGAGCACTCCAAACAATATCTGCTAAATTATGAGTATTAACGAAGAAAATTAGAATAGGCGTGAATGTTAAAATCTGAGTTTTTGTTTTTTTTATCTGAGAAGCTCACTCTTGACTCAACCGAATTGCAAATCTGCTGTCGAATGTTGCGGAATTCAGCGGAATCCAGGTCACGAGTACTCGTCGCTATTCCATTAGAAGAACAAATTGCTGTAATTTATTTTGAACCGTTGACAGGTCTTTTAGGGGCTAGAAACCATTTTAAAACCACTCTATTTAAAATGAAGAATTAATGTTTCTTAATCAGAGATTATTTTATTTTTTACATGAACATTTATACATTTTTATGCAGAAATTAAAGCAAGTTTAATAACCATTCGTATAATGATACTAACAGTTATGAATGTTACTGTAACAATAACACGTGACATTATAAAGGCCACCTCAGCAATGAGGTCTTGAATAATTCAGTCTCTGCTACGAATGGAAGAGTCATTAAATAGCCAGACAGACTGAAGTAGGGGTAGTTGGGGGTGGATTGAAATGAAATAACACGATATTTCGTTTTTTGTTCTTTTTTATTTTTTCAAAAATAAGCACATAATGAACGTTGCTTATTTTTAGCAGAATTCTCTTATGGGAAATCAGCTATTGAGGTCGTACTCGATTATCGAATAATTTCTTCAAATGTCCATCGATCCTACCTAGGAGATGACGAAAAGGAGGTCCGTTCAAAATTATATATATATAGCCTGAGTTGCAAAAAGTGGACTTTAGTCTGTTAACGCACTAGCGGTCGCAATTTTTGTTCGATCGTTACCAAACTCGGTATTTAACCGTTTTATGTAAAAAGACAGATCAAGTTCGTTAATGGCTTAAATCGGAAGAGTGGGAGGGGGGGGGTTTAAAGGGGGGCTTTTTGAACATTCGAAATATCTCCGTTATTATGCCTCGGACCAAAAATTGTATAGAATCAATACTATTGCAAATTAAATTTCCTATAAATATTGTTCTATACATTTGTTCCCTATCTTGAATATTAACCGAAATATTTGCATTTGTATTGTGTGTGTAGTTGGCAGGAGTCGGCTATGTTCGGGACTTTCCGCCAAGAGCTAGTGCGGCTGAAGGAACTGTTCGTCCCTCGTGAATAGGTTTAGAGATTCCTTACTACTACTGTTATTATTAGGCAGATTTCTCAATTGTAAAACTTCACGTGGGAAATCTGCTTAGTTTACGCATCCCCTGCGTGACGGACTTTTTTACTTATATTTTAATTTATCATATCACAGTTTGCCGTATGCCAATGTATAAAGTAGATATACGCGTAGAGCTATAGACGGGGTAAACGATCTACCCAATCGACTAAATTGAATTTAAAGATATCTGAATGAAGAAACAAGGGTTATTTCCGTCCACAAAGGCACTGTGCACTTTGAGAGCACCAACTACACAGCAATGCCTGCTAAGAGCAAGTATCAGCTATATATACGGAATGAATTTCGCTAGGTCCAAGAGGTAACAGGCTGTCTTTTGAGACTAATATCACCGTTCTTGGCGCCCCTTAGTTTAATATTTCTTTTATGCATAGAGCCTACCTACTCTTGATTTTATCACTCTCAACAAGAAGGTTCCCTTGTACATCAAGTCATAACACTGTCGGAGGCATTATAACACAAGAGCCTACGCGACTGACAATGCTATTGCATATATGTACTCCAGTTTCTTAGCTTAGAAAGTTTTTGATTTTTAGGGAGAAATTCTTTTCAATTTTTCCTCTTTTCTGAACATGTATTAGGAATTTTTCTAGGGATCATTCTAATGCATCTCTCTTTGCTGCCCTTCCAAACATCAATTTTGGATTGAAACCAAGGATTCTTTACCATATCTTTCCTTCACCACTATACATTAACCTTATTATATTTTATCTCAGAGCCCCCACCACCTTTCTTCTTCACAAAGTCTTTTTCTCCAGCTCTAACACTGGCTATGGTGACTGTACCGCGGTTTCTTCCACCTGTATCTTCAAAGCAAAGGTATATGTCCTTGTAAATAGTGAAATCTGAGAATAAACTCTTCTAACCTTAGGCATCTTTATTAATGATAAGGGACCTGAGTCTTTATATTCTTACATTTCTTAATATATTGAACGTATGAGAATAAGATAAATAAAAGGCTACAAGGAGCGGTAAATGGAACATGATGCTGATGATGACACTATAAAACTTAACCACCGGTTAAATACTGTGTCTTCTTTGCATTATTGCATTACTGCCTGTTAATAAGATATAGCTTAATGAAATCGGTTCATTCTTTTTGAAAGGCCCTGTATATTGAAACATGGATTATTTTTAGATCATTCTGTACATTAAATATTTCAAATAAAATGAAATACCGTTGTTTAGACTCAATATTTTGTTCCCTTAGTTACTCTAAAGGTAAACACCTATATTGTTGTCATTAAATGAAATAGGAGTAAACCTTAATGACTTTTCGAGATTTATTTACACTTGAAAATTTGTCTACAGCAAGTATAACTAATAGCAATCAATTTAATAGGTTACTAAAATAACATTTGTTGTCCAGTGTTTCACATTTGATTTCATTTTTCATCAAATTATTAATAATGTCAATTTATTTTAATGAAAAATTAGTGGAATGTTAGAATTTTTATGATAAAAAAGGCACAATCTGCTACAACTTGTTTGGAATATCTGAATGAAAAGTGAAGTTTGTATAAGGTAGTGAAGGGTGTAAGTAAGAATGGCACCTGTTGAGTGAAGGTTGGTGGTGGCTGAATCGTTGATGGATGTGAGGCCTCCTTCTATTATGTCACATTCATTTCCATTTTCTACCTCTTGACTTGGAATGTCTCTACACACATTCACTCTACTTTGGTCTCGGGAAATTGATTTATTCTTCAAGTAGCAGAAGGGATAAAGGGATTAGATTCCAACGTTTGCAAATTAGCAATTTTTGGAATAAACGTTTGATACATTTAAAATAAGATATCATGAAGAGACAACGTAAATTTGAGGGGGAAAATATAAGTTTTAGCTTAAATTGAACAGTATATCCTTCAGATGCGAATAACTACCAGTTGCATCATTTGATTGATAACTAACGGCGGAGGAGAGGAATATAATATTACCATCTAGTATGTGTTTTTCCCTTAGTAGAGGTTTGCTATTTAGTAATAAGTGGTATTTATAAAGGGCGAGAGTCAAGGAGCTAACTACATGATTATTTTGAAAATATGATATGTAACGGTGGCTACGAACGCCCTAACTAAATGCCCAAAACAACAAGTAGAAACATTACTAATCTTTCAGCTAAAATTAAAAAATTCTATCAGGCAGGGGCTGCGTAAACTAAGCAGATTTCCCTCGTGATGTTTAAAAATAGATAAACCTACATACTGGTAACACAATAGCACCGTCGACATCAATTGAATAAATACAAACGATAATTAGAAACCTCCAGACGGGAGAACCTGAAAATTAAACAAACAGGAGTGCCAACTTCTCACAGGAAAGAAAAACAATTACTGAAATATATCAGAATATAACATATTAATTTTATTTAAAACCATTTACTATAATAATTGTAATTTGTAATGGATCAGATTAATTTTTATATCAATCAATCAAATTTTAGTAGTCCAAGAACTTAAGAAGGGGGGGGGGGTCACCATAACATACTTACTTGCATTTATCTCGTATAATAAAGGTCTCTTGAAAACAATTTATAGTATTTAAGCTTCAAACAATGTGGTTTATGACATAACAGAGTATTTTTTGTATAACATGAGTAGAAATGGGGGTTTGCTGAAAAATGATTAGTGCAAATATCTGGGTTAATATTCAAGATAGAGAATAAATGTGTATAACAAAAGACAATGTGTCCATCGATCCTACCCAGGAGATGACGAATATCAGATCCGTTCAAAACTATATATATATATATATATATATATATATATATATATATATATATATATATATATATATATATATATATTTGTCTGTTAACACTCTAGTGTTCACAATTGTTGGTTATCGGCACCAAACGCGGTATTTAATCATTTTATGTAAAAAGAACGATCAAATTCGTTAATGGCTGAAATCGGACCAGCCGGGCTGAAATCGGTAGAGGGGGAATTTCGAAAATTCAAAATATCTTCGTTACTAAAAGTCGGACCGAAAAATTGTGTAAAACCAATCTTAATGGAAATTAAATGTCCTATAAATATGGCTATATACATTTAATCTCTATCTTGAATATTAACCGAGATATTTGCATTTTTATTAAGTGTGTGCCCATAACGGGCGAGATGAGATCGGCTAAAGTGGGTTCTATTCGTTTCCGCCAAAAGCTAGTTCGGCCGTGTCGGTAACTGTTTGGTTCTCGTGTGGGATTTTTTCTATTGTATAAGTTCACATGGGAAATCTGCTTAGTTTACGCAGCCCCTGTGTGACGGACTTTTTTAATTTTAATATGATATAAGCGATTGACCAAATACATTTACTTACAACTGGAATGTTTTATTTCGGAAATTAAAGAACTTTTTTCGGTTTTCCTGGGTACTATGGCCTACATACGTCACATTATGAGTAAAAATGTTCTCACCAGCAGAATTCGGTGTAACAGAACACTTCTCTAGCATTGTTAAAGAGTTTTCCATATGAACCCAATACCTTCCAACCAATAAAACTAGATTCCCATAATCGACCTTCACTTGCAACCATAATTGAATAATATGTCATAATCAAAACATATTTATGAGGAATGATGGGAGTATTCTGTGCAGTGAGGATAAGCCGATAATGACGTATCTACCTGAGGTAAGAATCTTTTCAAATGCGGCAAGTATTTCCTATAGGTCGTAGTTAAGTACTGTAATTTGCAACAATCAGTGGTAACTATGAACCGGTTTCCCTGCAACACGTAAAAAGTTGAAAAAGAAAGAAGAAAACTATAGAGTTTCACTACAGTTATGCATTTCTGTTTTATGTTAATTTTCTCAAGGATTTTCTCGTAAACAAGACTAATGGGGTTTTAGTGCTTCCTAGAGACAGACCTTTATTTAGTAAAGTTTCTTCTTTTAGTGTTGATGATTCAAAAATGTTTGTTGGTTTGTGAAATTTTATACTTCGCATTTTAATGGCGTTAAAATGATACATTTAGTATGCTTTTACTCCGTTTAAAAACAGTTTTGTACAAAAGCTGCATCACATTTTGAAACGCCTACAAAATCAATAAAACTTATAGTTCAACCTGATTAGCCTTAAAACTACAAAGTGGTTTTTAAATGGCCTAAATGTAACATTTTACACCATTTAGTATAATTTTGCATCTTTTTAGGAACTATAAACCATTTATTATATCTAAGACATTTCAAAGTGCGGTTTACATTTTCTGTTCAAAATTGAAACAGGCTTTTCAGCCGGCAGCGAAACCTAAATATTCTTTGAAAGCATCAGTGCTTACCACTTTTATGCCATTCCTCTGAAATCTAGAACGAAGCAAATAAGTATAATAAAACGTAGTGTAAACTTATAAGATTCCTCTTATTTTGCATAGTCCCTTCACCACTTCGAAAAGCTTTTCTCAGAGTTAAACATCAATCTGCATACAGATTATTCATTTATACAATACCTTTATAGGAATTAATTAGCATTTTGGTCCCCAAATTCAACGGAGTATAAACATATATTTGGTTCACAGAGTTCTAAGAGGAATTCTATGCTGTAAATAGTAGCAAATAGTGCTAAATAGTAGTAAATAGTGCTATTTATGCTGTAAATAGTAGCAATAAATTCTGTGAAACTCTATATCTTTAGAATAGGTTAGTTAGATTGTAGTTTACTGTCTGTGAAACCAGTCTCTGGTTAAACATCATTATCATGCTTAACTAATTGTTTACTAGATAATGCTAAATTTATGCTGAAAAATCTCCGTGCTTAGAAGGAAATGTTGATTTTTGTGATACTACACTTCAACTGTAAAGCTAACAGCCCCAAGTTTAAATTTATTTTGAAATCGCCTTCGACAGACAAATTTCAAACAAAAACCATTTAATAAAATGTTTTAATTGTATTTGTAGAATTCAATAAGGATCACTAAATATCTCATTATTGCAAATGTAGAATGTTGAATTTATTTTTTGTTTTTATATAACTTGACTTACAGTTGTACAAGATCTCCAGTGATACCGTGAAGGTAATGATAAATTAATAATTCTATTTAGAAAAATAGTCTATTTGCTTTAATTAGAAGAAGGGGTTTTGCATTTGATAAATCTCTAAACTAGTAAATTTCTGTATTTCAAAAAACACCTTACATTTGGTGATATATTTGATGGCCTTTAAGCAAATTTCCTCTAGCGAAATCAGCTATTGAGGTCGTACTCATGAAGCGATTTTTGAAAATTTTCCTCAAATGTCCATTGATCCTACCAAGGAGATGACAACAATGAGGTCCGTTCAAAATTATATATATATTTGTCTGTTAACGCTCTAGCGGTCGCAATTTTTGTTTGATCGTTACCAAACTCGACATTTGAACATTTTATGTAAAATGACAGATATTTACTCTTTCATGGACACCACATCGAAGCTGATTTGCCCTTTCAAAAGTAACAGCAGGCAACAATAACAAAAAATACCTTAGCAACATGTAACAATAGTAAATACCTTAACAACAAGTAATAATAACAAATACCTTAACAACAAGGAACAATAATAAATACCTTAACAACAATATTATTAATGTTGTTCTTGTTATTACAAATATCTTAACAACAAGTAATAATAACAAATACCTTAACAACAAGTAATAATAAAAAATACCTTAACATGTAATAATAACAAATACCTTAACAACAAGTAACAAGAACAAATACCTAAACAAGAAGTAATAATAACAAATAACTTAGCAGTAATACCCTAAAAAAAAAAAAAAAAAAAAAAAGTGTATAGTTGGTGGATTGTTGTACCCCACAGACTTAATTTGCATGTTAAATGTTGTCATATATTTCAATTTTGTGTAGGTATGAGAATATATTGTTAATGTGTGGGCTGCCTTCCGCCAATAGTTCTTGTAAGTCGTAGCGGAAGTCCTGGTGTTGTCGTTTTCGGCATTCTGTCTTATCGTCAACGGAATGTTGCATGTTGAGGAAGTAGGTTTGTCAGTCTTTGTCATTAAGTATGAGTGTGTTAATTTAGTGTGACCGATTCTAAGTCGCGAGACGAATAGAGAATGTCCTAGAAACATGTGGAAAATTTACGCAGCTCGTAGTTTACGCATCTCTGGCTTGACGGACTTCGTATATTAAAAACGACACAGAGTTATGCGGAGGTGTTTCTAATTCCTGAGTGGAATATGTGTGAGAAGAGAGGCATGGTTCTGAGAGTCCCGACAAAGCAGCTCCTTGGGAGTAGACTCGTCAATGGTAGCTTTGTGGGCAAGTCATGACCGAATCTACATCTGAATGGCTCAGATTCGAGTCCTCACTGAACCGACTCATCGCATTCTTACGCAAACCTCAACCAACGGGTCATTAATAGATACTCCGCGGGCCGGGGCAATGGGCACTTCATAATAGACTCATGAGTTGCCCAAATCTCAATATTAGTTTTTTTTATTATTTTTTTTAAACTTTACTCGTTCTTTCAATTAAGGCTGAGAATTCTATTGTTTAAATATGGATACGGAAAGATCCAGGGGCACTATAAAGATAAAAGTCCGTCAGGCAGGTGCAGCGTTAACTAAGATTTCCCACGTGAAGTTATACAATAGAAAAACTCTACACGACAGCCAAACAGTTACTAGGTTTCGGCGGAAACGCATAGAACTCACTTTAGCCGATCTCATCCTGTCCGTTATCGGCACACATTTAATAAAAATGCAAATATCTTGGTTAATATTCAAGATAGAGAATAAATGTACATAACAATATTTATAGTAAATTTAATTTGCAATAAGATTGGTTCTATACAATTTTTTGATCCGACGTATTGTAATGAAAAAATTTCAAATTTTCGAGATTCCCCCCTCTAACCCCCCCCCCCATGTCCGATTTCAGAGTTAACAAACTCGATCTTTCTTTTTACATAAAACGATTAAATGGCGAGTTTCGTGACGATTAAAATTTCGACCGTTTGAGTGTTAACAAAGATGAGTGTTAGATAGGTATATATGTGTATATATATATATATATATATATATATATATATATATATATATATATTACGGACCTCATTTTCGTCATCTCCTGGGTAGGATTGATGGAATCTGAAGAAATGTTTCGAAAATCGCGTCACTAGTATAACCTCAAAAGCTGATTTCCAGGGAAATCTGCTAATAAAAGCAAAAGATGATAAGTACTCAGAATTCCAAAGACTATATTGTCTTTCACATTTTGTTGTACCGAAGCTAAGCGTTTTTACCGGAACCACCAACATGTAGACTGGAATATTAAGACTATCTGCTAGATGTCTTGAGTCACAATGATGAGGCTTCTGGTAGAATAATTCCAGGAGATGCCTGAAAACTCCGATATTAATGTTTCGAGGTTTAGCGTTAATATCTGTCGCATGCAAATTCATAAGTGTACGATCGCATTCCTGCCGAACAGGCAATATAAGGTAAAAGGAATATACAGGGCAAAAAGAATGAGCCGATTTCTTTAAGCTACATCTTATTATCAGACAGTAATACAAGATTGCTATAAAGACATATGCATTTAACCAGTGGTGAAGTTTTATGGTGTCAGCACCATCATCATCATATTCCATTTCCAGCATCGTATCACGTGTTCTGCTGGTGAAAAGCAACATAAAGCTTTTGAATCAGTTCATTCTTGTTGAATGCCCCTGTAAGTTAATTCAGGAGACTTGGCTGTTGTTGATATGTATTGGCGGAAATGGTCTAGAGCATAAAATTTCAGTTCTTCCAGGGTACGCTTAACAGGTAGTATTTACTTGTTATATTAAAATTGAGTAGCAGACAGTTGAACATAACATAACGAACGTTTTAAGTCCAAATCTTGGCTTGACGTATCCTTCAATCAGGCGTGATCAAGGTCCATTTTTTTTTCATCTTAAGAAATGAGTTATTTTCTGAAAATTGGAATCTAATAATCTCACAAGACTTCATAAAAGTTGTAGATCAAATTCAGTACAGTCAATCAATCACTGACATTAAACTCAGTTCAGTTCTTAATCAGCCTATACAAATTTCTAGTCTGAAGATTTTTGTCTTTCAGTGAAAATGAATTTATTTCAAACAAAGAAAATTTTTTCCAGGATTACAAATTTCAACGAAACGGTAATTTTTTGGCTGATGGAAATTTATAAAATTGTGCCCATTAAGCAACTATTTTCTTTCCGCCATGAAGCACATAGGTATGTACGTAGTTTGCAAATCAACAAATACAGTAAGCATTTTGTGTTAAAGCTGTTGAATAGCTTCGCTAAGCAGCGAGGCTTAAGATAGGACGATTTTATTTCAGTCAAAATCGTAGGGTTGAAGATGAGTTGGGAGTTACAGAATCTCCACTGGGACAACACCCAGACAACAGAAGTGACTTTTCCCTGACACCAGCCGTCAGCTGACTAACCTAGAAGTGCCATTTCTCCAGCCGAATGTTGTCGTTTTCCCTTTAGTGTTTATGCTGTGTTGTAGGTGTTGAAGAGCCCCAGTTAGTCAGCAATCGCTCTCACCTTCAAAGTCATCCATTGGCTCTGCTAACCATTATCTTTAGTAGCTTAGTTTATCTTTCGTAGCCAGTTCGTCACACTTCATCAGTTCTATTCGCGCACCATTACCTCCCCATTGATCCAATGTGAAATATTTACAAATAAACAATCTGACCCCTGTATTTCTTATTTATTTGCTCTATTCTGTCCCTTATGCGTTATCATAGGCGAGAAGTCATGTAATACCAAGAATGTTGCCGTAATTTAATGTTCACAATTTTTAGAGAAAATTATAATTTATTTATTTACATCGAACACGCTGCCATAAAACAGACAAAGAATAAGCAGAAAAAGTCCGTCACGCAGGGGCTGCGTAAACTAAGCAGATTTCCCACGTGAAGTTTTACAATAGAGAAATCTGCCTAATAACAACTGTAATAGAAAGGTAACCTCTAAACCTAAAACATTATTTAGGGCGTAATAACCCAGTAGTTTCTAGCCCCGAAACACAGTTAACCTAACCTCTAAACCTATAGTTAGTAGGGATAGTTATGGAAAAGCCCGCCAGAGCTCTCGGCGGAAAGTCCGAACATAGCCTACTGGTACCACACGCAGAATACAAATGCAAATATCTCGGTTAATATTCAAGATACAGAATACATGTATAGAACAATACTTATAGTAAATTTAATTTGCAATAAGATTGATTCTGTACAATTTTTCGATTCGACGAATAGTAACGGAGATATTTCGAATTTTCGGAAATCTTCCCCTCTAAACCCCCCCCCCTCCCCGTGGTCCGATTTCAGCCGTTAACGAACTTGATCTTTCTTTTTACATAAAACGATTAAATACCGAGTTTGGTGACAAACAAAAATTGCGACGGGTAGAGTCTTAACAGACAAATATATATATATATATATATATATATATATATATATATATATATATATATATAAAATTTTGAACGAACTCCATTTTCGTCATCTCCTGGGTAGGATCGATGGACATTTGAAGGAGGATATTTGAAATCGCGCCATGAGTACGACCTCAATAGCTGATTTCCCTAAAGGGAAATCTGCTAAAAGTAAACCAACTAACCTAAATGAATAATATACAATTGAAAAATCTATAACAATATACATGCAAGAATTTTAGAAGGAATAAAATGAAGTGTTAAAAGACTCATTTTTTAACAATTATTGTCCACTTTGGGCCAATTGGAAAAATATTATAACATGACAAAATAATGGCTAATTGGGACGGATTATCTACATGCAATCACTCTCATTTAGCCGGAGTGGGAACAGGAATTTTATTTAGTTAGTTCGTCACTAAACAAATGTCCATTGCCCACGCTGGATTCGAACCCACTACTATATATTTTCCTAAAGCATTCTGACCAATTGCTTAGCTCCCATTGCTAAATAAATTTAAAATCACTCCAAACGAATTTTAATGTAAAGATTAAATTAACGCCATAAGGTAAATTCAAAATAATTAGCAAATATAAGCGTTTTTAAATTTGTATTACATAATTATATCCAAAGGTTTTCATTTTGGAGTTTCGGATACTCTCAATCTTCGTTTCCACTTACTCTTACCAATCAGGATCACTCTAAGAGGGTGCTGAAAATGGGAAGACTGTGCTCTAACGTGCTTCCTGAACGCAATACTAATAATACTAAGAAGGCGATCATGAATAACATTGTATTGCCATTATTTGGATTTCTTCCCCCCCCCCCATGTCTAAATCCTCACTTACAACATGTCAGTGGGCCAGACTGGTGGGCAGATTAAAGTTGTAGGCTGCATACTCATTCAGGCTAATAGCCTGCCCATAGTCAGCTTATGCAGGCTACAGGCTACCGAGGGATGGCTATCTAACAACTCTGGTCTCGAATTGTATTTTATCAACTCATGCTTCTACTGGTGTGAATGGATTTTTCCACATGATGCCTTTGTTGTTGGATGGTCTGATACAGAAGGCAATGGGAAACCACTGCATAATTTGTCACCCTCTTGTTCCCTTGTTCGGTCCCATGATAATCAGGTTAACCTGTTCACGAGACCAATTGTCAGGAGCAGCCTGTAAATACTACATTTGTATTTCTTAAATACTAAGTAGTGTATCGTATAATCGTTTTGCCATTCCATTACTGGTATTGTTGTAGATCCAGAACTTTGCAATTTTATTTGTCTCTATTTTGTTTTGAACGCAAAAAGAACCTTAGGTATTTATGCTACAATGATATTATTTTCTAATAATAGAGTAAGACCTAATAAAAAGGAAAGGTACCCCATTTGGCTAAACAAACTCTGTTGTACAACATGCGGATTCATTCTTTTTGCTGCATGCATTATTCATGTTATTATTTAGAAAGTGAAAATTCCACGGACATGTGAAACGATCAAATTCGACACGATTTCCTAACTAATAGAAATGGCAAATTAGTGTATAATTAACGTAAGCTTAGGCACAGATCTGATTACTTATCTGAACGGGCCACCTGCTAGATGGTAGAGTCGATTGCTGGCTGTCTACAATGCGTTTTATGGTCCAACGGTTGCATTTCAAGGCCCATGCGACCCCACAAGGACGAAGGCAAATCAGGACCAATCAGATAAACCCCGCGTTTTCCTAGCCTACCCCCATTCCGAACGAGCGGGTAAAAAGAACATGGCGTCACCTTACTTCAGTCAACCGGTTCTGCACATATGATCGGACATTGTGAAACACGTTGAGTAATGTTCTTAATAGTAACGTTTCCCATTTGCCGTCCATCAAATGGTTTCTTTCTCGCCCTTCTTGGACTAGCTGATGGTCTTTTAGTATTCAGTAGGAGCTGAAGAGAAATTGGATTCCAATTATGCTGCCAGATGCATCTCTCTAGATGAGCCTACCGTTGGAAGCTACTGCAATTATTATTTCAGCGAGAGATTGCTCGGGGCGCTATCGAGAACCTTATACTCACAACGCCCCCAATTTAAACATTTATTACATTACCGTAATAAATGTTTAAAAAATTGTTTTAATTTAAAATCGATTTACACATTTTGGAAATTACTATTAGACTCCATTTGATTTAAAAAATTAGATAAAACCGAATAATACAACCAACCCAACTAATTCCACCTAACTTTGTAATATAATTTTTTGATAATCACTTTTAAATTTTATAAATGAATCCCTTAGTGGTTAGAGAAGTAACAATTAATTGCCTTAATTTAGTACAACTTAAATTAATTAATATTAATTTTTGATTTGGCCAGGAATCTTACCGGGAATCACTGTCTAACTGTCTGTTCTTGTAACGAACGAACAAATCATACAACTCCCACATTAAGTAGGTTAACCTACTTTATGACAAATTACATGACAAGACATTTAATTGTTACTCCCCTTAACCGCTGACGTTTATGTGATTTATTTAGAAAATATAAAAGTATAATATCAACAACTGATATTACAAAGTTGGATCGAGGTTACCACCCTTTTCTAATCAAGCTGGACCGTGGATTTTATTTGAACTGGTTCTTCACGCACAAGACCACTCCTTAATCTACATCAGCACAATCAATGCATATAAATTAAACACAACCAAGTTGGGTCTTTGGCAGTGGCACTTTTTCCTTTAGCACTGAAATTGATCTCAATGTTGAAGCAGTTTACTCACCCCAACTGTCCTCAGTTGTGTTATATATATATATATATATATATATATATATATATATATATACATACATGAAAATACTAATTATCTCTTCCATTGTATATATATATACATGAAAATACTAATTATCTCTTCCCTCATAAATTGTATTCAACTTATATTAAAAATCTGACTACGACTGTGATTATTTTATTAGATGTTCCTTAAAAGACTATAAACTACGACATGACACACTGGAGGTCATCTCGATTTGATGTGAATGCTACAATTTTTTACTCCCAACATGTTGATGTGTAGGAAGAGAAGACACGTTACCGCGTAAGCAGGTTGGACAATCTTAGGTAAGGCACACACTAGGTTATGGTATATAAACTATAGGAATAACCTAGCAACAGTTATCATTTCCAAAGACGATCCTTTCCCCCCCCCCAAAAAAAAGTAGATGAAACGTTTTGAAATTCAACTTTTTAACTCTGGTAACTCATTAACGGGAATCAGCTGTTGAGGGAATTAAGGAAGCGATTTTCGAAAGATTTCCACAAATGTCCATCAATCCTACTCTGGTGATGACGAAAATGAGGTACGTTAAAAATTATATATAAATAAGTTATAAAATTTGCTACCGTTATATATATATATATATATATATATATATATATATATATATTTAACGGTCGCAAGTTATGTTTGATCTTTACCAAACTCGATATTTAATCTTTTTATGTAAAAAGAAGGTCAAGTTCGTTAATGGTAGAAATCGGACCAATGGGAGGGGGGGGGCGTTAGAGAGGGATTTCCAAAAACGAATTATCTCCGTTATTATACTGTGGATTTAAAATATTGTATAAAATCAATCTTATTGCAAATTAAGTGACTATAAGTATTTTTGAATATATTTATTCTCTTTCTTGAATATTAATCGAGATGTCAGTCTGTTATATAATATACCACTTTATTCAAAGCAAAAATACCCAAATATTGTTTTCAGGAGGGCCTTATTATACAAGATACATGCAAATGTGTTCTGTTGTTCTTGAACTGAATTTAAGTGATTTAGATAAAGATTATTCCGATTCAGTACAAATTGCAGTACTAGATATAGTAAATAGCTTTCAATAAAATTTATTATGTTGTATTCAGATATATTTCATTAGTTGTTTTTCTTTCCGGTCAAGAATTTTTTCTATCTACCTATTCAGTTCTGTGAGGTTGGCTGACCTGTTTTTTAAACAATTCAGGCGCTTTCCGTTGTGGTGGTTAATATAATGTAAATTGTCTGAAAGATTTCTAATTATAATTTGTATTTATTCACTAATATTCACGGTGGTGTTATGCGTTACCAGCATGTGGATTTATCTATTGCAAAACTCCACGTGGTAAATCAGCTTAGTTTACGCAACACCTGCGTGACGGGCTTTTAATTTTTTATTTCTGAAATATGGTTCAAATTCTATGTTACATACTCTTTAAGTTGATACTGCCATCCCCACTCTCCTCATGACCGCTAATCGTGAGACCCCGATTTTTTACAAACACGCACACCAATATACACCCTAATTTTAGATTTAAATAGTCCCAATCTTAAATACCCATGAGGGTTGGCGAATGCATCTTTCACGATCTAAATCATTTCCGTCATCCGTCACCTCTTGCAGTTCCTTATTTATGAGAAAATCACGGCGAAATGATGAAACGTTTTGTACATAATTATTTGTATATTAATAGCACAATCTGTCTTCTACAATTTCCTTATAATATATTTCGTCATACCTTGTTCTAGATGGCCGTAAATATCTCGTAACTTAATGTCGTTTTATTTTTCCCCGAGCAAGTAATTATTCCTTTTTTATGGGGGTTAATTGCTCCATCTCGTGTATAAAAGTGCGGAGAAAAAAATAAACTATCTCCAATTGACTTGGACCAAGGTATGTCTCTTGAAAAATAAAATAATATTAAGTAATATAGCTCTGGAGATGGCAAATTGACTATTAAAAAATTATACATTTACAATGGGAGAAGAAACACGGAATCAGAAAACCTCCACGAAGTCGAAACCTACTTAAAAATGACCTTTGGTAGGTAGTCATTAGTTGTTGTATAACCCAGGGGAATAATCCTTCTTGAAGAGGTTGGCATTTAGTCCAATCATGTACAGCGAGGTAGCTCTCATTGTATTAGAATGGAATGTATTGACTCCTGGCTACTTTTCTTTCTAGAAAAAATCATTTCTTTACAACAATTAAAAAAGTAATTTTTTTCTCCGAAATTAACAAAAGGGGGTACATTTTTTTTATCATAAGAGATTATATTGTTTTATTTAATGTTACATTAGTTTATTTAAGACTTTTGAAGCACAAAAACCTCAACGATGGGATTATACATAATAATTTGATATTTAAATTTATTTATTCGAATTACAATATATGTTTGGTATATTTTATTATATATATCTACATATTATTTTTTTATTTACTTATTCACGTCCACTTTATGCTACTTTCGCTAATCGGGAGGTGTTAACTAAATGAAACTACCCTTTTCTAGCGAGGGTGGGACTAAGGAATTTATTTAATGAGTCCGTCACTAAATAAATTTTTACTGCCCAGGGCGGGAATCGAACCCGCCACTCTAGGTCTACCATATGAGATTAACGGTCAACCTGAGCCCCAACTATTTATTTAATATAAATGTTTGACTGATCGCTTGATCGCTTAAATGTAATGAAATGGGATTTTTTTTTATATATATATTTGGTATCAATCAAACTTACATAAAAAAAAACCTTGTATGTATTTACAAATGGAAAGTTATAGGTTTAAAGACAAGTTTCACATTTAAAATCGTTTTAAAGAAGCTTTCATTCCTGAAGAATATCAGAATTTCTGGAAATATTTTTTATGAAGTCGAAAAAGAGAACGATTGTAAATTCTTATGAAAATGGGTTTTCTAATCAAACTTCAACTTGGTAATTGACATTTACGATTGCAGAGTTATCGCAACAAAAATGTCACTGACTACAATGTAATGCCCCTGAATGAGAAACCTCTGAGTGAACCAAAAAAAAAAAAGGTAATTCCTTCAAATGTTCCGTTAAAATGTTCAGTTTAAATCAGAGGCAGACATAATGAAAAGAAATGCCTAATGGAAGGAAGAATATTCTTCTCGAAAAGAAATAAGAAAAAAAAATGGTTGTCGACCGTTAGGCCGCAGATTTCTTCCCTGGAAAGGGGCATTAGAGGACGGCGAGGGGAGAGGAGAAACACACAAAATACGCCGAAAAAATGTCAAAAAAAAGTCCCTACAAACCTGTTCTCTGATAGCAGGTATCAGCGGACGCACTTCCCACCGTGGCTCTTTATTGGAACTTTATCAAATTATACTAATCCAAGCTAATAGGTTATTTCGACCTCAAATATATATTCCAGTTCATTATTTAATAACACTAACCCATCTGTGGCTTATGGGCTTTAAATAAAAATATGCATTGCATTAGTAATGTCTTCAGTCAGTCATAAATTTTAATGTTTGTTTTGCTCAAAATGATACTGGAGTGACAGGAATGTTTTCTATTAACTCTCCACTTGGTCCTGTTCGGAAATGTGAACACTGATCCTAATTTCCAAGTACATTAAATCTAAAGGTTAAATCTAAAACGAGTGTTTTTCCTCTGTTATGTACATAAGAATTGTTTGGAAACTGAAATTTGGTGGGTACAAATTTGTTTATATTTTAAGATTCAGTTGTAAGAATTTTGATTTTTTATCTCCCTGCGCGTTTGATTCTTAGTAGAACGTATTTTTTTGTAGAATTAAACCTTCATTTAGATATATGAATTTCAATATTTAAACTTTCTACTTCCTGAAACCATAAAGATCTTTATTGCCCACGAGAAACTTTTATTAGAATTAAAACAAAAAAAAAAAACCCTTGTATATGTATTAATGTCGTTAATATACGCTATGCTATACATTACTACATCTAACACTAGCAGAGCTTAACTTTTGGAAGTTTTCCAACCGGCTTTGAGCAATGAAACAGAATCTCTGAGAGTTACGTAGGAATGCCCCAATAGAACTGTTTTCTTTTTTTAAAATGTTAAAATGGAATTGCTTTCCCATTCTTTACTTATAATAATTTATAATATAAATTAACAAATATTCCACATAATAATAATGTAGATAACAAATTGTGATTAGAATATGTTTTTTGAGTTTTGTAGAGATATTCTGTACTGTGAATTGAATGCAATGTTTTTATTTCTCACTTCCGGTTAGATAGTAGCTGAAAAAAATTGAGCCATATTATTTAGCAGAAACACTAAAATAATGGATTCATTATATCATGCATAACATCGTTAATTATGACATGCTCTGGGGATATAGAAATGAACAGAATAGACATTGGCCGTATGGGATGAAAAGTAAAGGATTATTATATATTGCTTAAGTTAATCCAAACTTTATATTTCAATGAGAAACCATTTTTATAGCCAGTATGTATATTTTTATATTATATATGAATTTATATATTCTCCCAATAAGGAAAATCGCTTGTAAAAATGCCGTATATACTTTACAACTCATATACTCATTTATCAGACTTTAAAGTTTTGCCGACCTAATCCGAGTGCCTCAGGTGTTTGCTTTATAAGTACTTATATGAAATGTGTTTATAAGTGACAGATGAAGTTTTTTTGCTTCGAATAACCAATTGAAGATAAATAAATAGCCTGAAGTATGTAGACAGCTGAAATTTAGAAAGCTAAATAACAAAAGTATAGGAGATCTATTTTCCAAATACCTCAATATTGATCTGAATCAATAATTTTAGTAATCTTAATAAATCATGTGCTATTATGATTTTTGAAAGAATAACTTAAATCCCCCCCCCAAAAAAAAAAAAAAAAAAATATCCTTTGAAATATTTTCAGCAAACGTATATTTCCTACCATAACATTAAATATACATTCAAAAAAAAAAAAAAAAAAACAACGGCACGCAGGGGCTGCATTAACTAAGCAGATTTCCCACGTGCGTCTCGCATGTGCATTTACCTCAAAACGTAAAGGCTCAATGAAAACTATATTTGGTATTTTGCCTTCGAATGAAGTGGTTAACATAATATAACTGGATATTTTTAATATGACATGAGTCCGAGTGGTGGTTTAATGAAGGCCGAAAACTAATAAATCCAAATATATCGGTTAATAATCAAGGTAGTGAAAAAACGTAAATAACAGCTTTTATACAACATTGCATTCGCAATAAGATTGGTTCTATATAATTTTTCGATCTGACGTATAACAACAGAGATATTTCGAATCTTCGAAATTCGCAACCTCTAAACCCCCCTTCCACTGTTTCAATTTCAGCCATTAACAAACTCGACCTTTAGTTTTACACGAAACGCTTATGCATCGAGTTTGGTTACGATCAAATAAGAATTATGACCGCTAGAGTGGTAACAGGCAAGTATTTATATATATAATTTTTAACGGACTTCATTTTCGTCATCTACTAAACAGGATCGATGGACATTTGAGGACATTTTTCGTAAATCGCGTCCTCAATAGCGAGGGAAATCTGCTAATAAAACACACTCAAAAGAAGTCCCATATGTAGAGGGCTTGCAAATATAATGAGAACGTTTTGACGGACTATGGTGAATGGTGCCTGAGGGTTTGGTAGGATTCACGTTTCTAGTTGCAGACGATTGAAGTACCTTCCTGGCAGAGATAGTAACAGAAGGCGATAGCCTAAAAAATATTTAAGTGCCTGAATGGTCACGATGACTGTGTACTTCTACACATAATTCAGAAAACTCTCTACTTCATAAGTCCCTTTGGAGTGCAGATGTGGAAAATTAGCAAAGAACACATAAAATATAGAATGATCTAAAAGGGGGGGGGGGGGAAACGCGGACTCCCACCAAAAATTATGCCCTGGAAGAGAAAGACCGCAAGGTTGATATAAAGCCCAATGTTGCAGAATGAGGACTCGGGAGCAACGCTGAATTAGTGGATTCTAAGGCGAATCAGATCATATCTAAACTGTTAAGGAAAGGCTACAATCGTCGATCAGAGAATTGGATCAGGCTGCCAAAAAATTTACCGTGGTTCACCAAGTTAAGTGCGGAAGGGTTATGAAAGACCTAAGTAGTTTTTGGAGGGCAGAACTTCACTATTGGAAGATGCTAACTTCTTGATGAGAAGCTGTGCTCGAGGCTCACGACCTACAGGGTCTGTACCAATTGGATAGTTAGTTGATGAAGATTTGTTTGGGAAATACTAAATTTCCTAAACGGCCCACCGTGCAGGGTGCTTTATTCATTGGATTTTTGACCCCGTTGTTCAAATAGCTGTCTTTTGAATAAATTTTCCATTTGATTAATATTTGGCGGACTAATCATGGGACGAACCTGTTCGAAACCAGTGGAAGAATTGGCAGGAACAAAAGAGAAATTCAGGATACACTAGATAGCGCGAAATATCTCTTTTCCATTAGGATTCCATAGATATTAGCAGTTTATCCTCATTTTATTACTATATTTTAATGGTTACGCATAAATGGCATATTTTGAGGGATGTTTCAAGAAATATAGTATAATAAACATAAATATTATTGGCTGGAATATTAAGTTGACAGGAGTGATAAAAATAGAATTGACAGGGAGTGGGTTTAGGCAGTTCGCATATAATAAATCTTTGACGAGATCGGATGAAGATGGACACGCTTGAAAAATGCGGACGAGCGACCTTGGCGACCGTTAACAATCTATCTCCGTTATCCTACATATCGATAAGCATCTCATCAAAATAGGTCATTCAGTCGATTTTTCGAGACCTATAAAGTAAAAAAAATTTGTGCGTGCCAATTTGAGAATGTTTGTTTATAAAGCGCTTGATCCCAGTAGCAAACGAGTCGAGCAGGTTATAAAAACTGGACTTTAGGTTTGATCTACAAAAGTTTAGGGGTTTCGAAAGTGGCGAAAATTTAAGACAGTATAGATTTTCAGATAGATCTTTATTCATGAAGGTACCCAGTTTCCTCAATGGGCCCCAGAGAAACGGACAGAAACTCACTCTGAAGCCCAGTAACCACAAAACTAAATCACATTTAGAGTACGGTACTGGACTCGGTAGCGCAAGTAACACTCTGCTATTGAACTTATAAATATTTTTATTTTCATCAATAATTCTTAATTACGGCTTTCAAGCCATGTTTTCTTGGCCAAACTCACAAATGAGACATGAATTTAGTAGTTTTGGTGGATTTTTTAATAAACATTGCTTAAAGAGCATATATAATGTTGCCTTAAATATTGAAAGTCCGTCACGCAGGGGCTGCGTAATCTAAGCAGATTTCCCGTGTGAAGTTTAACAATAGATAAATCTAGATAAACAAGTTCTGCCATCTTCTTACCGGAAAGAAAAACAATTACTCTAGTGTATCTGAATATAACGTCTTAACTTTATTGCAAACTATTTACTATATCTAGTACTGTAATTTATAATGAATCAGAATAATATTTATCTCAATCAATCAAATTTAAAAAGTCCAAAAACTTAAGAAGGGGGGGGGTCACCAGAACATATTTGCATGTATCTCGTATAATAAAGGTCTCTTGAGAACAATATTTGGTATTTAAGCTTCGAATTATGTGGTTTGTTTCATAACTGAGTATTGTTTATATAGCATGAGTAAAAGTGGGGGTTTGCTGAAGGTTGAAAACTGAAAAATGGATATATCTCGGTTAGTATTCAAGATAGAGAATAAATGTATATAAGAATATTTATAGTGCATGTAATTTTCTATAAGATTGATTTTATACATTTTTTCAATCCGACGTATAGAAACGGAGATATTTAGAATTTTCAAAATTCTTCCCCTCTAAACCCCTACTCCCCCTGGTCCGATTTCAGCCGTTAACGAATTTGATCTTTCTTTTTACACAAAACGACTAAATATCAAGTTTGGTAAAGATTAAACAATAATTGCAACCGCTAGAGCGTTGACAGGCATATATATATATATATATATATATATATATATATATATATATATATATATATATATATATACACTCAACCGCAAAAAAAAAACCGGACACTTCATTTTTGTCGTATTAAAAGCTAATTTTCAGCAATTTTCTTTATGTGGGTATTCTAGTTATTACAGAGAATTTAGAGTCTAAGTTGATAGAACTAATCCCTTCAGGATTAGTAAACAATTAGATAAAACTCCGAATAGATTTATTTGTCGTGAAGTTGATTTACTCTAAACTGTAAGTAGTTTTTCGCACATTTAAACATCTTTAATTATTAACCAAGCATTTTCTTTAATTAATGTTTTATTTTTATTTCGGTCCAGAATAATGGGTCTTTTAAACTTAGATGGAAGGCCGGAGCTTACGTTACATTGCCGAAACGCTGGGGTAGCGAAGTCTACCATTCACTGTAATAAAAATGAAGAATAATTTTTTTTTAAATGTGTTAATTTATCTTTTTCTTTTTTTTTATTTTGTATTTTTTTGTAAATAATAAATAAAAATTATTCACTTTTGGCAGATTTTGTTTAAATAACCTATAGATTAACCAATTATTTTAATTAAAAAGATTAATATACATATATATTAAGTATTTAACAAAATTATAAGACTAAATCTAAGTGTCCAGTTTTTTTTGCGGTTGAGTATATATATATATATATTTATACAGTTTTGAACGGACCTCATTTTCATCATCTCCTAGGTAGGATCGATGGACTTTTGAAGAAAAATTTCGAAAATCGCGTCATGAGTACGACCTCAATAGCTGATTTCCCTAAAAATCGTAGACTTAATAGCCTATAAAGTGCCTTGCTTTTTCATTGAATTAAGTCAGTGGACTCACGATGCTCTGGGTACTTACCATGGAGAAGTCCAATAGTGAATCAAATTTAGATTATTTACGTTCATCGCTAGAGCGCGGCCTTGGAGCTAAGAAAATAACAGGCTCTTAGAGTCTTGCAGAATTTATTAACGAAAGCAATTGGTATGGAGATGATAGCTGTTGCGACTAGACTGTGGCAAGATGCTGGTGGAGGTCACGCACTGATAGCTTGGTGCTATGTGTATTAGCAATATTAATGAACGTTGCACCAATCTACAACATATCTTATTTAGGAAATTACAGAGCTCTAGTCGATACACGCAACAGTCTTACATGGTATAAACAACGCTATTATAATGATGTTCCGATCGATTTCCTTACCTTCATACAAAAATATCAACAATGTGCGGTACTTCAACGATTCCTGTTTATTGAAACGACAATACTCCAATGTAAGGTTTAAAATCTTAAATTAAATAAATGACGTGGAATATAGATGGACTGAAGACGTCTAATTTCAAATTTGACCTTCTGCCACAGCTAAAGTGGATAACTTTCATACTTGTACAACCCTGGCCTCTTATTTAAATAGAGAAATTTAAGGAAAAAAACTCAGTCTAAACTTATTGAAAATATATGCAATTTG
Organism: Riptortus pedestris; assembly: GCA_019009955.1. Lineage (NCBI taxonomy): Eukaryota > Metazoa > Arthropoda > Insecta > Hemiptera > Alydidae > Riptortus > Riptortus pedestris. Next base: position 84,375,563 of record CM032232.1, read on the forward strand.
GCGACCATATAAAATGTTATAATTTCAGAAGGAGTGGGCTACACGAGTTCGAATGGCAAGCTTTGGATAAGTAGGAGATTTGGAAGAGTAACAATAGAAGCATATTTTTTTATTTATTTATTAGTAAATGCCATTGAATTTCACGGATTTATTCGTTCTAGTAGGTCGTAGCAAACAGATTCAGTTGGTTATCTCATAACCCTTGTGATAATCTGCAAATAGCGGGATTTTAATCGTTTTCAAAAAATTAACACCGTGATCGTCTCAGGATTTCATAAGTATGATGTCAGGCGAGCACTAAGAATTTAGGGTTATATAAGGAATCCAGAGTTTGAAGGTTCGTTAGAGCTAACGAGAAATTACACACACACACATATATAGAAAATCGTAAAACACATTTAAAATTTGAATTAGTTCAGGTTATTCGGAACACAGTTTTGTGGCTCTTCACAATTTATTTTTAAAAACACTTAGCGCTTTCAGGAATTTGCTTTCCCATCATCAGAGCGTTAGAGCCTAGCTAGAGTGATGCTACTGGACTGAACTCTCCCGATGAACTTATTAAGCCACAAAACTGTATTCTGAATAACCTGATTCATCACCACGAAAATAAAATAAAATTAAATTAGTTCATTATATGAAGTAAATTACCCATTTCAAACGTTTTAGAAATATTGTTTGAATTAATTGTATTGTTGATGTATTTTATATTTAATTTAATTTAGTAAGATTATAATTTATGCATATTGAATACTTTCTAAGTACTTGGAGAAGTACCTGCCTGTTAGGAGGCAAAAAGGAGGAAAAAAGCATGCATCGATCGTCTTGCTGCAGCTTATAAAATGCTTGGAAAGGACGAGCCGCAATGAGAGCACGTACTTAAGTTGGTCAGACAACAAGAAAAGTAGAAGATAAAGCTTGGGAAGTGGATGGTCCGGCGGACTGCTCTAAATCTCTTTTTAATGTGAATTAAAACTACGGGCTGGAGTAACGGTGACTGTATATTTAACGCCGGTAACGGACTGGACAAGGTCGCCTCTTCTTCCCTCTCTCTAGTCCAACCAGGATCGTATTAATAGTGATCACAGGTAGTCACCGCTTAGTGACAGTCCTCTCATGCATATATTTCGTTATATAGTACTAAAGGAACTACATTCTCTATCAGTTTTTTTTTCTTTTTTCTTTTTTTTCTTTTTTTTGCGATTTTCTTTTAGAGAAATCAGTTATTGAGGTTTTGTTCATGGCGCGATTTTTTTAAAAAATGTCTTTAAATGTTCCTCCTGAAAGTCTATATAAGAAAAGTTACTATAAATAGCAACTTTTCTTATGTGCATATTTGACGAAAAAGGAATACGGAACGAAATATCGCTATTTTATAATAGCCTCTCTTAAGTTAAAAGGCCTCCCTTATAACCCCCACTCCTGTTCGTCTTGGAGAATATTAATATAGCCTAAAGTCTAAGTTGGGTTAGTAGTAATATGCATACCGAGTTTCATAAAATTCGGTTCAGCCGTTTATGCGTGAAAAGGTAACAAACGAACAAACAGACACGAAAGAAACAAAATGCAGTTATGGTGTATATTACATGTGAAACGAAAAGTTATGAAATTTCGTGAAAAAAAATCAATGTACAGACAGAGGTTACAATTTTAAATATATATATATATATATATATATATATATATATATAATGTTATAGATAATTATATATTTGTCGTTAACGCTCTTGCAGACCCAATTTTTATTTGATCTTTACCGTAGTTACGAAGAAATATATATATCGAAGATATCTTTCCTATTTAATAAACGCTCACGGCTAAATGGGACGGACTAACTGAAAGGTTACCAATCTTTTCTAGCCGGGGTGGGACTAAGGGTTTTATTTAATAAATTATTATTGCCCAGACGGGAATCGAACTCTCCGTTTTAGTTTTACAATGTACGATTAAGACCGACCAACGCTTTAACTCACATGGCTAACCTGAGCCTCTACGATATTTAAAGGTTGTTTGTAAAACTAAAGTTTGAGTTCGTTAATACTACCGTTGATGCTACCGTTCCGTTAGTGTTAAATAAAAAGACCTTCACGCAGATGCTGCGTTAAGTAAGAAGATTCCCCACACACATCAGATATTTGCATTATTTAGTATTATTTAGTTATCTCGAAACGTAAAACTTCAATGATAACAGTACTTACTATTTATGCTTCAAACAAAGTGCTTCATAACTACTGCTCATTGTGAATTTAACATGATCTGTAGAGGGAGTTTACTCAAGACTAAAAACTAAACAATTCAAATATCTGGGTTAATAATGAAGATATTGGAAACACGCACATGACAACTTTTATAGATAATTGCAATTTCAATAAGATTGGTTCTAAAGATTTTTTTTTCGATCTGGCGCATAATAAAGGAGATATTTTTGAATTTTCGAAATTTTCCCCTCTAAACTCCCATTGGTCGGATTTCAGCCGTAGCGAATTTAATATTTTTTTATTACATGAAACGTTTAAATATCAAGTTTCGTAATGATTAAACAAAATTACGACAGCAAGAGTGATAACAGATATATATATATAACATTTTCAACGGACCTCATTTTCATCATCTCTTAGGTAGGATCGATTGATATTTCAGAAACATTTCCGAAAATCACGTTAGAAATATGTACCTTGATTGCTAATTTCCCATAAGGGAAATCCGCTAATAAAGTCATTTTTAAGCCTTCATCAGTACTACCCTTTCTAAATGAGACGTCGAAGCCCCTGTTTCCTTCATTTCAGCCTGGCTATAGTGGGAGATGAACAGCTAGTATTTTAATATGGAGTAACGGTGTTTGTATATTTATCCACTGTAACGGGTAGCTCAAGGACGCCTGCTCATCTCTTTCAACATCTATCTTCCTTGAGCGGGTTAACATGGAATGTAGCCACAAATTATCTCTTTCTAATTAAAGACATGCAGTTTATCCTGGGACGGTGGCGCCTCACGTAACAATTCACGTTTTTACAACTTTATCCGTCAAGCAATGTTAGCTCAGGCAAACTTAGTGAAAATCGAATTTGTAGGAGTCAGTGTTTACAGACAACAGAGGAAGAAAACTAAAAAAAAATCAGAAATGTAAGTTAACATTGAAGTTAGAGATGCATGCATATAAAAATATTGTAGTATACTATATTTGTAACAATATTGGTGACGTTAAATTTTTCAACTCATTATAATGGACACATTCACAATTATTTATTTTATCCACCCCTCTTTTTCCTTGTTTCAGGAAAAACATACATAGTAATTAAACTCAAAATAAAACGCTTTATGATGTATTTGTTTATTGTTGTTGTATGAGTAGAAGCTGTGGTTTACTGAATAGTGAAAACTATATATAAAAATATATAAATTACAAGGTTAATATTAAAATTAGAGAATATTTAGAATAACCACTGTAGAAATTTAATTTGCAATCCTATTGATTATACATTTTTAACGCGACAGTTCAAAATGAAAATATTTATATAATATTTGATATATTTATATAATACTTGATTTTTCCCCGTCACTAAACTCCCGTCCTCCTTGTCCTATATCAGCATTTAAAAAAAATTAGTCTTAAGTGTTACGTGAAAAAGCTTCTTTATAAATCCTATATAACGAGTTTAATTTCGATGTAAAATTCAACAGATCTCATGGTCATTATCGACGGACATTTGAAGAAATTCTTCGAAAATCGAGTCAAAAAAGTACAACCTCAATAGCAGGCAAAACCCACAATCGGTTTTAAGAACAAACGTGCAGTTGGCTGCCTGGAATGATCCACAGTTTTTTTATATCTGGGAAGGAAATATTTGATTCAGTAGGAGTAAAAATTGTAATACATACTGACAGGTTGTACATGCTTCAAAATATAAGATGGTGCTACATGGAAATATCCATTGAATGAAACATTTTATAATCCATTAATCACAAGGGTATAGGCATATATCCAGCACTATAATTTTAGATCAGGCCTTAAGAAAAGCTGTCTAAAGTTCTAAAATAGAAAACATGTTTTTTACCTTTTCAGACGGACTAAGTTTACAAATATTATTTTTAACGCGAAGCAACGAACCTCTTAACTTAAACTTAAATAAACCTTGCAGAGTCCGCTATGCATTTAATGTAATGTATTGGTTGATCAGGCCTTTGAAGAAATTTTGAACGTGTTATGTGGTTCACGCCTGCTCCGAAATCATGAACAGTTGTAGAAGTTTTATAAATAAATAATTTTTGTTAGCATCACATAAGAAAGAAAAACAAATAAAGTCCGTCAAGCAGGGGCTGCGTAAACTAAGCAGATTTCCCACGTGAAGTTTTACTATAGAGAAATCCGCCTAATAACAACAGTAGTAGTGAGGAATCTCTAAACCTATTCACGAGGGACGAATAGTTACCGAAACGGCCCGCACTAGCTCTCGTCGGAGAGTCCCAAACTAGCCGACTCCTGCCGACCACACGCATGCATACAAATGCATATATCTCGGTTAATATTCAAGATACAGAATAAATGTATGGAACAAAATTTACAGTAAATTTAATTTGCAATACGATTGATTATATAATTTTTCTATCCGACGCATAATAACTGAGATATTTTGAATTTTCAAAAATCCCCCCTCTAAACGCCCCCTCCTACTGGTCCGATTTCAGTCATTAACGAACTTGATCTCTCTTTTTACGTAAAACGCTTAAATATGAAGTTTGGTAACGATCAAAAAAAAATTGCGACCGCTAGAGCGTTAACAGACAAATATATATATATATATATATATATATATATATATATATATATATATATATATAATTTTGAACGGACTCCAATTTCGTCATCTCCTGGGTAGGATCGATGGACATTTGAGGAAATGTTTCAAAACTCGCGTCATGAGTACGACCTCAATAGCTGATTTCCCTCAGGGGAAATCTGCTAAAATTGTTATGGCTTGGCATATTGAGTTAGTATTCGTTTCATAAAGTTCTGAGCAAGTTGAAACCTAAACTTACACTTTTTGAATTTTTATAAACCTTAAATGTCCCTTTACATTGAATAAGGAGCTCCTCCACATTCCATTAACGGGGCACTATTATTACGAAAAAAATATTATTATTATTACACCTTAAATAAATAATCCTCAGAGATAATGTATTTAATGTAACGGCATGTCAGTCTTCCCGGGTTGACAATAGCAGAGCATGATTGAAAACGAGTGTTGAGGCAGGGGGTGATGTCATCGAGATACCAGTAATTTAAATAACTGTGATGGTCTGGCCATGTTAACGGCTCGCCAAGGTTCTTTTCCAGCTAGTACCTTCCACTTAACGGCGCGCACCTTCTTCTCGATCTGAAAGGTCTCGTCTTATGAGGTTGGCCTAATGTCAACTATGTACAACTGAAGCAATATACTGGTCGTGTCTAAAAACTTCCAAAAGTAGGTGTTGCCCATGGGAAGACGAGGGCATGCTACAGAAAAGCTGTTAAACAACAAATAATATATTCATAATAATTATACAATTAGTTATTTAAGAGAAAGTTCGAAAGAGTGATTGAAATTACGTACGAACCATCGAACAAGTTTAGACGAGAAAAAAATTCTACTAAGTAAGTGAAAACATACGAACAAAATAATTAAGTATGTAGCATAGATGTAGTTTGACAGAACAAGCATAGGTACAAACATGCCGATAATCAGACGAAAATAAGAAGTAATGGAAACACTTAAGAATCAATGACAATAGACGAAGAAACATATGCGTGATGAGTCAAAATAATTAATTAAGTTATTTAATGTAATTTATGTATAGCGAAGGAGGAAGAGTTCATGCTTCCTTTATTTCTAACAGATAGGTCCTATTAATAGACAAAACCTGTATTCGCAGTGGAGGAAAGCATTTTGTTTGGAAATTGTTTATGCTCCTGTTGATTCGAAATAAATTAAAAATAACATAATTGTCTACAACTGCTCTTATAATTTATATAATACTTTTAGCAGGTTTGGGTTCTGAAATTGAGCTCCTGAAGTTTACCTCATGACCCAATTTTTCAAATATTTCTTCCTTTGCAACATTGAACATATTGTACAAAAATGAGGTGCGCTCATGCACCCTTTTCATATTCGAATCTATCTACTTGTCTTTTAATTATAGTCTTATTTTATTTACCAGCGGTATTGTTAATGAAATATTTTTTTAAACTGCTGTTCCACATGCTCTTGCCCATGTAATGAGATAAATTGCCACTGAATGTCTTATATTCCGGAAAACTACCCTTTTTTGTTGTTATTGAGTGTGATAAGACTGCTCACTTTCTTCTAAGAAGTTTCTTGGCTTTCGGTTGGTAAAATAAATGTATAAAATATGTATATAGTGAAATTGCTGAGGTTAATCTTCTTAGTTTACGCAGCACCTGTGTGTTGGATATCCGTTCCTTGTTAAGATAATGAGGTGAATCTGTTACCAAGTACATATCCAGCAGGAGTGTCCTTTCAGTGGTTAGTTTTAATCAAAGCCTTTGATAACAAAGATGTATGAGGTCTGGCTTATATTTGACGACGGAATGTTTCAATAGAGCACATTATGAGAGAGTTGTGTGGTTGGTGCGAATAGAGCAGTTTCACTTTTTAATTTAGAAAATATTGCAATCTGGTATAATTCATGTCAGTTTCTAACAGGAAGTGTTATCTGTATGCTGGAATACAGGATAAGTCGGACATTTGCTGACATAGCTCCTTCATTATGCAACACTACGACTATATAGCTTTCTAAAGGCTGTAACTTATTAAATGACAGATATAAATAATTTACGCATTTCCTATATTCGGAATTGTTTCGCTCAGTGAACAGAAATTGTTTTAAAATGGAAAGAGCTCTGAGAGGGTTTTTGGCGAGTAAAATGTTTTAAATGTCGTTTATATTGTGGAATAAACAAGAGCCGGTGATGGTTACGGTCGTGTAAGTCTAGCGCGAACCTTGGTCACGACTGGGAATGAAATTAGTTTAATCACGGCTCTGTTTATGTGGAACATTTAGAACTGAATTTACTGGGTCATTCCGGGATAGAAAGCCCCCAGGATGGAATTTATAGCTCTTGCTTATCATCATTCGGATAACCCGGACTCGAGGATAACCTGGAGAGCAATAAGGAAGCCGGGATAAGACTTTTCTTCAGATTCCTAATAGCTTTAACACTCTTCCTTCTAATCTCGTCACATTCACTCTATTAACTACTCTATCCTTGTCAAGGTATCTTTAATTTATATTTTAATTAAGTCGAATGATGAAACGATAGTAAGTATGATATGATCAATAATTGGCGAGTACAAGGGTTAAAAAACGAGAAATAGGGCCGATTTTAAATTTAAATTACTGTACCTAGTTCAACTGTTTCTTTGAATAGAGATAATCCTAAAATTCTTTTATTTTTTTTCAAACAATATTTTACTTCAGGTTTTAATTGGAAATTAAAAAAGATAGATTATACTTTTGCTCTGAGGCAGTTGGCACTTGTCCGACCTGATCCTAGTTTTAGATATTTTATAGGATTCAAACATAAAAATGCGATCATTTAAAAACTATATATATCCTAAAACAGAACAATAAATGCCACACAACATAATTTATAGATCCAGAAATGGGTAATTCTATTGAAATTTGAGATTTCGTAAAAGTAGAAATCTTCAAGAAAAGGCCTGATTTTTTTTTGTTTAACATAAGATAACCTTATATTTTCTTTCTTGGGAACGTTGGAAAAAATACATGTTTTTTTTTTGTTTTTTTGCAAATTTGTATTAAAAGAAATCAACATTTGACGTTGTTCACATAATGCGCTCTTCGAAAACTGAATTAAAACGTTCATCAATTCTACTAATGAAGTGTTTATTCTCGAAGCATTAATTCCACGTATTCTTTCCGAAGGGCATTTACTTTGAGAGTTAACTACATTGATAAATGTTCTATGCGGCGTCAATGAACATTTTATGCTCTAGAGGCCTCCATATTTATTTCATCAACAAAACCTCTATATTCAATCCATTCGTAAAAGCCCCCCAAAAAAAAAAAAAACGATAAAATTCACAACGCACGAAATAGGACCAGATGAAAGGGGGGGGGTTAGACTGGAATAGAACATAAAATCATTTATTTTGCCACCATTATTTGTAAGATTAAAAAATGCTACATAAACAAATATTATTAAAAATAAAAAAAAGTACATAAAAAAGTATTAAAAATATAATGTTCTGCACTTATTATTCTATACAATGTTTTTGTAACTTGAATTTAAGCAGAGTTTTTTGTATTTACTTTATTTTTGGCGTTGAGTACAGCCATGCAACCGGTATACTCATGCGTGTTTTACCCAGAACAACTAGGGCATTTACTATCTCATGTGCAGCTTCAACTTCAACACCTATTTACATAGGATCAGGATCGTAGGATTATATACGAACGTAGGATTATATACGTACCTATTTACATAGGATTAAGGATCCTATTTACATAGGATCCTTAATACTATACAATGATCATTGTCCGTATCCTTCACCATCCAGAATTAAAGTTTGATTTATTTCCATAGTGTTCTGATTTAGGGAGAAATTGAGAGTAGACGGTGAGATGACATCAGAAGCTCGTTAATCCAGCTAGTGGGAAATATTCTTAGTTGACGGCACTCCTGAGAGACAGACACATAGTCCTTTTCTTTTTACGATTTTACGATCAATATCAAACGTATTAAACGTCCTGTCCATTTTCAACACTTTGTTCTAAATGATCTTAATATTATTCTTTTCCATTAACCTTTCTGACGTATAATATACCTTGGATTCAGAATGGCACGATTGTTCTACTTGGCCAAAATTACCTGAGTAATTTGATTATTGTTATTAGCACCCCATAAATCCCATGCCATACGTGATTTTCGTCCTTAACGGGGAAGGTCAGAAAGGCTTTTGGACTCGTGAAAGTATATTATTATATTTATCTCACGATTTCCGGACAAAGCTAGAAAGAGACATAAGTAATAGGAGCACAATGCTAAGATAGAATGTGGAATCAGATAGGATTAGAGTGGACGGTAGGGGTAAGACTGGAAGGCGGAACGGCTGGATGAAGGACATCCTCGTAAATCTAGTGTGGGATCCAGGACCCGCAGGACATGCTCTCGAGTAATGAGCGCAAATTAACTATCTTAGGACTCGCGCACGATTCCTTGCGCAACAGATAGCCCCCCTGATAGGGAGCAAAAACTCAACCACTAGACTGCGTTCCTACAAAAACGGAAACTCTCCCTCGACCCAGACACGTATCGTGGAATTCTTCCATGAAAAGTCAGCCAACATGCACTAATACTTAAACTAATAAAGGAATTAAAACGGTAAAAATGCAGGGCGGATTCACAATAAAGCAATCATGTTTAAGGAGTTGAAATGTTTGAATGGTACAAATTACTTAACTAATTAAATTCAAAAATTTTCATACTGAAACTCTACTCACATGCTTACGGAAAAAAAATGGTTACCAACTCATTTCTGGCTCAGTTGTTGAGTTAACTAGTCTAGTTTTAGGCAAAATTAACCGGATGAAGGAAGAAATCATGCCAGCCACTGCTTCTGATTTTTTACATATATTTTACAACCATTTTATACGTGACACTCCATGGCAGAAACAACAAATAACAATATACACAACTCGAACTAGGGATAAAAACGTTTTGGGGTATTCCCAGGAAATTCTTAACTTTTCTAGCTGTGTGTCAACTACCAAATAACGCAATTGGCATTAACAGTAGGCAATTTATTCTCTTAAAAAGTTTGGTTTAAGTAGCATTAATCTCTTATTTACAATGCACCGGCTATCTGATTGAAGATTTTAATATTGAGCCATTTTGCCATTTGATGATGTTTGTCTTTTTCTGGTGATCCTGCAAGACCCATCACATTATTTCACCATACACAGTTTAAAAATCAATCTGATTACTTCCTATTTGTGCTGAAAAATACATTGATAATACATGTGAGCTTTTTAGACTAAGCCCTTCATTTATATAAGTCGCTATTAGTTTAGAAATATTTCGGAAGAAGAACTTATTAATTTTATCTACGAAATCAGGCTTCTTATTACATTAAGATATTATCATTAAATTTGTGAGCGGCATATTCTTTAACAATAACTTCGGCAGTCTAGTTTTAAATTTCCGTCTGAGTCCGGGTCAAAAGAGCCTTCTACTTGAATGATATTATGCAAGGTGTTCATACTAAAGGAATGCTAGACTTTATTATCTGGTAATCTTTACAGTGCGGCCGGGAATCTGATTAGAATACACAGACAGCCCTTTGGAATGCGGAATTTTTTATATGTCCTGAATATTTTTTGCTTCTTGAAGTATTCTGTCTGGGGTTAACCAAAGACATTACTTTTTCTAATTAGTTTTCCCACCCTTTTCTAAATTCAAGGCTTTTTATTTAAGGTATTTCCACTGCATTATTTTTATGTTGCAAACAAAATTTTAAGTTCGAGAGTTTTAAGACAATATATGTCGCATTAGCCAAATTGCAAAAGTGACACAGTATTTCTTACAAATGTATATATAAATGTGCTGGTACAATATAAACCGAGGTAAAATATGAAACCCCTGAGTAAGTCATAATATCTCATAAAATTACGTTTTTTTAAAAAAGACAATTTCAATGATAATGAATAAGTTACTCCAAAAATACAAGTTGGTGTATGGAAAAGTGTCTCAAAGCAGAACCTAGAAGGATGCCAATGCAAAAACAGAAACCCAACAGCAGAGCATAAGAAAATGACTACAAACAGAAAAAGAAAATTAAACATTAAATAGAACTGATAAACGATATTAAAAAGTGTGAAAAAAGTTGTGATGGAAATAAAGTTAGACTGGAGTGGTGTGTTATGGCCATGTTCCTTTTGTTCGTTGGGTATAAAAGAGAGAATTAATGTTGGAGGCATTACCAAGAAGCATTAAACAACTAATTAAACCATGTCATGAAGCAAGAAACGTAGCTACCCACGCCTCTAGCAGCCATTGCTTCATAGCTCTCTGCTGCATATTTAATGCACCTCGTTTTATTCTTTCCAAGTGCTTTGAAGACCTTGCTAATCTTTGGCTGACAGAACCATCTTTCTCTAACAATGCCTTTCCAGACTCCATTGTGGAGTTAAGAAGTTGTTTAAGCTGCGATTCCTGTCGTGAACTGTGATTGGACATTGGTAAACGTTTTTATTAGCAGAATAAAATATAAGAATAAATAGCAGAATAAATATAATATAATAGAAGAGCGTTTTTTCCCTTAAGGAAAATCAGCTATTAAGGTTATACTCATGACGCGATTTTCGAAATTTTTCTTCAAATGTCGATCGATCCTACCTAGGAGATGGCGAAAATGAGGTCCGTAAAAATCTGTATTTATATATATTTATATTATATTGTCGTTCAGTTTTCACAAAAGATATCGAAAAAAGAAGAGAATATTTTGGGCAACTACATTACTTATGAATTGCTCTTATGTCTCAAGAATATGGATTATGAGTGAACAAGAACTCCTGTTTTCCGAGAGAACAAAGCTTTCCGCAAGGACATGGAGGTTACCGGTCAAAAAAATTGCAAATTATTTTTAAATGATCATTGTTCATAAAATATTATTTTTAAATTAATATAAAATGAACACATACGCTGCTTCTGTGGGCACAATAGACTTTTCATCTATGTAAATAATCTGATTCCAGTTTAATTAGATTTCTCGGCATCAAGAAACTGATGATTCATAGCCTATGGTTATGAAATTTTTTATTTAATTAGCATTTGGAGTAAAGGGCATCTATCTGAGGGCAAAATTAATTTCTCGGATGGAGTGTAATAATTCGTCGACCAAGGATATACGAGTGATATACGTTGAGAAAAAAGATAACTTCTAAAGGCTAAGTCTAAATAATTGAGTTGGTTATTACCACTCTAAGAAGGTAAACGAATTTTTTTTCAGACTAGAGTATTTTTTGTGGCTTTTAGCCAGTTTTCACTATAGTTTTTACTGTTTGGTATGGGGTAGCGTGCTTAGACGAAAAGAGATAACATCCAGGATAGAAGGATGAAATCAGATTACATTCTTCGGTTCATCGAAACAGCATACGTTAAAAGAGTTTCAAAATTAAAATTCATATGAAACTAAATGAAGAACTTAATTATAGTAATTTATGAAGTACTTTCACATAAATGGCGTCTGTACATTAAAAAAGAGTTACAACGTTATAGACAGTCGAAAGCCATATTTTCCACCCCAAGCTGCAGTTAATTGGTTAGAACAAATAACCATTTTGTTGACTTCTCAAAAGCTTTATTTCCATAATGTAGGAAAAAAAACAATATTTTAATAATTATAAAGATGCGATTTAAATTTCTTTAGATTCATTAAATTTTCAGTTGAGTTATAATTGAGTCAGTCATGAAACACAATTTATATTTTAAACAATCCATATGACTTATATTTCCAACATCCAGTTAGTTTTTATTTGATAATAGATTGCCAGTATCAGCCAAAGATTATGATGCCATAATCCAGGAGATCTCTAATTTTATACTTTGATTCTTGAGCAATTGAAGAAGAGACGAGGAGGTCTAAAAAAATAACCCTTGAATAATTCTTAAATTTTCTTAAACTTCAGATCGACTGAGTCTTGATATTGGTGTCAATGGCTAATAATTGTACCAAATACTGTATTTATTAGTTAGGTATTATAATTAAGTTGCGGTGGAGTGAGAAATATATTTTTTTTAAACACTTTGCCTAACTATTTCAAATTAATTAATTTTCTATTATAAAATGTATATATATATATATATATATATATATATATATATATATATATATAATATAATATAATATAATATATCTGACCTATCGTCCTGAAATTTTCACCACATTGCAGAACGTAATTATGATTACCATGGCTAGCGTTATCTCCAGAAGGTTTTATAAATAAATCATTAGATTCTTGAAAGGATCCGGTATCATATTTTTTTCCCTCCTTTTTTTCGAAATCAAAATCTGTAATATCATAGCTAGAGGTTAATAATTTCAAATGTAAATTATTTAAGCATATGTTATCCCAGATATTAGAGAAAAAAAGGAAGTGTGTATTGGTGTAAGCATTTTTTTTCTACTTTAGCTTGGGGCTAAAGTGATAAAAAACGTTAGTGTTAATTCCATATGGTAATTAACTGGAACAAGATTCAGACAAGACTAGGATACACGCCTCTCTGCCTTGAGGTCTGTTGGTTTTCCTCACGATTTATTTGACTAAATCAATTTTGACAGGGCATAACAATGATTATATCCACAGCAGTCTATTAACCTGTTTCATTGTATTACTCCTTCAAATTATAAAACTTATGACAGATTTGACTTATTTTTTTATTTTATTATAATTGTTTTTTTTTTTTTAAGATTCGTACTGAAAAGATACTATAAAAATGTAAATGTCACTGTATGACGAAAATCCTCCAAACACCATTTGTTCAGTATTTACATTTATATTTTCAAGCCATTCAAAATTTGTATTCTTTCAAAATTTCAACTTAAAAATATTTACTTCTTTAGACAGGGAAATTTTCAATAATTTTGACATTTTTAGACGCCTGTGTAAATACCATATGATGGTATGTTGTGCTGTCTATTCTTATAAAAGGTGGAGGTGTGGCTAGTGAATATTTTACAGAAATTAGTTTCCTATTTCATATGGAGTTACATGTTAAAAGATGAATCGCCAGTGTAGGGGCATAGTTCTATTTATTTTGTACATTTGTAAAATTTAGCTTTGTAAAAATTGTAATACTTATTTAATTTTGTAAAATTATATTCAAACATGTTAAAAGATGAATTGCTATTGAAACGGCATCTCAAATAAATAATAATAATAATATTACTGGTGAGATGTCATTGAGTGCTTAGTTTGGAAAAAAATCAATTTTATTTATCAACGCCCATTTTGTGCTATGACGGCTAATCCGGATGTGTTGCCAACAAGTTACCACCATTTTCTTCCTAGGATTAGGATTATTGGGGATTTTATTTCGTGAATTTGTCACTAAATAAATTCCTATTCTAGACTCTAGATTTAGATAGTCAGAAGTACGACCAACGCCTTTACTCAAATAACTAACCTCAGCTTCCGAATGCTATGAATAATAAAATATTTCATTTTTAGTAAATGAATAACTGATATAAAATATTATTATTTTTTATAAATACTATAAACACCTCTTGGGCACTATATCATAATTTCTATAATAACTCTGTTTCGGATCTTACTCAAATAACGTATCCTATTAAAAAAAAAACACTATTGTTTATTTTTATTAACAACCAAATAGAAAAACTTACAGATACGCTGATAATCATAGTTCAGAAATAAGTAAAAGGTTTTCATGTGGTACACAAGTGTTTATATACAATTGTAGGATTACATAATACTTAAGAGTGAAAATCTACTAATTGAAATAAGTAAGTAAGACAAGGTTAAATACAGATTGGCTAGAACAAGGTTTTTTGTGTTAGTGTTGTTTGAAAACGTTTCGGTTTATAGTAATAAATAAGAAATTTCACAATAAATAATAATAAAATTAGGTATTTTTCTAGATTCAATATCTAGGCATGGGGTACAGAATGCTAAGCTGGTTGAAATCATGAATCAGAAACGTATCCTACATATACTTGTCCGTTATTCCTTTTATGCGTTGCAAGCATTTCTCCCCGAGTGAAAAAAAAAATAGAAACTGACCGCAGACTAATAGGATATTAATAGATAGCAATATAAAAAATGGGAATGATCGGTCGGCCACGACCATGTTGGATACTTGGGTTGCGAGTTTCCCCTCATTTTCTCCCAGTAATCCGAGATGTTTATGCTAATCGTACACGGAATTTGTCCACTATTATTCGCAAGTATTTGTGTCAGTTATTCGTTCGTCTCCCTATCGCCGAGAGTAACAAGGCAGAATGGAACTCGTAAGTTATATAAAAACCTATTGGGAATGCAGTCGCGGGCTGTCCTTTTTCTCCCATTAATGTTTTCCCAATACATCCATACCGCTGAGCTCAAGTGAAATGAAAAAGGTTGTTTCTTCACTGTATCTTTAATATCTCGTCAGAGCTGTAAGATACGAAAATATTCGCAGATTGAAATTCACAATGTCAATATAATTGCCATAAAATTCGAAAATGCTATAAAATATACGATTCTTAAAAAATAAATAAATGTGTTGTGAAATCGATGGGAAAAGGCCAAGAATTTTTAAAACCCATAAAAACGAACACTTGATAATTCAGTAGTTAACTGAGGTCAAATTCTTATTAGTTGAATGCCTAAAGATTCGTGTCTCATTCTCATGAACGTCTCACATTATTATCTATTTTTACTTTAAGTATTCAAATATTGAAGTGTTTAATGTAATAGTTAGTGGAGTTTCCAAGTTTATTTTTTTGTTTAAATGTATATATTTTTACCTATATTTATTTTATCATTGCTAATTTGGCTTATTGTAGTATATTGACTCAATTAGTGTCGAATTTCATTTATTTCATAATATTTATGTTGTGTATTTAATAATTTGTAAAAAAAAAAAAAAAAAAAAAAAAAAAAAAAAAAGGCGATGCGGTAAATGAATAAAATGAAATGGACCCAAGCAGTCTAAGAGTAAATTTGAACTCTCAAAAAATTGAACATCTATTTTCCTTAATTTCTTTAACACAGTATCTACACCTTAACTTGGGTGTATTTTTTAATTTAATTCAAATAGTAGTAAAAATTGTAGGAACTATCTTTTTCAAAAAGATTAGCTATAGAAATGTCTACTGCAGCGCATAATAACGGACGTATTTCATATTTTTCATTTCACTCTTTCTCTGAACCCGTATTTCATCCGGTTTGATTTCGGCTATCAGCGAACTTTCACTATGATTCACTGCGTAACAAATTTAGGTATCCAGTCGGTAGGGTCAAATAAAATTTATATGTATGTATATAAATATATATATATATATATATATATATATATATATATATACTTAATTACTTAACAGTTATCTGCTTCTTAGATGGAATAAAAGTATAATATTTAGCATATAAAATGATTTTATTACTTATCCTCATAAAACTGAAATTCTATTCATTTCAATATATATGTTCAAAAGCTTGTTTACTATTCCACTTTATATTTTAAGTACATCAGACACCTAATAAGATATCTACGGCTCTAATAAAATTTAATGGCAGATTTTTATAATAGAATATTAGCATGAAAGTGCAATTTATAAATTAGGGTTTACAAATATAAAAAAATGCAATTTGGCTGAACTAGTTATGAAAAATGTAATTATTTAAATGTATATTCCTGCAAGTTTTTGTTTATTGTGAAATTAAACGATAATCCTAAATTTAATCCCGTTATTTTAAGGGTTGTAAATGTGTACTCGAGTATTTATCTGTAGTTACTAGGCCCATAGAATTAAAGTGACAACAGCTATAAAAGGAGAGCTTTCTGATAAAGTCATTTAAATTATCATAAGTATATTGATGGGTCATTCCATGTCAAATCAACCACAAAAAAATACTTTTGACACCCATCATTTCAGATTTTGTTTGAAACTTAATTTGGGTGTTCTATTCACTGTTATGAGAAACCCTACCAAATATTTTTGATATATCTTTAACGGTTTGGATTTTATGGCTTCTTAAAGTTTTGATATTTTCATGTTTTATATCGATAGGGAACAGTAAAGTTAATTTGTATTGAATTCAAAAATAATTTATAACTTTCTTATTTACAAGCCAATTTTGATGAATTTTTTTGTGAGTGTTTAAAAAAAAACATTTAAAAACAATAAAAAAATATACAAAGCTACCAAGTGAGTATTTGTGACCAGAAAAAGTTACAAAGTGTCAATTTGAGTATTGACTTGAAATGGCAGTAAACTGCAAATAACCTGTCTCTCTAGCTCAAAATGGGATTAATTAAATAACAACGAAATAGAAATAACGGAAATTAGGAGAACATTGTTTTTCCATGTATCTTTGTGAGAAGGAGGAATGCTAAAAAAGATATAAATTTGTTTGAGATTAGCTGTAAAAATAAATAGCTTATTCATAAACTTCGTGGTTCCTTCCCCCACCCCCAAAAAAAGGAGGAAATAGATTGGATGTTAAATGATTCAAAGAGGTGATGTCATCAAAGGCATTCAGTGCTACAGTTATTCATGATAGTAAGGTGTCAGCTTGGAATGAGACTGTAAACATTCACCAAATTCTAAGTAAGGACCCCGGCGGTGGAAAGTAGCGCCCCGACGAAACTAGTTTTGATAATCCCTTGACCTCCAAGTCGGTGAGTTATACATTGGCCGGCAGAACTGCATCTGACCATTTGTCCACTGCCGGTCTAATCGAGTCCCCGTGGGACGTCCACGGATAAATCCTACAATTTAACAGCCGTAACGGATCCTCGCTCCCCGATTAAATGGAATTCCCGGATTCTGCAGGCAAAGGTTAAACTCCCGGCTATAACCAAACCCGGCCTTCGTTATCATTCGCCAGTTCTTATCAATTCCCTGATGACAAGTATACACTTGTACATTTATAATGTACATATACGATCCATAAGATTAAAAACCCTCTTAATAGGTACTAACGGATTTTTGTATTTTCCCCTGAAATTCTTGTTCATAATTTATTTCTCCTCACCAGTATTAACGGTGGTTCAAAAAAAAAAAAAAAGAAGAAGAAGAAATGCATTTATATGTGATAATCTTGAAAAGTCATAAAACGAAATTTAAAACCACTTAGAAAATTCCACAACTGATGCTCAATTCATTAATAAGTACTCCATTATAAAGATTCCTGAAGTTCTAAGAAGAACTAATTGAGCTTCGCCTTCCAGAATAAGCTAATGGGACCAATTATGAAAAAATTAATCAAATTAAATTAATTAAAAATTTTTAATTTTTCCTTTTTATATATACTTTGAGTCATTCACTTTTGGAGGTAATGCACAAATCGTCAAGTACTCAACGTACACTCCAAAAGATTCCCTGATGGACATAAGAAGTAAGTGAACTTTGAAGTGAAGCAATTTCAGAACATCACAAAATAAATTTCAATCTCACAAGAGAGTCTCACCCGTCTCAAAGTTAGTCAGAAATGTTGCTACCAGCGCTTTATATGCTGGTTTGCCGCAACAAAAAAGATAACACAAGCAAAAAACCACCAGTTGCGTCTCCATTCTTGATGGACTTCCTTTAATTCTTCAAATTGGCTTTAAATAAAATTAGGGGAATTCTCTAGTATCAATTTAAGCCAGCAATTTTCAAATTCTGAGAATGAAACTCTATTTGTTAACTGGTTGAAGTAGTAAAATACTTGCAACTAACAAACCATCCAGAACTGTCACGGAAGGTTACTACCTTGATCATATATCATACTTGATAGACCAGAAACGATATTGTTAAAAGCCGTCAGGTACCTGTGTGAGGTACTATACAACGGTTTAAATGAAATTATTTCCTAGAATAAAATTTCTATCCATTAAGAATTCAAGCATAAAATATTGTAAGAAACACAGGTTTCCTATCTTATATAATTATAATGTTGTAAAGAGTTCCCATTGTACCTAATTATATGTTTTAAAAGATCGTTTAAGTTACAACACCCTATTTTATTACTCATATATTAAGCATTCTCAAAGTAAGAGCTGTATAAAACCAAGTTTTATAACCCAAACGTATTTATAGAAGAAGCGAAGATTTTAATCATATTGTTCCACACTGTCATTTTAATTTGTACTATATTATGAAAGTAACGGAATTATTAGTATAAATGTTATAAAGATGTAGAGAGTTGTGAAAGAACTAGGAGGACATACAACAATGTTTTTATATGCCTACTTTTTCTTATGTTGATAACAAGAATTTATTTCTACGTGTACATTCCATTATTTTTTATTTTTACATAATATGATCGTAAATATTACATGCTTTCTATCTTTTTTATTATAATAAAAAAAGAATGACTATCACATAGCCAGGAACTGTTAAATGCATTTTGTATGAATTCTACCTTCATAGGCCATGAGCAAGTACCTAATTCATTTTTCAAGATTTTCATGACTTTTGAAAACCTTTGTTTCATTATCTGTAGTTATTACATGTAGAGCCTCTACCTTTCTTGAATGCGACATCCACGGGGACATTGCGAGTTAAGGTATGCGGCGAGTAAACACTTTAACTTGTAAATATAAAGACAATTTTATTAATGCAAATGCAAATTAATGTAAACCAAAGACTTAAAAATACTTTGCCCTCCATCTTCAAAGTTCGTCTAGAAGTATGCTTAATTTTGAGTTAAGGGTCACACAAATAAAAAACAACTTCATCAATTTCCTTAATTTATTTTAGCCCTACATGTTTCAATAAGTCTTTTCAGGGCCAATGTTTTGGCTGAATTTTTAGGAAGTTCCGTCCTATCATTTAACACGTTAAGTGCGGCACGGGGTCAAATGACCTCGTACGTAACTGTCTGTACGGGTCGGGTTTTTAAGATAAGTGTTCAAAAAATACTTTGACGGTTTTTGCTTTGTACTAGTAAATATAATTAGAAATAGTACGTTTATGCATTTCAAATCCAAAAAATACGTTGTATTCGGGGTCAATTGACCCCGTGTCGCACTTGTGGATAGACCACTTTTTTGAAGTCCGCACTGAACGTGTTAATAGCAGTACTTTTCCAGACGTGAACAAGAGCTTTATGAAATACGGAAATTTAAAAGTATGTATTATTCTAATTTAGATATCAATATGAAAAGTTATTCTGGTCCTATGCTTAGTACTCTCAGTACTAGGGTACGTCTCAAGAGAATATTCAACATCGTGAATATACTCAAAATCGTTAAGCGTTTGAAGAAAATGCAAGTTGTACAAAACTCGCATCACATAAAGCCAGTAAGAACCGCAAGGTTTCATTTCGGCAAAGCTAACCTTTTGGGAGATTCTATAGATATTCCAAAGACATCTAAGACAAATAAAGCTGTAGTTGTTGAGTCAGTAGAAGCAGTAATATGAACAGGTGCTACCCTCAACTCTTTCCGCCTTCTGGCTACACTGATTAGTGGCAGAACATCCGGCAATGATTCCCACACCACAACCCAGGAATATATATATATATATATATATATATATATATACATATATAGATAGATAGATAGATATCCACTAAATAAATTTCATTAGAATCTGTCTGGCAGCGGCTGCAACAAACAGCCACATGCTAGAATGACTCAAAGATGGCAATAAATTACATTCTATACTATATTTGTCTCTTATCTAGACCTGGCCTTTATAAATAATAAATAATATATAGATATTATAAATAAATAATTTAGCTTCTTAGCTATTTAATTGAAACTAAACAAAATCTCCGCTAATACTCATGTAACAGCAAAATGTTTAGTATAACACATTAAAAATTACTGATTTTAATAAATGATTTTAACTTTTACCTCCTTTTTAAACCATACTCATCCTTGTTGGACTTCACCTATTAAACCTGATTTGAACTTGACCTTTAGTTTTACATTAAAAATTCAAATTCGAGTATGTTTGTGAAAAATCATAATTGTGACCACTAGAGGTTACGTTCTAGAATTCTGGCAAATCCTTATGAGACAAATTGACACATACCTTCATATTTTTCATCTACTAATTATGTTTTATTAGCATTTTAAGAAATATTTAAAAGATCTCGTCTTAAAAGCGAAGTCGAATATCTGATTTTATTATGGGGAATGATCAAAAATCTCGAGATTATTTTATGAATGTTAGGATTTGGTTTTAATAGTCCATTCTGAATGAACCATTATAGGGTATCGGTAGATCTACAAATCTGAAAGGGATATTGAAAACTTATGCAAGGTCTTGTAAGGCTATTGAAACGCACGTAAAGCTGGCGCCGCCGACACTTAGCCAATTTTCCATGGGTTTTTCCTGAGAAAGAGCTTTATCATCTCGCCATTGGCTTTCATTATGTTAACACTATACAAATACCTACTTCATTCATCCCTGTGCACAATGTTATTCTTTAATATAATACATCAAATGGTGAATATTAAGCTAGCAAACAAACTCTGACCCAATAACCCCTTTTGAATATGGCATGTTTTGTAATGAAAATATCTACCATGCATTTTGCAGATTGTTCCTCATGTTGTTGCCCTGAGTCTCTTCTCACTTTTTGTTCCACTAAATACAGGTTACAACAACTATCATTGACATTCAAATATGCCAATCCAGGACAATTTCAGTTATATATTTCATAAGTAATATGAATTTTGTAAAGCAATTTATTTTTCTCTAAATTCAGAATACTCTATTACTGCAATTATATAATCTTTCTACGTCATGATCGTTATTT
The DNA here is from genome assembly GCA_019009955.1 of Riptortus pedestris. NCBI lineage: Eukaryota > Metazoa > Arthropoda > Insecta > Hemiptera > Alydidae > Riptortus > Riptortus pedestris. Next base: position 84,397,061 of record CM032232.1, read on the forward strand.
TGTTTTTTTCATATTAAAACTTCATATTTAGCATTTTTATATAAAACTGAAATAGATGATAGGTAATGAATGTTAAGAGTTTGCCAGGTAGAATGATGGAAGATTTTTAATTTTAAATATCATACCTCGAGGCTTCGGCTGGCCAGTTGCTCCAACCAACAGGAAATATTGATTTTTACTAGGGAAGTTCACTTGAGGATTATACATTTAATTTTATATAGTTGTGTTGTTCCCTTAATTTGGGATTGGAGTTCTTTCAACTGTCAGATCAGAATTTTAGATGTAGCTAACCCTGTAAAACCCTGCACATCACAGAATGTGTCAAGCACAACACTCCCGTCAATAGCGTGTTGCAGGGCCTGGCCATTCTTTATAAGTTGGGCCAAAGATTTTCATTTAATTAATTTATTATGTATTATCTCCCCCAATTATGTCAAGTAGTAAAGTCCTTTTTTTAACTTTGTAATTTTGTGTATAAAACACTGTCTATTGACTTATACGTAAATATATTTATTTAGCTATTGCCACACGTCAAACATTCATAAAAAAAAAATTTAAGCGGTTTCGTTCTCATAAAAAGAAAGAGCAGGCCCTAGGATAGGATGAAGATTTCTCATGTGCAATTCTACCTGAGATATCCTACACACTGGTCAAAATATTGTTCATTCAATACAGATGGTATTTGTCGTGAGAACACACGACATCTTTACAATCGATTACTTGTTTCTCTATTAGTTGCGGCCCAGTGTAAAGGATAAAGTTTAAGCGTGGCATAAGAGATGTCGTTGTGAATCTTCTGTATAGAAATGGGAGTGCAGTTAAGGCTGGCAATTAAAAATGTAAAAAGCAAATAACCTCATTAGTACTTGAGTAACTAGAAGTAACTTTTAAAGAATAATTTGTAATCCGCTTTTGAAATGGCACTTGTTCCACAAAAAGATAAATTCACATTTTATATCTTCCCCAGTTATAACTCTTGTTCTATAATTTTTTCTATTAATGGATTTAGCCTTAATCATTAATAAAACGTCGGCATATACGAGTAATTAAGCATAAATTAATGGCTCATAACGCATTTAAGTAAAATTTCCCGTAAGGTGAGAATGTTAATTGTGGTCAAGAAAAGTTACAGTGGAAGCGTAGTCAATTTTTTCATCCTAACTACATTAGAAATCACTTCCACATGCCAGAATAACAACTCTGAATGATCAAGAAAAGTTTGGTCGCGAAAGGTTAGTAAAACTTTTTCCTTTTGAGCCCTCAATTTAATTCAATTCACCACAACTGTAATTCAGCAAATGCTTATATGCAATTCTCCCCGGTGTTAGTTCACGGCGAGGATAAAATATCCAAATTGGGGGCCTAGCTCGTGATATCCCTTCACCTTCGGGAGGTGTTAGTTCCTGGGCGAATACTCCCTGGAAGGTGTCACAAGGAGTTAGCGCTGTGTCAGCCGCCCCCACAGATCTGCAACAAGCTGTTCGATCCTGAGGAGTCCCAGGAAAGTACCAGCGATATTTATCTCTGGACAAGGTTGTCAGTGTTTTTATCTTTGCCTCCGTGTGTGGCCATGTTCGGATCTGAATCGCAAATGCCCATAGTAGGATGGGACCAGTGTTCGGATCCCACTAGACATGTTGTATTTCCTTCCTTCCCTGCTTTCCGTCCAACCTTTGGTTTCTTTACTTCTTTTGTGGCCCTTCCTTTGAATTTATTAACACTACTTCCGAACGTTTCTTATTCAGGGGTTACTCCTTAATTATTTTGTAGAGTTCTTAAATCAACCAAGTGACATAACTGATGAGTATTGTGAGACATATATAATTATTGTACCCAAAAAATATATGTCGGTCTTCACTGATGAACAGAAGTTGTAATGATACTAACATTTTTGCCCAAAAGCACCAATATTGTAATAATAAAAATTAAAATTGCCAGGTCATAGAAAACCAAAGCACGGTGAAGTTAATAAACACCATGTTATTGCGGACGTGACGCAGCCTATATAAGCCCGATAAGTAGAATATAAAAAATAAAAAAAAGCATATTTTAATTTCTTAATTAACTATAATTTTTGAGGGCACATAACTGTATTGATGCTAGCAAACTCAAAACAAGAATACTTCAGAATATAATCTTACACCATTTAAAAGCCTTGACTATTTGAAATCCAACTTTCACAAATTTTCTTATATAAATTTTCTAATGAGATTCAAAATAATTCATATTTTACGAGCATAAGATGGCAATCATAATATTAATGAAAATTAAAGTCATTATTCATTCTAAACTTTTGAATTTTAACAGATAATGTTAATAAAAATTTTCATAACTTAATCTTTGGTCTTTTAAGATAAATAATCAGAATTTACATCATGAATTACTGTCATAAAAAACCGCAACGCTTAAAAGTTTGGGGCATTAGTTGAACATTATAAGTTAATGCTTATTTATGGAAGTTGCGAAGCCTTTCTTTAAAGTGGAAATTGTTGAAGGTCCATTGAAAGTTGATTTACTTCATTTGCTTAACAATAATAAATTCAAGAACTTTATACTATTGGGAGAAAATTTAACTCGGTACCACATGCGATAGTTAATAGTCGATCGCATGATATTTCAACGATGCACAGGATATGCCGGATCCCATCTTCAGTGGCCACGTTATTTATTTATTTATTAACGTCCACTTTATGCAACTATGGCTAATTGGGACGGGTTATCTACAGGTTACCACCCTTTTCTAGCCAGGGAGGGACTAAGAATTTTATTTACTGAATTTCGTTACCAAATAAATTCCTATTTGCCCAGGCGGGAATCGAACTCGCCACTCTAGGTGTACCATGCGAGATTAAAGCCAGCGCTTTTTTATGACCTAGTAGCGGATTCCAACATTTCAAATATATAACATCAACATCAAATATATATTTATATTCTTAATTTTGTCTATTCCTTTAACTCCTAACTTATCTTCCTGCAACATTTGATATAGCATAGCGATAGGTGGATTTGACGGTTAGCCAGTTACGACGGCCTCCACGACAGACATGGTACTAGCTATAATGTATAATGAAAAGCAATCCACTATTTGATAACTAGAGAATTGGAGGAACAGAGGAGTTGTGTCAGGAGTTTAAATTTGTGGAGGATTAGAAATATACACAACTAAGATTGCTCTAAAAACGGCACAAAACTCGTTTAATAAGCCTAAATTTATAAACTGTTTTATAAGGGGTATTAATTATCTATTGTTGATTGAACTTAAATTTTAATGTGATATTCCGTTCTGAATCACTGAGACACATCAATAGTAAACATTTCAATATCCTGGAAACTTATTAAAGTAAATTTATGATTTACTTTATGAATTAAATTAAACATGAGTTACTTTAATACAGTCACCAGAACTAAGACGCTATATACACAAGGACTCAGGGTGGACTTCACAGATACCCTGAATTTTTGACCAGTCTAATGATATCCGAGATTATTTTGGATTACGGACAGGCAGGCTGAGTGACAGTCTCTCTGAACAGCCAGGACTCTCATCAATGAACAAGGATATTTCTGTGTCTATTATTTGAGAATCTATTATCAATATTTATACCAAACTCCTATGGTCATATCGCTAGCTGATTAAAGTCTAATTAAAAAATACCCGAAACGAAGAATTCCCCAGAAGTAAGGCCAAACAGTAAAAGGTCTGTTACACATTGAACGAAGATACTATTTTTGTTCTATGTGTGGTTGACGATCCATTCCGGGAGTTATATTTTTGTTTAATATGAGACTTCTATTTTGATGTTCTCAATAAGGTAGATGCTGTAGAAAATTATTGGATTCTACATGCACTTTCTGCACCTGTTAAGTACTTATATGCCTACACGTAGAGACCATAGCTTAATGATTTCTTACATAGACCAAAAAGCAAATTATGAAATATGGGCAGCTAAAGTAGACGACAGACATACTGAATATGTCTTAAGAGATTCGGGTATCTATACGAGAGAAATCGTCGGCCCAAATCCAAACCCACTGAAGATAATATATACTTTTTTTGGAACAACCTGTTAAAGCCGGCCGATTGGTTGAGTAAATATGAATGTCGGGTATGGTTGAGGAGTTTCGTGGGGCATAAACATAGCGGAGGTGGGGAGTGTTCACGCTCCGTTTGGCCCTGCTATCTGTGGATCTGAAGCAGCGCACGACTCCCAACCTTCCTCTGCTATTTATACTAACATCGTGTTTGATACAAGACCTTCCAGGGCACAGGCTAGACAGCATATCCAACTATTAGACTATATCGGCGATACAGTTACTTTGGGCCGAGTGCAATGAAGTACGCGCTCGCTCTTAAATGGCTCTCAGGCTTAATTATCAAGTAGTCCAGTACCCGACGAATCCGTTTAATGAGTAACAGAGGTCTGAGGTACCGTTAATTGAGGGAAATGTTTCAGCTGAGATTAAGAAATACTGCAAAAACCCAAGGTGGACGAATCTATTGTCAATTGAGCTAACCTCTATCTATAACTGGGCATTTACTTCAAGAATGCACATTATTCACACAGTTAGCAAATGGCCCTAAAATTAATCTTTTTTTTTTTTTTTTTTAAGGAATGGTATAGAATATGAAATCAGAGCAATACTCGAGTGTCATTATAATTATTTATTTCTAGAATTAATAGAGTAAAATAAAAAGTAATAATATAAGTAATTTACTTCACCCTTCAGACCTGAGACATTCATTTTTACTACAGAGGTATAGAACAAATGCACTGAGACCAAAAATACCCTCCTATTATCAAGAAAGCATGCTTTCCCGATAAGTGATCCTAATATTAGTACATTTGAGATACTTTAATGGGGAAACACAGTGACAACTATACGATCCTGGTGATTGCTTCAATGCTGAAAGAAGTAGCATATATTAGACTAAGTGATCTCAATGCCCTGACTAAATCATTAATGACTAAAACTTAATCAAATTACTGGACATTATTTTTGCCCTCAGCAGTTTACACATGCTCAATGTTAAAATGAAAAATGTAATACTAATTGTTTGATAAGGGGATATATATGTATATTTATATATATATATATATATATATATATATATATATATATATATATACCTATACATATAAAATTTCCCATCATACAACACATACGTTATACATCCAACATTCACACATTAATATTTGATTGTTGATGGCCTTACTGGTTGAGCTTGGATAAATCTGCCTCTACCCATAGCAAGGTAAAAAATAGGCGTTTTTTTCAATCTCGCCAAAGGAAAAGTGTACATCAACAGCTTGATTCGACAACTAATACTAACGGAATATACACAGAATCACTAAATGATTATCGGAGGTTGAAATACCCAATTACCAGCTTTTTAAAATGAAAAGCTAAAGCAGTTAAGAGTTTGCCCTTGTTAGGTGGACAGGATTAAATTGTTTTGAATTCTTGAATACAGCTTATAAGTTATAATATGATCTATGAAGGAATTTAATCCCATTTTTGTGGATCTCCAAGCTCCTTCGTTTACAATGCGCGAATTTACATACTTTGTTTACAATATGTGTGTCCACGTGTCCTGGATTCGGACCTTGGTGGTCGACAGAAGGGGGGTTACGCAGCTGATAGGCGACGCGCCTAGGAGCCGGTGGCGGGTGTGTTTGGGAAACCATGACATCGGATTGGTTCTGACGTGGTGGTAATCCACCCTTGGATTTGGCACGTCATAGTTTGCCACACTCCGGGGACCTTGGCACCCCTTGCCCAGTACGTGAGGACTCTCACTCCCCCCACACCATGCCGTTAGCCCATTTCCATTTTTATAAGCACTTCTTCCGTATATATCAAGTAAATAAATATTAACAGGGTTTACCTATAATTCAATGTAATATATTTGGGCTAAGTTATGAGTATAAGTATAAGTAATCTACATGGTAAAGTAGGATATTGATAATTGATGCTCTCTGATCATTGCACAACAATTAAAAATTTACCCATCAAAATCAGACCACGAATATGTCATATCCCGAAAGAAGATTTGGATTCGAATATACAGTATTCGGTACACAGCGTTGTAACATTCCAAAAGCACTTTGGGAATATTCAGACAACCAGTGTTATATCTGCTAAGCTGCGCATTCGTGCTAAACTCTAGTAATTCGAGTGCTATATCAAGCCGTTAAGCAACTGAAGTCAAGCACAGCCTAGGATTTACCACCTAAAACCTTTTGATTTGCGTGTTATACTTTGGAAGGTGGGACATCAATTTTTCTTACTTGAACCCATTCTTGTTAAGTTCAGGTTTGGTTCCAGAAATATTTTGTAATATTTCTTTTGCTGTAACTCCAACGGAAAATAAGAATGCAATGAAATTGCGTGTAGTTTTCATTTCGCTGATTAAAATGAAACCAACAAGAAAAGGAATGAGTAGAATCCATACTGCCTAGTCGTAAAAGCGTGGTATATAACATGTTTGCATGTTCCATCAATACCTATTTTATGTTTTTGATCGAAATAAATTGAAGTAATTCCATGCCAGTAAATCATAAAAACAGTGAAAACTAAATTATCGAATTAAATATTCATAGCGTCTATACTAAACCTATTTTCCATAAAGGGCATAACAACCTCGCAGTTGCTTGCCCAAATAAACCCTAATTCTACTCCTCCTATTTTCCATAAGCTGTAACGACACGCTACTGATATTATGGATTTCTTCGTGTGAAGTGAAAGGAATGAAATCATTAAAAACCAAAAAAAAGAAACAAAATTGTTGAATTGAGCGAGTAAAGCAAAAATAGAATATGATGAAAGGTAGAAATAATATCATTTTAAAAATCCTAAATAATTATTTATAATGTAATCAGTAATATTCACTATGATTTGAATTTAATAATTATGCAAGCTAAACATTTACGGTTGAACGCATAGTCAATAAGTATAGGTATTAAGGAAAAACGCAGAGAACGTTCCTAGAACATGAAATAAAATGAATTACTTTTCTAAGCTAGCTAGACCAGTAAAATATACAAATGGAAAACTGATCATCGGGAATGGAAGGGTGATATTGTCTGAGGAGAGACAAGGCAAGCCATGGATAATGAAGACACGGTCTGGATCACACGACCTTCAGGTGCTCCACCCTCCTGATAGCTCTACACCTTACAGACGCAGGTCTCTGGGCTTAGAACCTTCATGTACCTTCCACTATGTGACCAAGTAACTACCAATAGTACTTCAGTCACGTGCTCAGACCTCCTTCAGCTGCTGATAGCTCTACACCTTACAGACGCAGGTCTCTGGGCTTAGAACCTTCATGTACCTTCCACTATGTGACCAAGTAACTACCAATAGTACTTCAGTCACGTGCTCAGACCTCCTTCAGCTGCTGATAGCTCTACACCTTACAGACGCAGGTCTCTGGGCTTAGAACCTTCATGTACCTTCCACTATGTGACCAAGTAACTACCAATAGTACTTCAGTCACGTGCTCAGACCTCCTTAAGCTGCTGATAGCTCTACACCTGACAGACGCAGGTCTCTGGGCTTAGAACCTTCATGTACCTCCCCCTGTGTGACCAAGTAAATATCTATAGTCCTGCAGCCACATGCGTAGACTACCTTCAGTTGGTGGTTGCTCTTCACTTTACACACAAAGGTCTCTGGGCTTGGACATTTCAAGTGCCTTCTGCTATGTGACCAAGTAAATATCTATAGTACTGCAGTCACATGCTTAGACTACCATCAGTTGGTGATTGCTCTTCACCTTACACACTGAGGTCTATGGGCTTAGAAATTTCAAGTACCTTCTACTATGTGACCAAGAAAATATCTATAGTACTGCAGTCACATGCTCAGACCACCTTCAGCTGCAGATAGCTCTACAACTGACAGAGGGAGGTCTGTGGTTTTAGGAACATTAAACATTTATCACATCAATATGTGATCGATATACGTTCTATTCGTATGGCACATTCATTTATAATAGGATATCTACAAATAAATATTTTAACATGTTTGTTATAGGTTCCCAATGAAACTTCCGCTGAACCCATTACATGATTTTCGTTTCATTAACACAGCCTAAACTAAGAGTATGCACAGGCTGCAATTTTCAAAATTTAGAATCATAATTTGTAGCGGATTATGTGTTGTGCGTCACATAAACTATCTCTAAAGTTTATTTCCTAGAGAAAACCATATAAATAATACGTTTGTAACCTCAAAGACTTAACGAATAACTTACTTTACGAATTAAGTACAAGATAGCTTTATGTTTTACAACGTCAGGTTACGTTGTTAGTTAGAGTAATATATAACGTATAGTGTAGAATATACGCTACCTACATGGTAAAATTATATCCGCATATTATTTAAGATGTTGGTACTACATTAGCAACTGAAGTTTAAGAGGCAACGAATTGAGTTGTCAATTAAGTTGGTTTACACTCAATAACGTAGCGGTCATTGTGTTTAAGAGAGCGGAGAGGGTTTACGATGTACGGCCGGATCTGGGAAGTGGTTTACAATACTCCAGAACAATGGCCGAGACTTGTTAGTACTGTCACGATCTCTGGTCAAGGATTGAGTCTTACTATTTCATCGCGGACGTAAACACCACCATCTCGAGTCGATATCTTAGTTAAGGCTCTTGTATGGCAGATTTGCGTACTGAATACTTAATATTTATTACGCCAATGCTTAAGCATTTGAGAAAATGTTTATTGTGGGAAATCAGCTGACCAGGTTTCTTCAAATGACGAGAAGACGAAAATAAGGTCCATTTTATGTCTTTTATTGGTGGTTATATCACCAATCTATTTGCGAATTAAATTTTCTACAATTGTTGTTTAACTCATTTATTTTCTAACTGACGAATTAACGAATATATTAGTTCTTAGCTTCCAACCTCCAGTAAATCCCGAGTCTTGCTGATTGGAAATTAGCAATATTCCAATATATGGAATAGGTTGTTCTCTGCCTTATCATTTCATTCAATTTCAGAGAAATCTTTGATTACTTTGAAAATTAGAGGGGTATATTTTCTTCTTTGCCAACTCTTTTATGTCTGGTACGAAAATTGTTACATTTAATAGTTTAAATTGGAGAGCATTATCAACTAATCATTATCAACATTGTCCTTGGTCTAATACAAAAGACAGTCTTTTGCTTAGCCCTGAAAAATTTGCGTTAAGGGAAATAATTCGTTATTGAAGATTCAGTCATGGCATGATTTTGAATATTTTATGCAAATCTCCATCAATTCTACCAAGTACTAAATTTATATATTTCATATAGCAGTGCCCTCTAGCGGTAGTATTTTTTTTTTATCTTTACGATGAACCTTCCGTGTAAGACCTAAGTTCAAGTTCTTTAATATCTGAAATCGGATCAGAGAGAGGAGGGTTTAAAGAAGGATAATAAAAAATTGGAAATATATCCTTTATTATAAGCTGGATCGAAAATGTTATGTAATCAGTCTCCTTACAAAATAAATTTTCTAGAAGTGTTTTTACGACAGTTATTCTCTGTATTTTATATTAATGGAGATATTATTTTTTTTTTCGTTGTATTTTTTAACTTCTAACCTTCAGTAAAAAGTTGGAAAATCTTTTTTTCATGCTTAAATGAGATGTCTCGTTTTCAAGAGGCCACAACTATGTGAGAGAAATTGTTGAATTCGCTACATGATGATTGAATGATCTATGAACATTCATCAAAAATGTTGATAGGAACAACAATAGCAATTGATTTTTTTAATACGTTTTGGTTTAGTCGGTTTACGTTAAAAGAAATCAGTTATTTTGGTTCATGGCACGATACTCAAATAATTCCTTCAAATGCCCATTTATCTTCTAAGACATGACAATGATGTCCGATCAAATTTTATTATCATGTATGTACGTATAGTGGCCGCAAGTATTGTTAGTTCCCTGCTATCGAGTTCGATAGTTATGCGCTTCATGTAAAACTAAAGACCAAATAAGTAAATGGCAAATCGGAACAGGACGAGGCCAGAGGATTTAGGGGGCATAAAACTTAAAATCCCTAAATCTACGTTATTATTAGTTAGTTAGAAAACAATATAAAACCAATCATGTTGATAGTTTATTGCTGTAAAATTCTTAAATGCAAGATAGAATCCCTATGTTTCATCACAGACGAGGCAATATTTTAGTCTAGGTTCTTATAAAGATTCACCCACACTCACACATGCATGTTCTTCAGGTCATTGTATTATGTACTTTTTACTTAAGCTGAAACAAAAATGATGAAGCAGGTATAGAGGTGCGCGTAAACTTTATGAAAGGTTCAGCACATTACAATTCACTCGATACTTCATCATGCTTCAGAAAGTGGGCAAATAAAAATAATTTCTAAGAGCTGTCCGCTCATACCTGTAATCAGAAATTTGTGTTCGTTGGA